>CM074720.1:525773180-526348679 GCA_037306005.1 Rhinophrynus dorsalis | reverse complement strand
TTGTCCTAGTGTTGGGGGTACAGCCCACATAGCAGCCCTCTCCTGAGTCTGCTCTGTCCTAGTGTTGGGGGGGTGCAGCCCACATAACAGCCCTCTCCTGAGTCTGCTCTGTCCTAGTGTTGGGGGGGGGCTCAGTCGCATAACAGCCCTCTCCTCCTGAGTCTACTCTGTCCTAGTGTTGGGGGTACAGCCCACATAGCAGCCCTCTCCTGAGTCTGCTCTGTCCTAGTGTTGGGGGATGCAGCCCACATAGCAGCCCTCTCTGAGTCTGCTCTGTCCTAGTGTTGGGGGGTGCAGCCCACATAACAGCCCTCTCCTGAGTCTGCTCTGTCCTAGTGTTGGGGGGGGGGCTCAGTCCGCATAACAGCCCTCTCCTCCTGAGTCTGCTCTGTCCTAGTGTTGGGGGGGGGGTTCAGTCCGCATAACAGCCCTCTCCTGAGTCTGCTCTGTCCTAGTGTTGGGGGTACAGCCCACATAGCAGCCCTCTCCTGAGTCTGCTCTGTCCTAGTGTTGGGGGGGTTCAGTCCGCATAACAGCCCTCTCCTCCTGAGTCTGCTCTGTCCTAGTGTTGGGGGACGCAGCCCACATAGCAGCCCTCTCCTCAGTCTGGTCTATCCTAGTGTTAAGGGGGTGCATCCCACACAGCAGCCCTCTCGTGAGTCTGCTCTGTCTTATTGTTGGGGGTACAGCCCACATAGCAGCCCTCTACCCCTGAGTCTGCTCTGTCCTAGCACTGAGGGGGTGCAGCCCACATAGCAACCCTCTCCTGAGTCTGCTCTGTCCTAGTGTTCGGGGCCTCAGCCCACACAGTAACTGTTTCTTCCTGAGTCTGCTCTGTCCTAGTGTTGGGGGGCTCTACCCACACAGTAGCACCATTATAAACACTGTCATTCTGCAAGCAAAAGCTGAAGCTGCCAGTGTCAGCCCTATTCCTATTGGCTATGCAGTTGGGTGTGAAATCACAGCAGCCAAGAGGAATCACCAGATCTCTCTATGGAGCTCACAGCACTAGCTGATGGAAGGAGAAGGGAGACCTGTACACTGAGCGGTGTAAGTTTATAATCCTGTTGCTGAACAAGAAACAGAAGTGACTAACTAGCAAAAGAATGGACTTCAATATATGTATTTGTTATTTTTTTCTTGTGTTTTGTTCTTTATATGCTTATGCAATACTCCCAGTTGTAATGTATATCATCATCATCTTCAGCCGTTGTCAATGAAGGCCTTCCCAGCAAGCCTCCAACCAATTTGGTCCTTTGTCTTTTGTTGCCATTGTGTACTGACAAATTTGGTAATTTCTTCTACCCATCTTGTCTTTGGTTTTCTTCTTGAGTGTTTAGTATAGAGTGGAATCCGTTCTAAAATGTGTTTGGTCCATCTACTGTCAGGTCTTCTTGCTATGTGGCCTGCCCATTCTTTTTAATAACGTTATAGACCTTTGTTTGCTGACGAATCAACGCACATGTTTTTTGGTCTCTTTTTGCTATGGTCAGAATTCGACGTTCCATACTTTTCTGTGTAACGTTACGTTTTTGTATGGCTTTGGCATTGTGTCCATGTTTCACAGCCATATGTAAGAACTGGGAGGACACATCCTTTCACATGAGGCAGAGTGGTAAATTTGTCTTAAAGACAGTACTACTAAGTTTTCCAAACGCTTGCCATCCCAATTTTATTTGGCGCTCAGTTTCCATCATGGTGTTTCCATCTTTTGACATCTCCTGTCCAAGGTAAACATACTTGTCCACTTCTAGTTCTTGTCCATTTACTTTCCCTGGTATGGTATACTTGTTAAACATGTCTTGTGTTTTGTTGATATTCATCTTCAGACCCAGATTTGTGCATTTCCTTTTGTATCTCCTCAATGTGTTCTTGCAGTTCTTCAGTTTTACTGGCAAAGAGAACCATATCGTCTGTAAAATGTAAGTGATGTAGGTAGTCTTCATTGATCTTAAGTCCTTTTTTTTCTTGTCCCAATTTCGATTGCAGAAAATGTATTCTAAACAAGCAGAAAAAAAAAATCACAAAATCATGTCCTTAACCCTTTGAGTGCCAGAAGGGTATGCAACAAATTGCTTCCCAATGCATTACATACCCCTCTAGCACTCAAAAGTTTAACCCCTTGACTGATGGAGTGGTGAACAAAGCATTGCACAACTCTCTGTCACTCACAAGGGTTAAAGAACCATGCCCAACTGTAGGATGGTAACTCATTTGCCTATATGAAATCTAGAAACATGCAAGCTTTATTTTCCTTTCTTTTTAAATGACCATTTCTCCTTGAATACCCTGACAGGCTTGAGATCTGATTCCATGTAAATCTGGTTTATAGCAATGTGCTGTCAGTCAGGCTACAGGATATAGTGTACCTAGTACACCAAATGTTCTCCTTCCACTGAGGCCGGTGAAATTCCCCAAGCTGGTGAACATATTTCCTGTTACCATAAAACCTGACTGCAACCGGCCAAGTGTATGTCAGAAGTAACTTCCAATGACCACATGTTCCTTAGTGTTTGCTCAAAGTAATTTTATATGTTTTGCTTCTTGGACCTCCCCCCCCTTCTTATTTTTTAATATGCTGTTACATTTTTTTCAGAGTGGCAGTTTTTCCTTTCCCTTTCACTGAATATAAATTGGAATTGAAGAGCACCTATAGAGTAGGACATTTGATAATGTGTATAGGATAAACATTGCGAATCTGCATTTTTGTGAGAAGACGGGTATAACGTTTTTCACAGTCTTTCAGGGTTTGCTGGTTAAAGATGATGAGCGATGTGGCTCTTTTCTGTGGTTCAGGATATTATTCGGGTGACATTCTGACACATTAAATTGTGGAAGCAAAAATTGTTGCTAACACTCTTAAAGCGGAACTACCACCGCTAAGCAACTTTGTGTCTAATAATTCCCTATCTGGCGACTAGATGCTTAGTAGCGCTAGTCGCCAGAATTATTACCTGGTTATGGAGAAATATGCATTCATCCTCGGCTGACAGGCAGGACACAGCACGGACATCTTGCCCTAGTGACGTCCGCGCGCCTGTGCTGTCAGTCCCAGACGGCTGTAGGAGGCGTTGCTAGGAGCCATTTGGCTCTGGAAGGGACTGACAGCACAGGCGCGCGGACGTCACTAGGGCAAGATGTCAGCGCTCCGTCCTGCCTGTCAGCCGACGATGACTGCATATTTCTCCATAACCAGGTAATAATTCTGGCGACTAGCGCTACTAAGCAGCTAGTCACCAGATAGGAATTTATTAGAAACAAAGTTGCTTAGCGTTGGTAGTTTCGCTTTAAACCTGACACCTACTATGATATGGAGCACTCTAATTTGGAACCCTCTATAATAAAGAAAATTGCTATGTAAAGCAACAGTCAGGTCCAGAAACAGGGGCATAACTACTAGGAATTTAGAGGGTGTGATATGGTCTAACATTCAAGGGAGCTTGTTCGATCCGCCCTAACCTGCGACCCTTTACAATCAGACCAATTTCTTAGCTTGGCTGGTAGCCGCTAACATCATCACACATGGCTGCTGCCAACCAGTAACATAATAATGGCATCGGTGGGCCCTTCCTTAAACCTTTGAGAGGCCAAAAAATGTGCTGGACACCCTTTTGACACTAAAAGGAGTTAATCATCAGCATTTGGGTCATAATTAATAGTGCAGCAGATCCTTTGCTTGCCAACAAATAGCTATTCCTCTCTGTCTTTCCCACTTACATGAGACCTTCTGAGATTTCTGGGAAACTAAATAAAGTTTGCGTTTAAGCGTGTTATTCAAACTTGCTCCTGACCTTGTCATTTGGGGGGAGGCACAGGTTTGGCCAGGGCCCATTAAGACCTAGTTAATCCTTTGTCCCCAAAAGGGTAGAGAGGTTCGACCTGTGTTCTATATAGTCCTCTATGTATATAGAGGACTATATACGTTCAGTTATAAAACTGCAGCAATATGTGTTATTTTCATACAATGGAACAATCTTTGTCTGTAGCATTGCTGTAAAGGTGCCCAGGGTATACTCGTAGGATTGTTAAAATGATATAAAGGAATTGGATTTCCTGGAACGAGACCCAAGGCAAATGGAAATGTAACAGATCCCGACTCTTTATCTACATCACATGTACAATGCCAAAAAACACTAGAAAACCCATAAAGTGCTTCCTTCGGCTCGTTGCACGTGAACATTTATGTCTTATTCTGCCAAATAGTCTATAAAATGCTGCTCAGGCACAGAGGTCAACAAACCTGCACGAATGCACCATACTACAGGGCACTAAGGGCCCTTGGCACAATGTCAAAAACACAGGACAAAATCTGATGCAAACTGAATGCAACATAGGGAACATACAATATCATTTTAATGTGACTATTTCACCCCTTGAATGATAGAGAAGTATCCAAAGCATTACTTTGAAGATTTCTTTAGCATTCAAGAGTGTTCGATCACTCATTAACTCTTGAGTGACATTGGTGGATTACTCTTTAATCCTTTAAGTGCCAGAAAGGCATCCAACACATTGAGTTGCAATGTGCTGGATACCTCTCTGGCACTCAAAGGGTTAAACAGTGTTCCATGAACCCAAGGGGTAGACAGAGTGGTTGATCACTCATTAAATTGTTTCCATTAAAGGGATAGTAATGTTTCACAAAAAAAAGCAGCCCCAATTAATCTTCATAGTATTTGGCCATGGAGAGTGTTATTTCAATACTGTCAGAGTTGTAGTACAAGAGTAACTGAATAATAAAGTATTCCCCTCCCGTCCCTTTTACCTAGTGTAAGCCACCTCCCCTCAGATGTGGAATCTGGTCACTTGACCGGACAGGTCACAGCAAGGGACAATCTTCTTGCTGTGAGAACAATGAAAACCCTGCCCCCCTTGACAGGTTTTTCCTTATTCTCACTGAAGATTTTCCCTCTCTGTGATCCATCCGGACAGTCTTGCTGCTCTGAGGTGAGCAGTGTTACATCAGTAAAAAAGGAGCGAGAGGGGGATACTTTATCATTCAGTTACTCTTGTACTACAGCTCTGACAGTACTGAAATAACACTCTCCATGGCCCAAATACTATGAAGATTAATTGGAGCTGCTGTTTTTGTGAAACATTAATATCCCTTTAACCCAAGAGGTTAACAGAATAGTCGGTCGCTCATTAGAAATGTTCTAAAAACTCTCTTGCATCCGAAGGGTTAACAATGTTTATTGCTTGCAACACAAATATCTTTGAAATCCAAAAGGACAGCAGTTTTAGCACAATCTCTGCCTGCAAATGACTCAAAATACACATCTGACCAAAACAAATGTAATTAGTAGGTTCGTATCAGCAATTTGTCCTTGATGGCAAAATATGTTTGTGAGCAGAATCCTCCTGAGTTTCATCTAAGTCATTTTAGTGTAAACTTCAGGCTAAATTAAGAAAATGAGTTAAAATAAGTAGAAATGGAGATACAATTATCAGGCTGTTCTGAAAATAAAAAACATAGAGCTACTAAAAACAAGATTATTCTGAAAACTCCCTTGCAAACAACTGGCCTTTATCAGAAACCCTGGACAAGATTTCATACAACTTATATTATAAAGAAATTGTAGCGCGAGGCAGCGCAGGTAAATCCACAGTGATACTGGTGGGGGAAAAATTTAAATTAGACGGTGTCTGCAAGACTTAACCACAACAGTTACCGAGAAATACCCCAGAATGGGCCCGGGGGTGAAATCAGGCTGGACTGCAGTCTAACATCCCCACTTTACTATGGCCAAAAACATCTGTGCTTTTGTACAACAGATAACTTCCTTAATCCTTCCTAAATGTCATATCAATGGGGGTGTATATGACGGTGCTAGCATGACCACCATACCTGGGAACTTCCAGATGAGGGCTAGTCCTCTGTTCAGCAGGGGGTGACAAAAATGACACTAATCGCGTCAAAAAGGGGCAGGGCTTGACGCGAGCGGGGGGGGGGGGGTGTTTAACCCTTTGAGTTTCAAAGTACCGTACCACTCTGGCACTCAAAGGGTTAAAAATGTCACACAGAAGGCTGGGGACAAAGGAACGGCTGGAGAAAGAGTTTAAGTGGGCAGAGTTTCAATAGAAACTCCCCACATCCGGAGGAATCAGCCTCTGCCCCGGAGACCCGGTAAATCTCTGTCAGAACCGGAGTCTCCGGGGCAAATCCGGAGAGTTCCCAGGTATGATGACCACAGAACCTCAAACTCTTCTCACTACACATGATAATCTTAAAACTTGAACCCCCTTAACATACCAGGACCGTCATGGGGAAACTTGCATTAAGGAACAGTGACGGTCTTGGTACATTATGGAATTCAGAATCATGAAAAATAAAAATGCTCAGTGGTCCTTAAATACAGGAGTTAAGGGCCACAGAATTGTGCAACTTTCTGGTCTTTATGCTTTGCGTACCAAAGAGGTATACCTCTCTGGCACTCAAAGGGTTAAAGCATTAGGTAGGTTCAAGCATTTGGTCCTCTTCAATTTGAAAAACTGACACCATCTGTCATTGTTTTCATCCATTGACATCCAGAAATTATGTTATCTCTTGATGAAAGACACATGGACAAAATTCATAGGGGTTGTTTGGATTTTCTGGCCATAGTAAGGTAAATGGTGTTTTATTAGCTAGTGGCACCAATACAGACCTTTTTTAAAGACCTGGAGCAAGTTTGAAGCACATGCTGACGGAAGATCTTTGAAAGGTAGGGAAAGTCAGTGACAGCTGTGACGATGAGTGATGATGTCAGCAGCTTCCAGGCAAAAACAGGACACTGGTCTCATAGTAACTGGTTGCAAGATAGTGCAAAGCTAATCAGCACCCTCACAACTGCACCCTCTACGCCCCCTGTAGTTACGTCTCTGCAGTCATTACTGTACATTACTGTAAGTCCCATCAAATGTTGGTTGGAAGAGGATGATGGGAATTCTAGTCCTCAACTACTGGAAGGCCGCATGCTGTAGTCCTCAACAGCTGGAGGGCCTCAGGTTGCCCACCTCTGTTCTACAGGGTCAGAAATTGGGCAACCATCTTCTCTGCTCGAACTCTGATGTCCGGATTCAAACCAGAGTCTGTGGCATGGCGGTTTAAAAGGATAGCAATGTTTCAAAATAAAACAGCTCCAATTAATCTTCATAGTATTTGGGCCATGGAGAGTGTTATTTCAATACTGTCAGAGTTGTAGTTCAAGAGTAATTGAATGATAAAGTACCCCCCTCCCGCCCCTTTTACCTAGTGTAAGCCACCTCCCCTCAGATGTGGAATCTGACCTTAAGACCAGACAGCTCACAGCAAGGAACAATCTTCTTACTGTGAGAACAATGAAAGCTCTGTCCCCCTTGACAGGTTTTTCAGGTTTTTCCTTATGCTCACTGAAGAGTGTCCCTCTCTGTAATCCATCCGGACAGTCTTGCTGCTCTGAGGTGAGCAGTGTTACATTAGTAAAAGGGGCGGAAGGGGGATACTTTATCATTCAATTACTCTTGTACCACAACTCTGACAGTATTGAAATAACACTCTCCATGGCCCAAATACTATGATGATTAACTGGAGCTCCTTTTATTTTGAAACATTACTATTCCTTTAACTCACTGTTCTATCTTGGGTGCTGTACAGTTCTTGCTGTCAGTGTAACATTATCCTGATTAATAGTGGGATACCATGCTATCTAGCGTGCTCCACAACCATCTGGGTCTACCATGGGGAGGGGTAGGGAATATAAAATCTGTACCCCTTCCACCACTGCACATTGCCAAAATAGGGATGTTCTTATTTTAGGGGATGTTGCTGGAGGCATGACTGGTGGGTGGGGCATTACAGATAATTTTTAGATTACTTCATGACACCACAGTGTAACTGAATAAATGATTTAGAATAAGGCCAAAGTATATTATTTACACAGACTAATTTATAAACACATATACGAAAGTTTACACAAACATTAATGTGTGTTTTATTGCTGTGGAGCAATGTGATACACTTATATACACATCACACCATACCTCCTAAGTGTTCCTCTTTAGGAGAGACAGTCCCTCTTTTAGACACAAATCCCTCTGTCCCTCTTTCCCACCCTGGTGTCCCTGTGTTTAGGAGATCATACTGTGTGGTGTGTATAGAAGTGTATCACCCTGGTGTCCCTGTGTTTAGGAGATCAGACTGTGTGGTGTGTATAGAAGTGTATCACCCTGGTGTCCCTGTGTTTAGGAGATCAGACTGTGTGGTGTGTATAGAAGTGTATCACCCTTGTGTCCCTGTGTTTAGGAGATCAGACTGTGTGGTGTGTATAGAAGTGTATCACCCTGGTGTCCCTGTGTTTAGGAGATCAGACTGTGTGGTGTGTATATAAGTGTATCACCCTGGTGCGGCTGTGTTTAGGAGATCAGACTGTGTGTTGTGTGTATATAAGTGTATCACCCTGGTGTCCCTGTGTTTAGGAGATCAGACTGTGTGGTGTGTATATAAGTGTATCATTTTGCTGCATAGCCATAATACTCACACTAATGTTTGTTTAACCCCTTAAGGACCAGCGGTCCCGGGGTGTGCTGTCCCTTAAGGACCACACAGGAAACTTTGACGTGCCATCCCACGTGGCTGATCACGTGGGGCGGCACGCCAAATGGGGCACTGAAAGAGATCGCTCCAGTCTTGGAGTGATCAACTTCAATCCCTGGTATTACTCACCACGCTCCTACAGGAGCGTGGTGAGTAAAAGTACGTGATGTGCCAGGACCGTCACTGGTACTTAAGTGCTGGACCAGCGTGACGGTCCTGCCACGTCAATGGTCCTTAAGGGTTTAAACATCTGTATGTGTGTTTATAAATTATTAAAATAAAAATGTCATTAATAGATGTACACACAGGACATCAATATTAAAATGTGTTCTTTTTTTAGAGCAGGAACAAGCTGATGTGAACTTCCTGCATGTGAATACCCATGCTGGTGTACTAGTAACGCCGGTGTCACCAGCTCTGTGGGTACTACTATTTGCTCATACAGTGGAAATACTGTAGTAGCTCCCTGCACAGTAGAATTTATTGTTGTACTCTGTTTCTCTGATTTCTCGGTCCATCTGGGAGTATAACTTGTGTGAAGCTGGTTGGATCTTTGAGTGCAGCTGAATGATCCATATGTTAGAGAAGTGAACCCAAGTGGGAGTGGGTATTTAAATCTCCCATCTGTGATTTCAGTCTCTCTGAGATAGAAGTGGTTGACTGACCATTTTAACATGTGAGTACCCTCACAGGGTTCACTATCCAAATGTTGCAAAGTATTGCGCAAACAACTAAATGGCTCATTAACCATGTCTCTGGGATAAAAAGGGCGATAATAATAAAAAAAATATATGACCATCTGCAAAGACACAGGCGTGCAATTCACCCCTACAGTCTGTGCACGTATTGAAGCAGTATATTTTACTACTGTATGGGTGAATTGCACGCCTGTGTCTTTGCAGATGGTCATATGTTTTTTTTAATTATTATTATGAGGCTGACATTGGGTATCCTTTTAAAATAGATCATTCTAAACAGCACGATGCTACAAGCCACATTAAAGGGATAGTAATACTTTGTTTTATCTTTATTTTATTTTGTAGGCTTTAAAAAAACATGAAGAACGATATAAGTCTTATCTCTCAAACCGTTATGGTTTGAGAGATATTCACAAGCAAAGTTTCCCCCTCCCACCCCTTTTACCTAGTGTAAGCCATCTCTTCTCAGATGTGGAATACAGTCCATAGACCAGACAGATAACAGCAGAGGACAATCTTCTTCCTATGAGAACAATGAAAGCCCTGCCCCCCTTGACATGTTTTTCAGGTTTTTCCCCTTATCTTAATTGAAGATTATCCCTCTCTGCAGTCTACCTGGGTACCTCCCTTCTGATCTGGCTGAGCAGTGTTACATCAGTAAAAGAGGCGGGAGGGGGATACTTTATCATTGAATTACTCTTGAACTACAACTCTGACAGAATTGAAATAACACTCTCCATGGCCAAATACTACGATGATTAATTGGAGCTGCTTTTATTATGAAACATTACTATCCCTTTAAGCATGTTGCCTTGATTTAAAGGGCAACATGAGATCTCGCTCTGCATATAAGCGCAAGATTCTCATTTCGCATCTTTAAATGGTGCAACCTTGCAGCATCCATGTTATTGCCCACATTAACCCTTTGAGTGCCTCCGACCTCCAACCATCTTCAAGTAGAACACAGTCAGCAATTGTGGATTATGTTATAAGACAACAGGAGAACAAAGCAGGTCAAGAGATAAATTAGAAGTAACGGAATTAGGAAATAGAAGTGTTTCTTCTAATCTCCTGCTCCCAGTCTTCTCCTTCTTCCTAATTTCCATTGTTATAGAAGGTATATGGACTTATCTTTCGATTTGATGTATTCTCCTATTGTCTTATAACATAATACTCGATTGCAGACTGTGTTCTACTTGCAGATGGTAGGAGGTTGGAGGCACTCAAAGGGTTAATATGGCCAATAACATGGATGCTGCAGGGTTGCATTGAAGTGCCATTTAAAGACATGAGAATCTCACGCTTATATGCAGAGCGAGATTCTCATATCGCCTTTTAAATCAAGGTGACATGCCTAATGCAGCTTCTAGCCACTCGCTGTTTAGAATGCACTATTTTAAAAGTGAACCCTGACACTGAGGGGAAGGAGAGCAGGAGTACACACAGAACTGTTCTGGCTTCAGCAAGGTATGTTTATGAGAACGAAGCTTAAGCCCGCGACATGTGAATCTTGCCCTTTTGACACAGGCGAGATTCTCATGTTGCCCTTTTCATCCCAGCGACATGGTTAATGTACAGTTTAGTTGCTCGCACAATAAATTCCAAAATGATACCCCCTCATAGAAGGGCTGGAAGTGAGACAAACTATTATATTTTGGGTTACATAAATATACTACTCTATTAGGCGCCCCTCTTTCTTCTTTCGTGAGTTTCCTGGCAACCCTGTCTACCCCCCCGCCATGTGTTCCACCCGCTCTCACCCTGCCACACCCCTTTTAGGGCAAACCTAACTTTTCTTCGTCCAATCCTGCCCACTTCAGTTAAGCCCCACTCACATTCTATTGAACATTTCTACCTTTTGGACACTCCCACCCCAAGCTCTAATTGTTACTCCAAATGCTGAGTACATAAAGGTTACAGGGTATGATTATGTTCCATTAGCAGATCTTAAAGGGATAGTAATGTTTCACAATAAAAGCTGCTCCAATTAATCTTCATAGTATTTGGGCCATGGAGAGTGTTATTTCAATACTGTCAGAGTTGTAGTTCAAGAGTAATTGAATGATAAAGTATCCCCCTCCCACCCCTTTTACTAATGTAACACTGCTCACCTCAGAGCAGCAAGACTGTCCAGATGGATCACAGAGAGGAACAATCTTCAGTGACCCTAAGAAAAAAAACATGAAACACCTGTCAAGGGGACAGGGTTTTCCTTATGATCGCAGTAAGAAGATTGTCTCTTTCTGTGACCTGTCTGGAGGCTTACACCGGGTAAAAGGGGCGGGAGGGGGATAAGTTATCATTCAATTACTCTTGAACTATAACAGTATTGAAATAACACTCTGCATGGCCCAAATACTATGAAGATTAATTGGAGCTTTTTTTTTGTTAAACATTACTATCCCTTTAAAGGACAAGTAAACTTTTTTTTTATTTAATCAGAAAAAATATATATACATTAAGGCTGGGAGTAGTCAATTGTTGGACCTATTGGGGACTACAAATCCCATCCTCCCCAACAGCTGGAGGGTCAGCAATTGACTGTTTATCCATAGTAATTCATGGGAACAGCGTCACCTATTGCACACAATAGGAAATTGTAATATAAAAATTACAAGTTTGAGATGGACTAAGTTTGAATGAAAACATTTTCAGCAGTGAAAGTATTCTTATTTTACTCAGCAAGGAAGGTGCTTTAAACATATTTTTTTCATAATACAATAAAGGAATGTTCTCTTCAAGGACCATTAAGTTCTTGTACAAAAAAATAAAACATGAAAAATATTGTATCAACCCTTTGAGTGCCAAAGCAATGCATTGCGTACCCCTCTGGCACTCATAGGGTTAACGGATACCAATATAGACATCATCATCATAATTTCTGTTTTAGAAACTTTCTAGTAACAGAAAATAATTGATGTGATTATAGGTTTCCCGTTAGGTGGTCTGCTAGATTAATTCCCAGTTCAAATACCTTATGCAAAAAAAAGCAGGAAAAGGGATTTGAATGCAGCCCCTAATTTATGTCTGAAAAAAAATACTTCACAACTCAACTGGTATAAATCTGGGTACGTACGGCTACATAAAAACACAAGGGTAAAAACCATTCTAGAAATTTATTGTTTTTGAAAAAATATCAAGTTTGTTATAATAACGAGGTGTTTGGTTTTTACACTGTCTGCCCAGCGGTCGAGATAAACAAATGTATCCTAAATTATTGCACAGACAAGTTATTTAACCCGCAAAGAACCAGGGGGGATTGTGCAACTAATTTCTTTGCAATGAGCTGCTCATCCATCTAGTCCTAAAAGTTTGATTTAATTGTTATTTATCACATCCTTAGAGGTCTGCAATGCATTGCAAAGGAACAGCAATATTTTATTATACAAAAAATATAGTATACAGTGTCATTCCTTCAGAGAGATGCTGTGAGATGTAGATGTTTATTTAAAGGGATAGTAATACTTAAAATGTTAAAAAATATATGTTGTAGGGTTTATCCCTCTGAGTAAAACAAGGGAACTCCTGCTGCTGAAAGGTGTTTTATTCAAAAGTTATTACAGCGCAAAGTTGAATTTTTTAGGTGCAATATCACAGTGGCCTGAAATTGTACAGTGGCGCTGTTTCTAAACCATCCTATGGAGATTTATGGTCCCAGGACCAGAGCTGTCCATAGGATGGTGTAGCAACAGCGCCACTGTACAATTTCAGGCCACTGTGATATTGCACCTAAAAATTCAACTTTGAGCTGTAATAACTTTTTAATAAAACACCATTCAGCAGTGGCAGTACCCTTGTTTTACTCAGGGAGATAAACACTACAATATCTACTTTTTAAATTTTAATTATTACTATCCCTTTAGTGTCTAGATTTAAAGGAAATGTTAGATTATATTCATTAATCTGAACTCTGATATTATGTTTATTATATTAATTTGCACAGTGTGTGTGTGTAGGTGTTAACCCTTCTCAGTGCCAGAGGGCTATGCCACGCATTTTGGACTTGTGGAGCAATGCGCGGCGTAACCCCTGGCACTCAAAGGGATAATCCCCAAAATCTACCAATAGATCACATTTTAATATCTTTAAATCATTAAATGGATATTTACCCATGTCCTATCTCCCCTGTTGATCCAGGGGAAGGCAAAAAAAAGTCCTCTGGAGCCATTGCTAACTTAGCCCCAAGTGGGTAAAAAAAAATACCTTCCTGACTCCAAATGGTAGCCAGATATTTCCCTGGATCAACATCCTATCTGCTTTGAAACCATTTGTCATAATTTTTAATATTGTTCGGTGCTAGATAGGTGTCCGTTGCTTTTTTGAAAGCAGTTGCATTATCTGCAAATACAACATGCCGAGGAAAGAATTTCATAGCTTTACCGCCCTTTCTGTAAAGAATCCCTGCCACTGTTTTAGTCGAAAGCGCCTTTGCTCTAGTCTTAATGGATAACCTCTTGTTCTTAGATCAGCTCTTTGAGTAAATAATTCATTGGCTAGTTCTTTGTATTGACCTTGAATGTATGTGTAAATGGTAATCATATCACCCCTTAGATGTCTCTTCTCTAATGTAAACAACCCCAGTTTGGATAGTCTCTCATTATAGCTCAGAACCTCTAATCTATTTATCAGTTTTGTTGTACATGTCTGCACCTTTTCCAGTTCAACAATGTGTTTTATAAGAACTGGCGCCCGAAATTGTACTCCATATTCTAGATGAGGCCTAACCAAGGGTATATATAGAGGTAGGATAATATTAGCATCCGTTGCATCTACACCTCTTTTTATGCAGGCTAGTACCCTATTTGCTGCAGGCATCCATTTTTTTTTATCTTTATATACCTCAGTCATGGCAAATGGATCTGTCATGTAAACCAATTCCCTCCCATATCGCTGTATTGCTCAAAGACAATAATACTTAATATAATGTCACCCACTACCGAAATAGCCACAATGTTCTTTGCCAGTAAGAACAACATGCCTCACAATATTCCAAATAGCAAAAGAGGGACACTTGTGTTTTCGGTGGTGTTGCTGAATGGTGTAACTGGTGGGCGGGGCATTACTAAGAATTCTTAGGCTATTTTATGACCTATTAATACCTCTTTGTATACCTGAATAAATGACTTAGTACACACATATAGTGAAGTTTACACAAACATTAATGTGAGTTTTACTGCTGTGAGGCAATGTGACGCACTTAGATACACATGTATGTATCTTTGTATTTTGAAGTTTCATTTGTTTTATTCATTGGAGGGTTTGCACCGGTGCAGCAGCTCTGTGGTTGTCATGCCGACCATGGATGCGCTGCACTGGGGCCAAAGTCAACAATAGAGTGTATAAAGGACAGACGAAGAGAGCAGTCTGTAACACTTCTATCCCTGACGAAAGTCCCAATGGAGGTCTGAAACGCTGAACATAATTTTAGCATGTGTTAAAAATGGTGAAGTTTTATATGAACGACTGAGTGCTCAACTCTTGAGTGGAAGGAATTGTAATGCATTGTTGAGTTTGGAGCACTGTAATTAAGTAAGCGAGTGAGTGTGGTAGTCTTCGTGAACAAGTTGCTACACTTATATACACACCACACAGTCTGATCTCCTAAACACAGGGACACCAGGGTGATACACTTATATACACACCACACAGTCTGATCTCCTAAACACAGGGACACCAGGGTGATACACTTATATACACACCACACAGTCTGATCTCCTAAACACAGGGACACCAGGGTGATACACTTATATACACACCACACAGTCTGATCTCCTAAACACAGGGACACCAGGGTGATACACTTCTATACACACCACACAGTCTGATCTCCTAAACACAGGGACACCAGGGTGATACACTTCTATACACACCACACAGTCTGATCTCCTAAACACAGGGACACCAGGGTGATACACTTCTATACACACCACACAGTCTGATCTCCTAAACACAGGGACACCAGGGTGATACACTTCTATACACACCGCACAGTCTGATCTCCTAAACACAGGGACACCAGGGTGATACACTTATATACACACCGCACAGACTGATCTCCTAAACACAGGGACACCAGGGTGATACACTTATATACACACCGCACAGTCTGATCTCCTAAACACAGAGACACCAGGGTGATACACTTATATACATGCCACACAGTCTGATCTCCTAAACACAGGGACACCAGGGTGATACACTTATATACACACCACACAGTCTGATCTCCTAAAAAGAGGGACACCAGTGCTGGAACGCAGGACTGAGGGATTTGGGTCTCAAAGGGGGACTGTCCCTTCTTAAGAGGGAAATTTGGGAGGTGAGGAACAGGGAAATCGCCCCCCCCCCCCTCCCCATTCCTCTGTATGATAGGCTTCCGGTGTTTCACGTCCACATACTTGAAGGAGGGATTGGAAACCCAGGGAGAGGAAATTACAAGCCGCGTGGTACAGCTTGTACTGCACGAGGGACATTGCAGCGTCAGAAGGCAGTTTTTTAGATCCTATTATCTAGAAGATAGTAAGTTTTAGAACAAAAAAATGTATACATTTATACTAATCGCTAACAGAGAAATCAACTATGCAGGAGTTGAAAGTTCCACTTTAAGAACGAACACCTCCTAATAATAACATTACTATGGTCAGAAAATCCTAATGTCCCTTACGAATTTCCCCCTTGTGGATTTGTGCAAGAAATAAATTATTTAGTCCGTCCTGGATGTCACGTCCATGGCGGCGGACATCATAGTTGCTGGCAATTCTTTCAAACTGAAGCAGGCAGAGTGCACAAGCTTAACCCTTTATAGACCAAAGGTTGCACAACACGTTGCAAAGCAATGGGATATACGCCCCTTAGGTCGTTTAACCCTTTGAGTGCCAGAGGGGTACGCAACGCATTGCAATGCATTGCGTACCCCTCCGCAACTCAAAGGGTAACAGATTAATATTAGCATGTGCAGCGACCAGAACTTGAGCTAGCAGCTATCATGTCCACCATGGACAGTCAGGAATGTTCATGTTATCAAGGATCAAGAGCAAAATTCCCAGAGGCCATTAGGATTTCACCTATATGATGTATTAGCCCTTTTTATTTAGAAAACTAATTTTTGAGTCCAGATGTGCTAATTAAGGCATGCCGTGCAGGCACTTCCGTTCTTAACCCTACATTACCTCCCACTACAGTCCATAATGAACTCTGCTGCAAGACTAATCTAGCTCCTTCATCGCTTTTCTACCACCCCCTCTGTCAGTCCCTACACTGGCCTCCAATAGCATACAGAATTAAATTCAAAATTAAATGGTGCTAACTTATAGAGCCCTCACTAACACTGCACCCCCCTATATCTCATCTCTCATTTCCAAATATACTCCCACTCGCCATCTTCATTCTGCACACGACGTCCTGCTCTCCACAGCTCTTATCACATCCTCACAATCCCGCCTACAGGACTTCTCCTGTGCTGCACCTCAACTCTGGAATTTACTCCCTCGCCCCATCAGGCTCTCCCCCAGCCTTCAGATCTTCAGACGCTCCCTGAAGACTCACCTCTTCAGGGAAGCCTATCAACTACCAACATAACCGTTATCACTAAGAGCCCCGCCCCTTCCCTGGATCACTGCACTCAACGGCACTTCTCTCTCCCACCCACTGACTGGCAGGAGGCACGTACACCACATAGCACTTACTCCCTCTGTGTTCAACCCACCTTCCTCTAGACTGTAAGTTCTCACGAGCGGGGGCTCTGATCCTTCTGGTCTTCACATTTGATTTGTACTATTTAATACCTCTGTATGTCCGTTCCCTATTGTACAGCGCTGCGGAATAAGTTGGCGCTATATAAACAAAGAATAATAATAAATAAACACTCACTGACTCACTGAAATGGTTTAGTTTTATTGAGTGGGGAAGGAAAGTAAGACTCAGACAGGATGTGCTTTAATTAGCTTCATTTTGAAATGTAGTTCAGTTTTAAAATAAAAATGGCAAAGGTGACATATAGATGATTCTGAAGAATTTTTGAGAATCACCAAAGTTGTTATTAGGTACTAGGTTCCTGTTAAAGGTGGAAACTCAAGCCAGCTGTCTGAGCCACCCACGGTCTCCTGGAATTAAGGACAGCCAGTCTCCCTTTCCATTTAACTCACTGCAATCTGTCAGATCCAAATAAGGAAGGGGTGGGGTACTGGCAGTCATACAGCCAAAGGATCTGAGGTACTGGCTGTCAGTGGGGTAAGGATTGGAGACCACCCCATTACCCTTCCCATAACTTCTGAATATTGGCCCATTTTAGGCAACTGCAAGTTCACTCGACATTAAAATATATGACATCACCTATGTTTGACAGAGGGGCACCCCCTTTCCAAAAGAGTTGTTTTTTTTTTTTTAATAAATCAGTGTGTCTGTGTGTGTGTGTGGGGGGGGGGGAATGAACCATAGGCTGTTGAAGAACTTTAACCCATCCTGTTCAGGACTGCAGTCGTGCATATGATGTCACCATGGGCAAGCGTGATAGCGTCTTATGCATGTGCCAGGTCCCAGGGTCACAGACTACAAGAGAGGAGTGGAGACTTACATGGAAGTAAGTCCCAGGCCCCTAAATTAACCCCTTCTCTGCTCCCTGCAGAGGACATGATGAGCCACATCCTTAGCAGTTTTGGGTGGCATGCTGAAGATTTGGCCCGTCCAGCAATATGGCTAAATGGGATCTATTACCCCAGTACAAATGTGTGTTAAACGTTAGATTACCTAGCAATTAGATGGCATTCATAAATATATATTTTTTTAATCCTAAATTAACGAAAATTAAAGCTTCTAGACTGCACTTCTGAATAGACTGCGGGTACAGCTCTGTACCCGCAGTCTGTCACTCTGCCTATGCTCCCCTCCCTCTAGCCAGCTTCCTCCAATGACAGAGCCTTTGTGTCTGTAGGCTGGAGCGCTCTCATTGGCTTGCATCAAATGAGGGGTTGTATGCCTTTGTACCCCTAGGTTGGTGTGTGCAATTATTTCCATAAATTGGCTCTATAGGGGAAAATACCCCTCTGGCGCTGAAAGGGTTAATCTAAATGGAACTTGTATCCTGTTGAATATCAGAGAGGTCTCCAACACGATGCTTCTCAATCAAATCAGTGGCAAGCGGAGTCCATTTTATGCGTTACCTATGATGCATTTGGTTCATCCCAGAATTACACCGCTCCACTTTTATCCATCAGGTTCATTCAAAGTGCGGTCCTGAAGTAAACCAACTGCCAACCAATAGAGGAAAAATAGAAATGCCTTTAAGGGCCAGAGAGGAATCCAATGCATAGTACTGGATACCTCTCCAGCACTCAACGTGTTAATTGTGAACTTAACCTAGTTAATGGTAAAACGGTCTCCAATACATTGTGAAGACACATCTCTAGCATTCAAGGACAGAAGATCAGTGGGGATTTTCATGTCTGCCATATGACGAGGTTGTTTTTGCTGAGAAATCCCACCTCTTTAGAGAAATCAATATGGTCTTCAGGAGCATATGTGACAATGACAAAATATTTGTCTATCCCTGTGGATACAGTAACCAAAGCTTTATCATATAGAGGGAGATCAGACAGATTTACAGGTCTGTTGGAGCATTGGTTGTAGAAATATATATAGTTAAAAACGTCATTCAAAACTGCCTATAGGTATGTTATACATTAGTGAAGCAGATGTATAGTTTAGGAAATTGCCTTACTTTTATTTCTGGGAAAAGTGAAAGTCTCCTGGTGTTGCTTAATTAGCATATGAAACATCGCTGAAAACCTTCATTAGCATATGAAGCCTCACTAAGGTTTCATTACCATATGTAAGGTCACTGAAAAGCTTAAATAGGATATGAAACATCACAGGTACGGCAATTAGCATAAAGGAACATTATGAATTTCTCCTTAACTGTACATTTGCTATTCTTTTGGCTAAGGTGAGACATAGGTAGTTTTTAATGAAGTTTTCAAAAAAGCACATTTGAATTAAGGTGACAGATTCACTTTAAGAACTTGTCTAGGCAACCTTTGCTCATGTATGTTAATTTGTACATCGGTACTGATGCATAAACCAAGTTTATCCAGAAGTTTAAGAATGGAAGAGTAGGCTGTTTCCACTTAAAAGAACTCAAGCACCTTCAAATAATGAACTTTCGTTACTGCCGGTTAATTTTAACGTGAACTATGAATCTTGTCCATTTGCCTTTTTTCCAAGAGAAACACCTTCAATCAGTCCTGGATGTTATGACCATGGAGGATGAAATGAAAGTTGCTAGAGGGACTGCTGGACTCAAACTCCGCCCACTGCACAAGGTAATCGTATGTGGCACTCTGCCTACTTCAGACTAAAAGGAAAAAAGGAAGCACCAGTGGGTGGTGGCAGTGATAAGGAGGTGATACAGTAAAGAGGACTTCTCCAGTGATATCACTTCTCCAGTTCCTATGTTATTCTATGGAGCCTATTCACTAAGATTTATTCAGCTTTGGAGATCTTAGTGAATAGGCTCCGTAGAATAACACAGAACTGGAGAAGTGATATCAATGGAGAAGTCATCTCCACTTTATCACCTCTTTATCACTGCTTAGTGAACCTCCCCCAAGTAGTCTTGCTCCATGGACAAGGATATCTCTTGGTCCAAGTGCAATGACAAGATTCATAAAGGCAATTAGGATTTTCTGGTCATAGTAAGGTGGAACTTTCACCTTAATTCAAGTTTGCATATTTGAAAACTTCTTTAAAAACTACCTATATATCATGTTACTTTTTCATATGCAAATGTATGTTAATTGTGGCACTTGTGCGGAATCAGTGATGTCATATGCTAATGGAGCTAATCAATTACTTTCATATGCTAATGAAGCCTTTTCAGTGACATGTGAAATGCTAATGATGCTTTGTGCAGTACCAGGAAATGTTCCCTTTCACTTTGGCCAGAAAAAAGAATTGTGAATATCTCCTAAACTGTACATCTGCTGGACTTTTGGCTAACGTGACATAGAGTCAGTTTTTAATGCAGTTTTCAAACTTGAATACAGGTGAAAATTCCACTTTAAGAGTTATTGGAGTTCATTTATGAGCAGTTGCGTTCCTGACAGAGCAGAATGTAGGTGAAACTGATTGTCATTTGTATGATAGCCAGTGCACTTTGCTATATACAGTGACAGCAGTAACGCGTGGTAGAGTGTTAGCCACAGAACATGCAGGACACTAGTAGAGTAACAATTATACCTCAGTTAGCCAATAAAGGTATCATTTGTACTCTACTGCTCTCCTGCAGGAACAAAATGGCACGGGAGTTTAGACAAGCTCACAGTAAACACTGTCAAAACCAGATGCAGGATTCCAACAAGCTGGTGAGTTGCTCTTTTGTAAAAACATTATTTTTTCACCACCATCATAGTATTTGTCTAGAATGCATAAAAAGCCAATACTCTGTTTATTTTGTATAATAAAGGGTTTTGGCAAGGAAGGAAGTCGTTTGTGTGGTTATTTAGGCGTCTGTCACCGGCTTCAAAAGTCTGGATAACTGTACATATTATTTAACAGCCGGGGTCATGTACAGATCACAGTAGGATTTAGCAGGGACTGCTTAGCAGAAGGTTTTTACACCAGGGCTGATTAGTAACTGTGAATGTGCTGAAAGGAGAGAAACACAGGAAGCAAAGTGTATGAGCTGTAAATGTTACACTGAACATCATTAGGTCCATGTTTATTACATGGAGTCAGTGATACATTTGTATTTCCCTTTTCTAAAACACCAATTAGTTCAGGTGAGGTATATGTATAAAGGCGTATGGGTGCTGGGAGACAGATCATGCAGACAAAATGAGATTACAGGCTCTGGGACAGGGATTGTGCATTTCCAATATCTACAACCCAAATAAGAATCACTTAAAAGACCAGTCAACTTTTTTTATGAAAAATTACTTATTGTAGGGTGTTTCCTACTGAGTAAAATAGGGTACTCCCACTGCTGAGAGATGCATATTTCCAGAGTTATTACCATTTAAACCTGTGTTTTTGTACATCAGCAGTGCCCTCTAGTGGTCAAATTCCAATTAGTTGTCCTGTTACATTCTAAAGGAGAGGAAAGTCAGTGACATACAGTTCTCCACAGAATGTGATAGAAACTGCTGAGTCACTTCCTGTCAGTTAGAACTATCAGGAAGTAAACACAGTAAATTCCCTTCCTGGTTATTAGAACTGTTATAAAGTTTGAATAAAACAACTGACAGTGGTGGGAGACTTCTTGTTTTACTCAGCAGGAAAAGCTCTATAACATATAGGTTTTCATAAAAAAAAGTTTACTGCTCCTTTAATGAGTCGCTTGAGTGCTAGCATTAATCAAGGACTTTTCAGTATACTCACTCCATGTAAACAAGCTGTAAGGGAATACTACCCAGATCTACTGGGATATCTACTTATTGACTCAGTCCTCACCCTACAACAGTGATTCACAGCTCCAGGACTCAGAACACTCTGTTAACACAGAATCATGGTTTTCTGGATAAGTGTAATTAAGCACAGACAGCTAAATCATAATGACTGATCCACTTATTTCTCTCCTGTGATTAAGCAAGGTTATTCTGAAAAGCTGAACGGTTATTGCAACCCAAGGACTAACATTGAGAAACACTGATAGGGTTCACTTTTAAAATGTTGCACACTATTGTGTGAGGAGCTACACGGCACATTCACCATGTTGCCAAGATGAAAAGGGTGACATGAGAATTTCACCCGTATCAAAAGGGCGAGATTCTCATGTTGCAGCCTCTGGATGTCACTTTCTTATTTGTTATTCCCGTGCTGATAACAGCTGAGACAACTGTCTGCATCTAGCTTAAAAATTACTTGGCAGCATCAACATACATGTTAAGACATACATCAGCATAATATATGTAACACTAACATACCTTTGCAATCAGCAATATATGTGGCTAGCTATCACAGGCAGCACTGTTGTATACTCCAGGCTTTTCTACATTGATCGTAGGTGGATGATAAATGTAGATGATCACGTCATCTTCTTATTACAGCTGTTCATCACATGATCAGTGTGGAAAAGACTGGAGTATACAGCAGTGCTGTCTGTGATATGCTGTCTGGGGATGGTAGGAGAGTAAACTGCAGCATATAGAAATGATTTGGAAAACAGAGGTCCAATAAGGAAGTATGAGGGTGCAGTGACACCAAATGTGCTTGTAAGCCCTCTTATCTTGTTTGTACCAGCGGAAAAGTGACTCAGGTCATGTTGTGTTGGCAGTTTCTGTAGATCATCTTTAGTTATGGGATCAGGCCCATCCCAGGCTTTGATCTCCTTACCTGGAGCAACCATGGTGTGCGGCAGGGCCTTGTTGGCAGGAATTGCTTCATCTCACATTTTGCTGGTTAAAGTGTTAGTAATGTCCACAAAAAAGTGTTTTGCATTTAGAAGAGCTTAAAAAAGCTGAGCTAAATGCAAAAAACCGTATCTCTCAAACCGCTATGGTTTAAGAGATACGGGCGTTTAAAGTTTGATTTCTCCTACTGACAGCTGTAAAGCTGTCAGCAGGAGATCCGTGTCGGCCGACACAGAGGCGCTTGAGAAGTGCCGCAATCTCGTTATGTACCACAAATGCCTTCACTGGAATGGTCTAAAACGTGTGCCTGGTTTTCAAGCACTCGTTTTAGACCATTCCAATGAAGGAATTTGTGGAAAATAATGAGATTGTGGCACTTCTCAAGCGCCTCCGTATCGGCCAACACACGGCTGTCAGTAGGAGAGATCAAACTTTAAAAGGCTGTATCTCTTAAACCATAGCGGTTTGAGAGATACGTTTTTTTGCATTTAGCTCAGCTTTTTAAGCTCTTCTAGATGCAAAAAACTTTTTTTGTGGACATTACTAACACTTTAAGTAAATTGTAATCTTGGAACTCCTTTTCGTTTTGCTAGTCACAGCATAGAAAGATCTTCTCCAGCTTATTGTGCCCCTCCGTTTACTTTCCAGAGGAGTAACAAAGGCAGGAGCAGCAGTAAGAGACACAGTAAGAGACATCCAGAATCCATAGCAAGAGAAAGCCAGCGATTTTTTCTTTTGCAATAGGCAAGACACAGTAAGAGACATCCAGAGATGGTAGCAAGAGACATCCAGCGATTTTTTTTTTTTTTTTTGCATTAGGCAGGACACAGTAAGAGACATCCAGAAACCGTAGCAAGATATGTTAAAGCCACGTTTTTGGCTGCAAATTGAGAATCTCGCCCTTTTCACGCGGGTGAGATTCTAATGTTGCCCTTTTCATCTCAGAGACATGGTGAATGCGCCATTTAAGATGCTTGCACAATAGTGTGCAACATTATAAAGGATACCCCATACAACATGTTAAACTCATAGGCCTGTTAGATCCCACATAGTGCATTGCACGTAACTTTGAACAAAGACTTGGAACTGGAAAGAAAAATCAGTTCAGCAGGACAGTAGATTTGGTAAGTGTGAGCCTTGTACTGTTATCAGACTATGCAGTGGGATAGTATGAAATTTGGTAGGTCAGTACCTTCAACTGTTATCAGACTATGCATTGGGATGGTATGAAAATTGGTAGGTCAGTGTCTTGTACTGCAATCACACTATGCAGTGAGTAGTAGTAGATTTGGTAGGTGTGTGCCTTGAACGGTTATCAGACTATGCAGTGAGGTCGTATGAGATTTGGTAGGTGTGTGTCTTGTATTGTTTTAAGACTATGCAGCAAGGTAGCATGATATTTGGTAGGTGTATCCCTTGTACTGTTATCAGCCTATGCATTGGATAGTATGAGATTTGGTAGGTGTGTGCCTTGTACTGATATATCAGACTATGAGTGGCTAGTAGGTATTTGGTTGTGAGTGAGTAGTATATTTGGTTGGCATGTGCCTTGTATAGTGGCATAGTAGGATATTTGGCTGGTGAATGCCCTGTACTGTTTCAGAATATGCATTGGGTAGCAGGAGATTTAATATGTGAATACCTTGTACTGTTATCAGAGTATACAAGATAAATAGTAGGAGACATAGCAGGGGAGTGAATTTTACAGTTATCTGACATGTACAGAAATAGCAAGAGACTGTGCAGGAGACTATGGGGGGGATGTATAAAAATCTTTCTTAGTGCATGTTTAAGAATCGTCACTACAGGTCATATTTATAAAAAAAAGTAAAGTGAAGTCTATAAATATGGCTCTGAGAACATTAACTAACGAGAATATTTTTTTAGCATCCATAACGAATACATTATCACTACATAATTCCATTAAAAACAGGTTATACATGAAGTCAAGATTTAACTACTAAAACACTAGCAGTTGTGGCACAGCTTTGTTGCGGCCAACCCTTGTTTGTTTGTTTTTTATTAAGGGCAGACCTTGTGATGGGGCATCAGGACCCCTCATGATGTCCCCTAGCTACTGATCTCTGCTTCCATCCTACCTGAACTACCTGGTAGGAGTGTGCGGTGTCAGGAAACCCTTTTATTTTAATGAGGGAAAGACACCCACATTGACGTGAAAAGGTTTCCCGATCCCATCCACTCCTACCAGGTAGTATGGGTAGAATGGAAGTAGGGGAGTCCCCCTGCTCCCCTGCGTAGCCCCTACTGATTTCCCAACCAAATCAACTGGGAGATAAGGAGCTGGGGGCATCAGGAGGGGTCCTGATGTCCAACCTTGAGGTCTGAATTTTTTTTGTAATGGCATCTGGGGTGCACACCCCCTGGCAATGAATCAGAGACTGTGGAGTTTTGGAAGTTATGTTCCTTGTAATATCAGACTGTGCACTGGGATAATAGACATGGCATATGGACGTCTTGCACTGTACTTATTGCGAGTTGTGATAGTAGGAGACATAGCGTGTGTATATGTATCCTGTACGGTTATTAGACCTGGCAGTGAGATAGTAGGAAGCTTGGCATGTAAGTGTCTTGTACTGGAATCTGACTGTGCAGTGAGATAGGAAGAAACTTATTGGTGAGTGTCTGCATCTGACTGTGCAGAGGGATAGGAGGAATCTTAGTGGCCAGTATCTTCACCTGACTGTGCAGAGGGATAGGAGGAATCTTAGTGGCCAGTATCTTCATCTGACTGTGCAGAGGGATAGGAGGAATCTTAGTACAGATTATCTTCATCTGACTGTGCAGAGGGATAGGAGGAATCTTAGTAGCAAGTATCTTCATCTGACTGTGCAGAGGCATAGGAGGAATCTTGGGGGCCAGTATCTTCATCTGACTGTGCAGAGAGATAGGAGGAATCTTAGTACAGATTATCTTCATCTGACTGTGCAGAGGGATAGGAGGAATCTTAGTAGCGAGTATCTTCATCTGACTCTGCAGAGGCATAGGAGGAATCTTAGGGGCCAGTATCTTCATCTGACTGTTCAGAGGGATAGGAGAAATCTTAGTACAGAGTATCTTCATCTGACTGTGCAGAGGTATAGCAGAAAAAACTGTGTAGGAGACCTTAAAGGGATAGTAATACCTAAAATGTAAAAAAAAATATGTTGTAGGGTTTATCCCCCTGAGTAAAACAAGAGTACTCCCACTGCTGAAAGATGTTTCATTCAAAAGTTATTAATTTTCAAAGTTGAAATTTTTAGGTGCAATATCACAGTGGCCTGAAATTTTACAGTGGCGCTGTTGCTACACCATCCTATGGAGATTTATGGTCCTGAGACCAGAGCTGTCCATAGGATCGTGTAGCAACAGCGCCACTGTACAATTTCAGGCCACTGTGATATTGCACCTAAAAAATTCAACTTTGAAAATTAATAACTTTTGAATGAAACATCTTTCAGCAGTGGGAGTACTCTTGTTTTACTCAGGGGGATAAACCCTACAACATTTTTTTTTTTACATTTTAGGTATTACTATCCCTTTAAGAGCATTGAAGGGGCTAAAACAGAGATTTGCCATTTGGTGAAGTTTGCCCCATAATTGCACTATTCCACTTTTATACATATGGCCCTATGTCCTTTAATACAAGATGGAAATGAGATCACAAGAGGCTAATTGCAAAATGACTTCATTTTATGGAGGAAGATATGGGTTTATGCCTATTCACTCATTAAACGATAATAATTATATATGTCTGGATAGACTAACACAAAGCATATTTCTCTGGACTATGTCACTGTGCATGTGCAACCAGCATGTTTGGAGAAATATTTGGAAAATCATGACATGGCATATTGTAGGAGAAATGATTTTATATTACACTTCTGATCCCTAGTAACTAAGAAAATAATTATATACAGTTGCAATTGCATAAATAATGTATGATATAATAGTATGTATAAATAATGTATGATTCTGCCACTTAAATTAGAAATAACACCTTAACACAATCATCTAAATATTGTGTTAGTTGACGTGATAGTTTATAAGATATTTAGCTTTTATTTGTCAGTATAAACACATTATACAGAACTGACTGTCAAAAAGCCGTGTCCCGTATACTACATTCTACACGGCTCTCCCTCACAAATTGCCACTCATTCATACCCTGGCACTCAAAGGGTTAAACGGATTTAATAATATTGCTTTTACATTGAAGAGAGGGGTCTTATGACCACCTTTTTCTAGTTACTAAAATATGTAGGGTGTAAGGAAAAGCAGTTGGGAGGGAGAGCAGAGTAGAATGTTAGTATCTTGGACACAGCTGTGCCAGTCAGAACTATCTATCTGCATAACCTAACACACAAATAAAGACAAATATCTCATAAACCATTATTTTACATAAATAATGGCTAGGATAGCATACAGGCGATTTTGAATGCTCACTGAAATCAACCCATTTACACTTTGATCTGACTGAAGGTGCTAAAACCACACACCTCATGTCCAAAACCCCCACATAATGTCAGCCGCATGTATTCTGATATACTATTTCCATATACTATTTCCATCTACAACTGATCCTGTGTGAAGTGTACCCGATCTTCCACAGATTGTGTATACCTCTACAGTGTCTAATTGTACAACTCCTCTCTCTTCCTGCTTTTTTTGAGTCTGCCATATTTATGTTCTGCCTATTGTGAAATAGTGTTTCTTCTGTTTTCTGTCAGTCCTGCACCTGTCCTTGCTCTGGACCCTTTGTGACATTTGCTTTAGGATCCCTTATCCTTGTCCCAGGAAGCCAGTTCTACAGTCTAGTGGTTTGACTGGGGTATCCATCTTGTCATCTGGTTTTGTGGTCAGCATCTTTAACCACAGCTTCAGCCACAGCAAGGATGAACCAGTGACCACTAATGCTCTCCAGCATTGCTCTCAATTCTTTGCTCTCTAGCATCTGGTAGATTGGCTTTCTGAGAAGAGGATCACAGTAGGTTGTCTGCTCACTTTGTGACACCTACAGCACTTTATGTTTGCTCCACACAAACTCTCTCATAACTCCTCTAAACATCTTTCATACTGCCTCCTTCCTAAAAACACTCCATCCTTTCAAACTCCGTCAAACCTCCTCCAAACCTCTCATTCTCCATACTTTCTACAGAACTCCATCCTCTAAAACTCCCTCACACCACCTCCAAACCTCTCACCCATTCTCCTTACTACAGAACTCCATATTCCCTCCTCTCAAAATGCTCCATGCTGTCTCCAAACTTATCTTCAATCATCATTCCTACAAATTCCATCATCCCTCCTCTCAAACTCTCTCCTCTCAATCTCCCCATACCTTCTCCAAAACTCATAAATGTGACTTCCTAAAGGACTCCATCCTCTCTTCTTTTAAACTCCCTTACACCTCCTCCAAACCTCTCATTCATCCAAACCTCTTATTAAAGGGATAGTAATACTTCGTTTTAACTTTATATTATTTTGTAGGCATTAAAAAAACATGAAGAATGATATAAGTCTTATCTCTCAAACCTTTATGGTTTAAGAGATATTCACAAGCAAAGTGTCCCCCTTCCGCCCCTTTTACTGATGTAACACTTTTCAGCCAGGGCAGAAGGGAGCTGCCCAGGTAGACTGCAGAGAGGGACAATCTTCAATTAAGATAACGGAAAAACCTGAAAAGCTTGTCAAGGGGGGCAGGGATTTCATTGTTTTCATAGGAATAAGAGTGTCCCCTTCTGTTATCTGTCCAGTCTATGGACTGGATTCCACATCTGAGAAGAGATTGTTTACAGTAGGTAAAAGGGGCGGGAGGGGGAAACTTTGCTTGTGAATATCTCATAAACCATAAAGGTTTGAGAGATAAGACTTATATCATTCTTCATGTTTTTTTAATACCTACAAAATAAAATAAAGTTAAAACAAAGTATTACTATCCCTTTAACCCTCCTTTTTACAGAACTCAATCCTCCCTCCTCCAAACCACCCTCCCCCTCCAAATCCACCCTCCTTCCTACCAAACTCCATCCTCTTCCTGGGAGGGTAGGGAACCTAAAACAGACACTGTATATGCATTTTACCTCTATTTTTTTCTAGATTTAGTCCTTGTCCTCTGTTTTTCTACAGTTGGTGTCTATTTATCCTCATTCTGCTAAGCTATTTTTATGCTTGCATACACGTGATATCACTAAATTCCTGATCATGGAATATGCAGAAGGACCAAACTGAATGTGAAGATTTAATTAAGTAAGAAATAAGTTTGCAATGCTTTACTCACCCCTCTGAATCTTAAAGGGATAGTAATACTTCGTTTTATCTTTATTTTATTTTGTAGGCATTAAAAAAACATGAAGAACGATATAAGTCTTATCTCTCAAACCTTTATGGTTTAAGAGATATTCACAAGCAAAGCATCCCCCCTTGTTCAGCCAGATCAGAAGGGAGGTGCCCAGGTAGACTGCAGAAAGGGACAATCTTTAATTAAGATAAGGGAAAAAGCTGAAAAACTTGTCAAGGGGGGCAGGGCTTTCATTGTTCTCATAGTAAGAAGATTGTCCCCTGCTGTTATCTGCCTGGTCTATGGACTGCATTCCACATCTGAGAAGAGATGGCTTACACTAGGAAAAAGGGGCGGGAGGGGAAACTTTGCTTGTGAATATCTCATAAACCATAAAGGTTTGAGACATAAGACTTATATCATTCTTCATGTTTTTTTAATGCCTACAAAATAAAATAAAGTTAAAACGAAGTATTACTATCCCTTTAAAAGACTAAATTCACCCTTGGGTGAGCCCAGCAGGACCCTTTCACACAGGTAACATTATAGCAGCAACAGCAATGTATGAAAAAGCTCATGAACTGTGAATTCTTGTATTGTATGGGGCATATTGCAAAATAATACTGAATTCTGCAGCTTTCACCTGTGTTAATAAAGTTGCCATTCCTGTTTGCAAACCCCTTGCTTCCAAACCACTTAATTTCTGCACTGTGCATGCTGAAGCTGATGTACTAAGAAAGTGGAGCAATTATTCGGTGCAGGTCAACACAAGCACTTGTTAGAGGACAACAGTCTGCCTGAACTGGTTGTGGGGCCGGTGTCCCCTGAAAGGGAGAAGATCTATGCACTGTCATCAACAGAAGACAAAGTTTCAGATATAGACAGTCAAACATCATCTGTGGCTGGAAGGCCTTCCGCTGACAAAACTGCTTGCCATAGAGAAACCAACAATGCCCGCAGTAAGCCTTATATGCACCCCAAAACTCTTCTCTGGAAACTTTTTGCACATGATACTAGTAGACCTTCCCCTTCTGTTCTTCATTACAGTCAATGCAACCAGAAGGCCTGTCAATGATTTCTATTCTGACTGCACCAGAGCATGCATTTCCACATACACCTTATGCCAAATCTTGTCCCTCATCTTGAACATGATGTGCAAGGCCAGAGATGCAGCCCCGCAAATTTGACCCATATCAGTGTGCGCCACAGTGTTGCTGTGCAATGGTGTACCTAACTCACTATTCAGAGCAGCAAGTCTATTAAACACTGCCTGCAATTCACTCAGCAATTCAGAAGTACCCTCTAGACCCCTAGCACTAACAGGAAATCCCCTATTCCTACTGAATCCCAAGCAAAATAAAAGGGTGCTCAATTGGGAAGACCACCGACTGGTGCCACTGGGGGTGTGGGCTCCTCCTCTGAATCCAAGGAAAGCCCAGACTTGGACACTGAAGGCAAGATAATCTGAATCTTCTAGTGTACCGGATGACCTGACTGCCGTGGAGAAATATGATAATACATCTTCTGGGGACTTCAGTGCTGTAGACATGATGTTTCCTGCCATATCCCATCTACTGGGAACAAGGAAGAATCAGGTTAGGAAGGGGCATTCCTTCCAGATATCCCCATGGTACTGAGGAACAGATCCTGTTGTGAGGTGTGGGATCCTGTACAACATCAGCTACACTGACTGCAGGAGGAGCAGAAGCGACAGCCAAAGGATCAACTGTGGTGCAGGGAGCACCCACGTCTCATAATCTGGACCAGTGTAAAAGGCTGCTCTGTGTCTGGATAAAAACAGATGTAGCATGGGACAAAAGGCCCTGAAAAGGCTTCCGGAGAGACAAAGAATGGGAAAACACCTTGAGGGTGGCTGAAAACACCTAGCACACCCTGAAAGATGAGCATGCAGTGGGAGAAGGCAAATTAGAAGCCTCTTCTAGATCAGGAGCACTAGCTGGATCTGGTGGTTAGCAGAGTCCAATAAGTGTGTGAACCAGGTGCCCCCATCACTGGCATCCCAACTCTCCATTACAACAACTGCAACAAGGAAACCAGGTCCACAGCGAAAGAGGAACGATTTTGATGCTCCTGAGAGGCTGCTGGGGAATCCAGGAAGTAGAGTGAACTAGTACGGAATCCAGGAAGTAGAGTGAATTAGTAGGGAATCCAGGAAGTAGAGTGAATTAGTAGGAAATCCAGGAAGTAGAGTGAATTGGTAGGGAATATTTATAAACATAACCAGAAATCCACCCACAACCCCACACTTAACAGGACACAAAGAACTAAAGCCCAAATATTTACCAGTGTGATGGAGATGTACCCAACATTCAAGCCCTACCTCTTAGTCCAAGAAAGGTCACGTTCTGAGGCCTAAACTCTATTCTTACATATGATGCAGACATTCCTGCCTTTCTCAAGGTTCCCTTTCATTGTCAAGGACTATCTGTGAATGGGCTGAGATAAGGTACCAGCCTTTCTGAATACAAGCGCAGTGGACTCTTACAACAATCAGTTCACTGACATCCACTCATATTTCTCAAAACAAACACAAGCAATATTACACAAAAGCTTGGTGAACAGGACAATGTACACAAGTAATAACACTTTGAATGCCAGAGAGGTATCCAATGCATTGCAACAAAATGCATTGGATACCACTCTGGCACGTAAAGGGTTCTAAGAAGGTTTAGGGTTATATTTTAGGGATGTAAATATGAACAAATAATGTTTATATTAAATCTAAGTACATGATATTTAAAGTTATATAAAAACATTTAATTTTTTTTTTGCTGTTAGTGTTCCTTTAACAGAAGCAATCACCCTGCAAAGCCCCATATTGGCTGGCTGAGGATGATGGGAAATTTAGTCCAACAACAGCTGGAGAGCCAAAGGTTGCACTTCCTGCTCCTTACTGTGATAGTAACCCTCTATTTGGCTATTACATACAGTTACATTACATTACAGTGACATGACACTTCTATCCCTGGACCACAGTGATCTCCCTGGATCTGTTTCCAGACAGCACTCTGTAGTCCTCCAGCTGTTGTTGGACTACACACTTCATCACACTAAGGTCCACAATTCGAACTTCCCTCTTTCCCTCCTTTCAGGGGTAGTAACTCTATTTTTTGTTCTACATTTCCATGTCCCTGACAGCAATCTCCCTGGATCTGTTTCCAAAGATGTTGGTGTTACATTTTATCACTGTCCTGCTTTCATGTTCGGCTATTCAGAAAACACTCTGCAAACTAAGATTCTGAGAGATTACATTCAGGGAAGTAAAAAGTGTAAAAAAAAAAAAAAGTAAAGATGAAAATAAATGAATAAAATACAGGCAAATTAAATTTAAATATTATGTACTTGTATCATATGTAGAGTCCAAATAAAGGGTTACTGTCCATTTAAGATGTAAGGGCACTCAGGCAGCTCCTATAGTTTCCCTGTGTTGTGGTTTCACGGCATATTGGCAGCAGGAGGAGGGTAACGGTTCTTTGTTCTGCATTAACATGGTTCAGAGTGGCACATTCACATGAATAGGCTTCTTACCACATTGCAGAAACCGGGTACGCTAATCCCAAACTCCAGATCCATGAACGGTAAAGAGGACAGACTTTTCAAATAAAGCCTTTTAAGTGAAAACATCTGCCTTAGAAGCAAACTGCTAGCAAATCCAGAAGCTGTCCCTTAACTCTTTGAGGGGTGCAGAACGCCCCCAAAGGGTTCATTTCTGGTGAATAGCTAAGAACAGGGAGGGAGAATTATAAAAATGGTGTTAAGCAAAAAAAGATGCGTCAAAATGGCTGTAACAGCATCTTCATTAGTTATAAAAGTAAGAACGCCAGTTTCGGAGGGCTGTACGCCATGTAGTACTTTAAAAAAAAAAAAAATGGAGTAGCCAGTTTGCAAAAAGTTGCGCAGCTGATTTATAAAGAAACTAGCGTAAAAGCCCATGTACACGGGCCAAGGTCCAGGTGATGTTAACCCTTTGAGTGCCAGAGGGGTATGCAACACATTACTTTGCAATGCGTTGCGTACCCCTCTGGCACTCAAAGGGTTAAGAGGCCAGTCTTGCTCTGAAGCTGCTGTCAACACAGTCATGCACTGTAGAGACTGCCCGAAAGCACAGAATGCTCCCAGCACAGAACTCCCAGCATTCTGTGTGTTCAGGCAGTCTCTACTGAGCATGACGGCTTCTAACAAACATCCTAGCAAATTATATAGGATGTTGCGATTTGTGACAAAATTATCACCAGAATTTTAACGCCATGTATATGCTGTACCTAATCTTCCAGGTGTTAAAGTATGCATAATAACGCCATATTTATAAAAATGTCTTTGTAAGGACTGTTCTTTAAAAGGTAAGAAGGATGGTTTTTATAACTCTCCCTCAGGGTTCCCCACATTAGCAGATTTTTCATTTTGTCACAAAATTTGCAGATGCCAAGGCAAAGGGTTAACCACAGACTTCAGAAAGGGGAGATCTACAAGAAATATATATCACAGTCTCGTCACATAGATAGAGATACCATATAATAATGTTCATTTAACCTGTTAAGCAGAAGAGGGGGTGTGCATTTTCACAATGTGTTGGCATCCCTCTGTTTCTTAACCCCTCATAGACCAGTGACGTACCAAGACCATGATGCCGGTCCGAACCTAACGGCCGCACTCCGTCGGATCGGAGGTCGTTAAGGGGTTAAAGGATTAAATGAAATATAAACGTTTATGGTATGTATTACGATAATTAATATTTATATATAAAGCACCGACATATTCTACATTTTATGGGGGTTAAGGTGAACAAATCTGTTTTTAATTATTTAAGGGTCCGATAGATGTGCAACACATGGCATTTATGGTTGGAATGGATTTAGGGGCAAACCAAGCGCTCACTATATGAGATATAAATATGTCAATTGATTTAAATGCAAGTGGGGCTATTAACACCTTAAATGATCCCCAATGCGTTGGAGCCCTCTCTAACATTCAAGGGGTTAAAAAGACTATCTAAATCAAAGGGGATTTTGATTTTTCCCCTATTGTGCAGTTGGTTTGCCACAGAATTGCGTTAGTTATCTGTAGAATGTAGACTTCTCCAGTATTAGTTGGTTAACAGCTACCAATGTCTCTTCCAATACAAACCGGTATCCTGCTGACTACTCTCATTCCAACCCACCTTATATCACCTGACTTTAGAACTGCAAGGTCTCCTTCCACTGCTGTTGTGTTTGGTAAAGTGCCAGGAATTGTATATTCTGCCTTTCGATTTTGGGGGCTTAAATACATTATTTTACATTTGCTGGCATTAAACTGAAAATTCCTCTCTTGTCTTTTCATCTATACCTTTCAAATCCCCAGTTATTGCTGCAAAATGCCATCTATATGAATTCCAATTAAAAATGTAGACAGCTGTAGTTATCAGCCTAAAGGGAATATAGAAAATGACTGTGCAAAAAAGTGACAGTGAATTTACATTACAAAGAGAAAATATTATAGCATTGCCTGCAAGTGAGTTTATATAACTCATTGGGGAGGAACAGCCTTGGAGACTTACTCACTTTTTGGCAGAGGCGTAACTAGAAGCCTCCGGGCCCTGGTACAAAAAGTGCCACGGGCCCCCCTGACCACACTGACCCCCTCCACAATGCCCCCATCTCCTACCTGGAGCTCCCGCACGGTCATCTTAGTAATGCAAAGCGATGGGAGATTACGTCATCTCCAAGGGCTCTGCATTACTCGAGTGCCGGCAGGAGATTTAGGGCGCCAGGCGGAGGGGTCACAGGGGGAGGCCGGGCCCCTGGAGGGCACGGGCCCGGTCGCAGGTGCGACCCCTGTAGTTACACCACTGCTTTTTGGATTATGAATCTGGGGTTACTGGAAAATGGAGCTTGAGGAATCATTCTCCTAAAATAATACATCGGGGTGAGTTGAAGGTACTAGAAGGAATTGTCTAGAGGGCATATACCACTCCCTCCACCACAAGATTACTCTGGGGGGGGGTTCACTTTTAAAAGGTGGTGTGTAAATGAGTGTGCAACCAAATAGTGCATTAGCCACGTCGCCATGATAAAAATGGCGACCTGAGAATCTCACACTGCATGAAAGAACGAGATTCTCAGGTCTCGCTATGAAAGGTCTCAATGAAATGCTGATGAGTGCTGCTCTGGGCAGAGCGAGAGGCCTGGAGCAACACTGGATGTGGGTGCATTCTCTGGTATGGAAAGTGTTAAAGACTCGATGACCGGACGTCACTTTCTCTCTGCCCGGAGCAGCGCTCATCAACATTTGATTGCGACCTTTCATAGCGAGACCTGAGAATCTTGCGCTTCCATGCAGTGAAAGATTTTCAGGTCTCCATTTTTATCATGGCAACGTGGTTAATGCACTATTTGGTCGCGCGCTCTTTGGCGTGCTACCTTTTAAAAGGATACCCTCTGGGGGAGTTGGTGGAAGGAGCGTGAGCGAGACCCTGTTCCCAACGTAATATCTGTCAGAGGTAGTTGGGGTACACTGTGAGGAGCAGATGTGAGGATTCATTCCTGCCATAATATTTATCTGGGAATGCTAGAAGGATTAGGTTTGTGGACTCACTCTCTCCCGGTTTTATTCAGCGTGGGGAAAAGTAGCTGGAGTGTATACTGTACCCAGTTGTATACTATTGAGAAAAGGGGGAGAGCGAGAGAGACAGAGAAGAGCCAGAAATCCCCTCTATCTATTGATAAAAATAAAATCAAACAATAATATTCATGACTGTAGAGCAGGGTACTGTGGGTCCCCTCTCTTCTGTCAATTACCCCCAGTGCTGTATGTTTTCACAGTTTCTAGTGTCACAGTTGAAGTACATTTTCTCTGTCGTCCAATACAGGTTATTGGTAACTCTGGGAGGCATCTGCCCCTTTAAGTAGGCAGGCACATTCTCTAAATGTATGTATGGGGTGGAGCCTACCTTCCCTCCTAGGCTGCAGCCTAGACAGCTATCTCCAGAATGATTAGAGACGGTAACTATTGACTAGATGGTAGAAGGGAAGAAGACTCCTGTGAGCATGACCCAAATGACTCCCACATACTGCCACTGGAGAGCTAAGCATGGTCCCTTGACAGGGCGGAAGACTAGCAACCTGTATGGACTAAGAGAAAAGGATTTAACAGGTAAGACTAAAATCCTCTTTTAGTGGCTTTCTTGTGAGAAACTAACACATATCATGTCGTTTTTTTCAGCAGAGCCTGCGGTTTCACAGGATACTACTGGAGAGGTCCCCACTCATGACAGAGAAAACCTACACAGGAGGCAAACAACATGTGTTTTGTTCAAATTCTAATAACTTGAATACGGAACAATTGTGTTTAAGTGGACTTATTCAACACGCCACTAGCAAATTCATGTTTTTATGAGTAGGTCATCATAAAAAAATTGTATTTGAACAACAGAAGGTTTAAAAAAAATTTTATTTTTTTAAACCGCACCATTCTGTTTTTTCAGGTAAAAAATAGGTAGCAAAAGAACACAAAACCCTGCAATGCTATATATTTTTAAAAAGTACACAACATTCCAGTTTTAAGGAAGGGTCACTAGTGTTTCTATCCCCAGTACTGGATTGTTATAAAATCTCAAGAAAATCACACTTCTAACTTCAAAGTAGGTTGTAGTGGCTGCACTAAAGGCTGGAGGGTGAGATGGGGGCACTTTTGGATACCCCTTCTCCATACCCTTTACCATAGTGGTTAATAGCTACCAAGGTCTCTTCCAATACAAACCGGTATCCTGCTGGCTTCTCTCATTCCAACCCACCTTATATCACCTGACTTTAGAACTGCAAGGCCTCCTTCCACTGCTGTTGTGTTTGGTAAAGTGCCAGGAATTGTATATTCTGCCTTTCAATTTTGGGGGCTTAAATACATTACTTTACATTTGCTGGCATTAAACTGAAAATGCCGCCTTTATCTATTCATCTAAATCTTTCAAATCCCGTGTTATTGCTGCAAAATGCCATCTATATGAATTCCAATTAAAAATGTAGACAGCTGTAGTTATCAGCCTAAAGGGGATATAGAAAATGACTGTGCAAAAAAGTGACAGTGAATTTACACTGTGATCACTCCATGTTATTACACTGCAGAGTACCCTAGTTTGAAAGTATGATATCCCCTCTTAAAAATATATATATATATATTTTTAATCTATTACCAGGTGAGCAAATAAATAAATAAATACTTATTTACTTTCTCCTGCCAGTTGATTGCATGAGCCCCTGGCAGGTATCCTTTCAAATTAGCCTTCATTGAAAAAGGGAGACTCTCCCGTTTCCAGTGATATGAAATGTATGCCTGGGGCCCAAGATTAAGAGCCCATGGCCACATGCTTTCTGGATCATCACTGGAAAGGGGAGACTCTCCCTTTTCCATTGATGCCCATTGTAGGTTGATAGAAGCCGGTGGGGGCTGATAAGTCCACTGATGTTAATGGTCTAGTGGAAGTATTCTCATTGCACATCCAAGGAAGGGGCAGAACCCAGGCATCATAGGGACAGAAGATCCATATCTGAATGCCCAGGTAAGTACCACTCACCCCCAAAATTCTGAGATTAGTGCCCTTGAGTGCCATGATGTCTTGGCCTGGGAGACATCAGCCACACTGAAGGACATAAAAAGGCATGTTATCTCCCAAGATGTCAGCCCCACGTAAGGATAGGGAAGAGAAGACCACACAGGGGAATTACAATGAGCAGCAGTGCCAGCATGAGATTCCAATATACACAAACCTCACAGCACATGTAAAAACATAAATATATCAAGCTATTTTTAAATAAAAATGACAACCAGAAAGTAGATGATACGGAAACCACATTCAAAATCACCAACTTTGTTGGAATGGGAAAAGTCCTCTTTAAATAAAACATTAACCCCAGTTGTGCTACAGATGTCACCAGTGCTTTGTGAGGCAGTGCAATGGAGAAGTATCAAGTATCCAAATGGTTAATTTGTGTACTGTCTAATGTTATAGTGAACAAGAGTGAACAGGGAGTTCACACAGATTGCAAGGGCTAAAAAAACACGGAAGAAAATCCATGGCTGAACATCAAATGGGAAAAATAAGCGGTCATCCACTAGAACCCACATCTCCTGATTGACGCCACTAATTCCTGCATTGCTGTATAAGAAGGTCACAGAAGGGAAGTCTGCAAGAAAGGGGTTGTCCTCTCTTGAGAAACCTGCCTGGGAGAGATCCATCTTGTCCCGGTGAAGGAGACCGATTTATAAAGGGAGAACCAAGCACTTAGAAAGGTCACAGTAAGGCCTACTTTAAAACAACATAAATATGAAATGTTTCCTATAACCTCTGTTAGTTAATAGATTATGATTTTCATGGGTTTCCCTTACCACTTACAGGTAGATTGTGGTGAATATGCATAACAGGGAATGAAACAATTGTTTCAAGTATGTGACGTTTTTTGTATATGTTAATTGTTTTATGTGAATATGTTTTTTTTCACCCTTATGTTCATGGAAGAAATGTATGGCTGTTCATATGTGTATTTATTCGTAATTGAAACGCATGCAAACTTTCCCAGCAAGCGGCACCATTGGATTATCACAATGTTGTCTGGACTAATTAGATTGAATTATGTATGCATGAATGAGTGCATCTATTGGTGGGCTTAGTCTCATGTAGCTGTTTTAAGGAAGCTTATGTTCAGTTGGTGGCTATGCCTGACGAAGGGAGCATATCTTTTACACTTATGCAATAAAGCACAAAGGGTGCTAATATTTGCACATTACCCATGAGTACGTTCTCCTTACTAATAATCTGTGTGTATGTGGAATACGGGGTATCCAGTGGAGATTCTGCACCACTCACGATATATGTGAAAGCCATCACAGCTAATATTCACTCCAGAAGTAGAGGTAACATTTTCTTATGGTGAGTACACATTTGTTATACACATTTAAAATGTTCTTACTCAACCTACTACACCATAGGGTGCCCCCATCCTTTTTGTGTTTTTTTTTTCAAGATATTTACATGGATTTGAACCCTTTTAATGTGTATGTGATGCTGTCCCTTTAACACTAAACAAGGAAAAATGTGGTAACATGTCCCATCTACAGGTAGCCAACTATTTGTTTCACAGCTAGAGCTAAAGCTCCCATTAGGTAGAGAAAACAACTACTGAGAGTACCAAGGGCCTTATTCCTCAAGCTAATGAGGGGTGCAATTCTGGAGAAAACCAGCTTCCCTGTAGGGGGTAAAGGCAGAATGTCCTTCCCTGTGAATTCCTTTTCCTGAATGGGCTCCATACTTTGAACGCCTGGGAACACCCCAACTCTCAGGGAGGACAGGAAAACACCTTAAAAAAAATACCTCTCACTATGCCATCCTCACTGAGTGAAGTGAAACAAACCAGAATACCGGTCATGCTTAAACAAGCTGTATTTAATCAAATATAACAATAACGATGGGAAACCTGTGTGTAATGTCCTCTCTTTGGCATTTTAAGAATTGGGATTGGGACAGAGTGGGACACACATTGGGTAAATATTGTACATTTTTTTGAATTATGTGGAAGGAGTAATTGGCTTTACGTTTAAATTCTGGAGACAGCTTTAGGATCTTTGGTCTTAAAACCTTAAATGATTTATTGAATCTTTTGACAAAACGATGATCTGAAAAAGGAAGATACAGACTGCATTCTAAAGATATCTGAAATGTGAGTGTGCTAGGACACAGAGCTTTACTGAACCTATCAGACAGGGATTCTAGAAGACAGAAAATAATGGAGAAATAGGATTCTCTTTCTTTGATTTACATCAGAAAAACTGTGAGGGAGATTAAAGTACCTGTAATGCTAAGACTTAAGGTTTTGCTTTCTTGAACCAGATTGTTAGGTTCAGTTGGAACACTTGCTGATGAAGTATTGTACATTGATGTAGAAGGTGTTTCTTGAGTACGAGAATCCTTCACTAAGATTCTTTAGAATGGCAAACCATGCTCTCCTGCGCCAGTAAAGTACAATATGAATGACTGCAGTTCTCCTGTATGATTTTTCTCAAATCTAGATGGCTATGCCTCAGGGGAAGAATGATCTTAAAAGTTTTGCTTACTCTCTTATCATTGTAAGATCTATCTGCCCCAAAATAATTGTTGAAGTAGAAGAGACTTCTTCACTGAGGGCCCTTTCTTCCTGTTGAATTTTCTTCCTGCTAAGACTGTGCTTTGCTCTGATGTGCACTGCTGATAAAACCAGAAGATTGGCTTCAAACCATAGACAAATTTTGTGATAGATGAAGTAGATTCCCTTTTCATGGGAGCTTGACCTTTGTTTCATAAGGGATTATGTTTCTTCAGCTTTTCCATGCAGATCACATGCTCTAAAAAGACCTGCCTTGAAGAACTGTTCTCCATCCAGGTTTGCTTGCATCTGTAAAGATAACTGCAAAGCTTGCCATTGACCACTGCAGCCCTTTGGACATATTCATCAGGCTAAAGAAATGTGGACCACAGAAGAGATGCATATGTAACTATCAAGGAAGCGGTCTCTCTTGTACCATCTCTTTAGAGTAAACTGTTGCAATTCTATATATGTAGCCAGATCCAAGGTCCTGCTTGTAAGGAAGCCATGTTAAGCAATGTTGTCATAGGGATATAGAATAGACCTTCTTGACAAAGTTGCCCTGGGGGAAGAAAGGTCTTGCCTACTGAAGTATTCAGGATGAGTCCCAAAAATCTCATCTTCTGTTCTTAAGAAAGGTCTGAGTTTTTCTGATTAACCAGCTATCCCAAGGACTGAAGTTGTGAGATCACCAGCTGAAGGTTATTCTGAGGGTAGAGGCTTCCACAAGCCACCTGTTCTTTTAAAAGATTATAACTATGCCGCTCTCTCTCAAATGTGCTGCCACAACTACAATGGTCTTTATAAATGCTTCTGGAAAAGAAGACAGCCCGAAAGGCAAAGCAGCGAACTGCAGATATCAAGTTATTCCTCTGCCCTTGATGGCTACTATTAGATACTGTTAACAATCTTTATGTACAGGAAATTGCACTTCTTGAGGGGCTGCGGTAGCTATGACACCTCTTACCTGAAGAAAATTCACTACTGAGCTGATCTCTAAATCCTGAACCATCTTCCATTGGAATAGTAGTAATTGTAACTTAAATGGAAAAGAATAGAATAATATCTTAGTGGAGAAATATTTTAATTATTATCAGACTCCAGACTGCACCAACACTTGCACAGTGAGAGTGAGCCAACTTCCAGGGAAAAGACCACCTTTACTTAAGGTGTCCAACTGTACACCAAAAACATAGCATCCCGTTTAGATTTAGGAACATTTGTATCCTCTAATTCCGCATAAACTGTGACAGTTTTTGACCAATGTATCAATATTATATGCTATAAAAGTATAGGAATCTTCCCTATTGAACTACCCTGAGAACACTTAGAATCCAAACTTGAGACTAGATGGAGGGACCTTGGTTAGAGAGGCTAGTAGCCCTGACAGCATTAAAAGTTTCTTCTGCTAGGTTTGCAAACCAGGTCATAAAATATATCAATATAAAAGACGCTTGTATGGTATGTTAGCCTATGATTAACTGATACTATATGCATTCATGAAACACGTAAGGTCTTAATATTGTATCCATGTGATTGTAACAATTCATGGTGGATGTTTTTACATAACTGCAATAAATACAGTGTGTTTTAAACCCATTTGAGGAACTGGCTGATATAATTTTGGTGGTCCCGTGAGTGCTTCCCTACTGTTGTCCTCTGGTATGTTAGCCCTTGCTTATATTTTTGAGGCTTGAGAGGTACAGAAACCAACTTACTGTACCATGCTGAGGTGAAGTGGGACACCAGGAGGAAACCCATTCCTGGGCCTTTAAAGTTTCCCTATGATGTCTCCTACCACACTGATGAACTAAACTACTAAATGATTGGAGATGTGTGGTGCTCTTATCCTGTCGCCATCATTTTTTCACACAGTTGAGCAAAAAAAAAATCCCACCGGACCAAAATCTAGTTGATGAAACTAGGGTTTCATGTCCTCCCAGGATTCCAAACTGAATGGTACAACTCAAGTACCTGCAAGAGGGCAACCATACTAGGCACTCCATGAAAACAAAAAAGAAGGATGCAGGACTGCACATACTGAGTTGGGTAGGCCAGGGAAACACTGAGGATGGCTGGGTGGGTGGTCTTTTTTTCAAAAAGTTTTCTTTTCCTACATGGCAGGCAGTGATCTTTCGGGTTCAGGGTTAAACAAATGAAGACACACTTATTCCAGGGGTATAAGTCCCCTTTAATGTATAGTTTTGGTCACTTCTACAACAACTATTAAACCGTGGCCTGGATTCCATTGTAATAGAGAAAGCTATCAAGGATTTTATTTACGTGTATCCCCATAGAGACGTTAATGGGAATCTGTTAGATAAAATCTATGATATTCACTTATCAACTACAATGGATTCTATGGTGGGATGCAAGAAATGTGCGCATCTGCTAAAGGCATTTTTCATACGCAGATAGATTTTTTTGCATGTTCTAATACAGGAAGCCGTATACCGAAAACTTCTTGAAATGTGCATAAAAAATATTTTTTTACGACAACACTACAGAGACCTATAAATTTGTTCACAATAACACTTTCTGCATTAGGCACATTCACTATTCCACTCACACAGATTCGTTAATCCTGGCCACGCCCACAAAAGAAAATATGCGCAGCAGTCCGCTAATCTTGATTTTTCATGCTCAATTCAACAAAATCATAAGCAAACCTATTCGCTAGTGGTTGTCGCTAGCGATTGCGTGTGTTTCCTGCATCCTGCCATTAGTCCCTTAGCAGTTGCAGTCCCCTATAGCAACGTACTGCAGACCTACATAAATGACAGCTGCAAGTTTAAAGGGGCACTAAAGGGTCAATAAAAGACCATTTTAAATGATTATCAGTAACCTCACAGCTATAGGAACCATGCTTTCACTGCACAGAACAGACTGGTTCTACTTTCCAGCTGGGTCATATCAGTGCTTTACTTATGGAAGTGAAAGCAAGACTGATATCCCCTCTATACAACGCCCCATGTCAGTGAATCTGCTGCCATTGCACTACTATGGAGAGGAGAGAAAGCTCCAATGAGTGCTAAGTGACAGGCTGACATTACACAGCCAGGCAAAAGAATATAATTTGTTATTCTAAGAGATATTAGTTTTTAAACTAAATGCAGTGACGTCACTTCTGGACAGGCTGCTAGTCCATTCTGCCCCACTGCGTGTCAGTCTTTGTCTGTTCCCCTCCACAAGTAGCGCCTCGTTCCAACCTCCTCCAATGATGGAGGATTTCTCCATGTGAACCGGAGAGCTCTCATTGGCAGCTAGTACCCCTTTAAATTAATGGGAATCTGCATTCACCCATACGGTGCAGTTGGTTTGCACCAGAATTGAATCTCTTTAGTTTCCTGAATATGGCACTTTGTCCCATATTTACAAAAGCACTGGAGTTATTCTGGAGTAAACCGACTGCAACATAGGGGACAACTACAAATGGCTAAATTCCCTTGCATTTGAATAGAGCTTTTGTTAACCCCTTGAATCCTAGAAAGGTCTCCAAGCATTCAAGGGGTTAAAAGCGCAATTTAATTTAACAGGAATGTGTATTTGTACCCTATTGTGCCATTGGTTTACTCCAGAATAAATCCAGTTATATAAATACGGGCCTTTGTTATTCGTTCCAATACGGAATGTGGGCGGGGCTTGTCTAATGCCCACATATGGACAGAAGGACAAGGCAAGCATCATTTTTGGCCTCTGGCAAATCACACCTAGAGAACAAGAGTACATGTGTTGAGAAGGCCAAAATGAATTCTGTTTTAATTTATATTTCCAATGATGTGAAAGAAAAAATGAATGTGTAAATTGTTTAATACAAACATATTCTCGGGTTTCAAGTCTGGGCAAAAATGTCCTCTTCAGTCCTTTGAGTATATTCTGTATTTTGAGACATTATTGATTATGATACATAATACTGTAAAGAAACATTGAATGACGTGGGTGAAATCGTACTTATTCAAATGCGCTTTGTCTCCTCATGCATATAATTTGGAGAAGTGAATAGAGGATTCAGATGCAGCAGACGATGCTGTTTCCTCTCTATCATCTGGAATATTGAACAATGACTTCAGGCCAGGAAGATCATTTTTCAATGAAAAGAAACTGGGTTTTTTATTCAATGAGCAAAAAAAAGGTGTATTTCTGGAGCAAACCAATTAGTTAACCCTTTGAGTGCCAAAAGAGTATCCAATACTCCTAGGGCATTCAATGGGTTAATGAGGCATAAATAAAAATTCCCAAAAGGGATACATTTTGAAATTCGCAGCAGTAGAAATACCTTCATTTTACGGAGCATTAAAGCCATAAAATATATATATATGTTTTTGTAGTCGGCTGTCCAAACACATTTTCAGCATTTTTGCTACCCATTTGTTTAACCCTTTGCTTTGCACTGCGTTGCGTACCAATCTGGCATTCAAAAGGTTAAGTATGAATCCCACTGGTAACTTTGTTGTTATATCTGGAAAACTGGGGGGGGGGGGGGTTCACTAAGGTGTGATAAAGAGGTGATAAAGCAGAGATGACTTCTCCAGTGAGATCACTTCTTCAATTCCTATGTTATTCTATAGAGCCTATGTACTGAGATCTCCAAAGATGAAGAAATCTTAGTACACTGGCTCCATAGAATAACACCTTTTAATCACCACTTAGTGAATCTACCCCGTATCTTCTTCCAGAACTAATTCAGCTTTTTCATGTCACCTCACAAAAATATAATTTTACATCGTAATTCAATAAATACAAAATGTTTTTGCCACTTTCATAAACTATGGACTAAAATGCACATTCCATTGGTTACCTGGTAAAACTACCTGAAAATAGCTCAATAACTGTATAAAAGCATGTATTTCCTGAAAGTAGATACCCCACTGCATTAAATGATGGGTCACTTGTCTTTCTACCAATAGTTTGGAATGCACAAAGTCTTCCAGAAGGCACCTCTAAAGGAAAGAAATAGGCATTTTTTTTACATTAATTCTCATGTATTGAAATCTATGAAAACCATGGAATTTCCTACTGTAATCATTAGCTACTGCTCTTCCGAGAAAAAACAGCACCCCAATGGCATGAGCTGACAAGAGGCTGCATGCACTAATAGGATCATATTAAACATATAATGGCAAGGTATGCAAAGCATAAGATTTTGGTAAACAGACATTCAGCTGCATCAGATTAGAGTATTTTTGCTTTTTTTAAACCTAAGATGGTGTGCACAATTGTTTCTAGAAGGTGGCACTTTATTTTTCATTTCCAACATTTCAAAGATAACAAAATCTTTGAAAACTTAACATTTTCTGCTGTGTTCACTACTTTCTACCAGCCAAGAAAAATGGTATCTCATTAGTATTGGGTTAACATTCCAACACCTGTCACATCTCTTCTGTGAAACGACCTGCCTGCACTAAAATGTTCATAAACATTACAGATATGAAGAAAAGGTCAGCAAAGTGTACAATTTTGAAAAGTAGACATTCACCTGCATCAAATGAGGGGCACTTGCCTTTTTACATCTAAGCTAGTGTGCACAACTCTTTCCAGAATGTCATGCTACATGAAAAAACAAACACTTCTTACACTTCAGTCACTTCAAAGACACTAAAATATTGTATCACTATGGGATTTCCTGGTGTATTCAATACCTAATGCCATCCAAAGAAAAATTGTACCCCATTGGTATTGGATGATATACTGTAGTGGTTCCCAGGAGCATGGCTTCTGGGTTCGCAGACAATAAATGTGTGGTTCCATGACTACCATCAGAACAAGGTGTGGGGGGGGGGCAGAGGTCTGTGACTATTAGTGGGCAGTGAAACCAGGCTGGTGGGGTCAGACAGTGTAGGTAAGGGGGCTGTTACTAACAGTGGATCAGATGGCTGAACACTGTATGCGTGAGTTCCAAAGGGATGTTAAATGTACCGGTCACCTTTCTGGTACACTTTCTTTTTCCATCCGAGATGTCTTTAGCATCCAGGGGCACAAGATATATGATATATACTGTATGTGCTGCTTTTTACCAGACTGGGGGAAGTCATTTGTCTTGTACTCCTCAATGTGGCTTTATTTCTGCCATCTGCACTACCTTTCACCAAAGCCAGCACTTGTAACCTCAGCACTTGACACCCTCATACCCTGCTATCTGTCTCCTATTACCCATTTAGACTGTAAGCTTCTTAGGGCAGGGACCTCTCTCTTAATGTTTCTATGAATGTGGCACTTATTTTATCCCCTCTTATTTATTGTAACCTACTTCATTGTAAGGTGCTGTGTACACTGTGTGGCACCATAAATAAAGATATACATACATACACACATCTGGAATTGTCAATCAGTTGAGGCAAGGAAACTCCTTTTTTATGTGAAAACAAGGATGTTGAACCAGGGAAACAGCCAAATGCTTTCTGGAATCAGGAAGGATTTTTATTAACCCCTTCGTGTCCTGTGACGTACCCGGGCCGCCACGCAGGTCCGGCACGTACTTTTACTCACCGCGCTCCTGCAGGAGCGTGGTAAGTAATACCGGGGACTGAAATTGATCGCTCCAAGACCGGAGCGATCTCTTTCAGTCCTTCGTTTGACGTGCCGCCCCACGTGATCAGTCACGTGGGACGGCACGTCGAACATGCCTATCTGGTCCTTAAAGGACCAGACACCCTGGGACTGCTGGTCGTTAAGGGGTTAAACACTTGGTGCTAATTGGAAATGGCTTCAATAGACTCTTTTTCCTTTCCTGTGAATCAATAGGGGTGATATGGCATGGGCTGGACTTCATGGACATGTGTCTTTTTTCAGCTTCATCAGCAGTGTTACTACAGTCCATGTATGTGTATATATATATATAAAATATAGGGCTTAAAATTTGAAGTCCTTTGCTACTAGCCAGACCTGAAAAGTTACTCACCACTGCAAGCCATAGCATACCCACCAGGGCTGAATTTCTATTCACCAGGGTTAAATTTTCACTCACCATTGGCTAGTGGCGAGTGGAAATTTTGAGCCCTGCATATATACATGTTTGGCATGGACTGAATTAAACATTTTCTTTACTCTTTAAGCTGAGTGCTGTCTCCTTGGCCTGTGGACAACCTAAGGCTGAGTATATTTATATATTACTTATTCTTATGGGATGTGCACCAATTGCCATGATGATTTAAATATATGAGTGCCACTGTGTATCAAGTTTATTTATATATATATATATATATATATATATATACACACATACTAGTTGAAGAGCCCGTTACACAGGCCACAATGCCACTGCCAGCCGGTCGCGGGGCAGTCATGCACAGTAGAGACTGCCCAGGCCGTGGCTGACACAGTGCCAGCCGCTCGCGGGGCAGTCATGCACAGTAGAGACTGCCCATGCCGCAGCTGATACAGAGCAGGACGCTCCTTCGGAGAGCCCCGCTCAGTGTCAGCCTCGTCACTGGCAGTCTCTACTGTGCATGACTGCATCGTTACACACATTTTAGCGAATTATAATATAGGATAACTCCAGTTTGTTTTTATATATATGGGCCAATGTTACATAAGTAGACTGCATTTCATGAGATGCAATTCTATAGTAAACCAGTTGCTCGATGCAGAAGAAATAAGAATTCTCCAAATTTTCATTGCTTTAATTTATTGGGACTATTCATTTCTGCCCAATTACACCATTTGTTTTCTCCACAACTGCACCTCTTTAGCTTATTGAATATGGCTCTATGGGAGAAATGTCTAAAAGCAGAGCAGAGAGCAAAAATGTCTGTAATCTGTGCTAAAACTTAACCTCGGCATTAAAAGGTTACAGACTCCAGTTTATGAAGTGTTAACGCTTACAAGTTGAGTTTCTAGAGAAGCGATGTGACATTATGTCACAGTGCATATATAAAGCAATGTCACTAAGTGCAACAAATAACATTTTTGCTGCATTTTTTACTCCATGTATAAACTAAAAAAAACAGGTGGAAAGTATTGATAAAATAGAGATTTGCGCTATATTAAAAAGTTCCCATTGTTCATTTATGAAAGGCATCCCATTTTACATGCATTAGCAATATTTTTCAGTGCAAGATGAGTACGTTAATGACCATCATGCAGAAATATTTAAGAATCTCCCCTAAGTTCTTTACATTTAGAAACACAGAATTTGATGGCAGATAAGAACCATTCGGCCCATCTAGTCTGCCCATTTTTCTACTGTAAAAACCTCAGTCTTTATTTGGTCCTTGGTTTTGTCTTATGTTAAGGACAACCTTACGCCTATCCCGTGCATGATTACATTTTATCACTGTATTAACTTACATTTGTTGATAACTTAAAGTGAACATGTCACTTTAACCCTTTGAGTGCCAGAGGGCTTTTCAAAGCAGTGTGTTACGTACCCCTCTGGCACGCAAAGGGTTAATATAAGCTTAGTTCATTTTAAAACTGCATACATTTTATACTAGCCATTTGTAATATGAATGGGTTTTGACAAATGAACCTTCCTGCTGGTGCCACAATGTGGCGTTTTACACGGAATCATTCTGTGTTGGGCCGAAATTACCACACAGTGAGCTATGAAGGGTGTGCATACACATGTAACTTAACTTTCCCTAAAAACGTTGGTATAAATTACACCTGCACATTATAAACAGGAGTGTATTATAACCCAAGATTTTACGGGTACTAGCTCAGTTACACAAGCTGACAAATAAATACATGTACATTTCTATCAATTAATGTTTGAAATAAAAAAAAAAAACGGTTAACAAATGTTTTTGATAGCTCTTCCAATATGTCATTTTTTACAATAGCCTGTTAAATAACAGACTTATTCAGTGCATTGCTTTGTAAAATACATGTACAGTACAAACATAGACACATACGTATACCTGTATAAGAAATAGAGAGAAAAGAGATCCCTGTAGAACTAAGCACTCTTTCCACAAACTGTCACATTAGTATACAAACCTATATAGGAGAAGCTTGGGACATAAAATCTAACATTTATTTATATACATAGTGTAAAAGCCTGTGTACACGGGCCAATGTCCAAGTAATGTTAAGGGACCGCTACCTCACTGATCCACGTGATGCAGTCTTGCATCGCCTTTAATCATGCACAACAGAGACTGTCCGAACGCACAGAATGTTCCCAGCACAGAACTCCCAGCATTCCGCACAGAATGCTCCCAGCACAGAACTCCCAGCATTCTGCACAGAATGCTCTCAGCACAGAACTCCCAGCATTCTACACAGAATGTTCCCAGCACAGAACTCCCAGCATTCCGCACAGAATGCTCTCAGCGCAGAACTCCCAGCATTCTGCACAGAATGTTCCCAGCACAGAACTCCCAGCATTCCGCACAGAATGCTCCCAGCACAGAACTCCCAGCATTCTGCACAGAATGCTCTCAGCGCAGAACTCCCAGCATTCTGCACAGAATGTTCCCAGCACAGAACTCCCAGCATTCTGCACAGAATGTTCCCAGCACAGAACTCCCAGCATTCTGAGCATTCGAGCAGTCTCTACTGTGCATGATGGCTTCTGACAAACATCCTAGCGAATTATTATATAGGATCTATTAAAAACATAATTACACAGCTTATATACCTGTACTAACTCACTGAGTGCCAGAGGGGTAAGCAACTATGCTATGCTATGCAATGGGTTGCATAACCCTCTAGCACTCAAAGGGTTTACCTTTTAGCGGTTTCCTAATATTCCTAGTTGGCTACTAATACTTTGTGGCTCCTAAGATTTTACCCACATCTCAAATGAAGCGATTCTACTGTCAACATACACACAAGACTCTATTAAAACCTTCATAAATATATGTAAAAAAATCCATACTTTAATAAATTAGATATACTACAGATAAGTAAGATAAATGGGATCTTGCATGCATATATTTTTTCAGCAAAGTGGGGAAAGCACAGGACCTTTACATACCTCACTTCCTAGTTAGGTGACTGTGTTCATCTAAGTAGGACACAGCAGGAAATGAGAAGAGCAAGGAAAATGTCTTCCCCCCACCTCGGGGTGAGCAGAGTGAGGCCGTACTAGCTAGCTGGTGCCAGTCTGGCAGCAGCCGGAGGAACTCAAGTTTCCCACCTCTGCCTTAGGCTATGGAAAGCAGCATATAAAATCCTGGCTTTGCACAAATACAGTAGTAATATTGGGTTTGAGAATCCAATAAATCTTTCCTTCTCGGACCCCAAATGAGCCAATCACTGATCTCACAAGAAGTGGATGCGTCATCTACGGTCTCTGAAGGAGTCGGTTCACTTTTAAAATGTCTCCCACTATTGGGCAACCAACCAAATGCCACACTCCTCTTCCTTTTCCTCCTCCAGCTGCATAGTTTAGCCAGCGGCAAGGTCACACTGTGTTGCTCCAGTCTCAGTTACCCACGATCAGTATCTAATAACACCTGGGCTACACTGTTATGTAGCAGTTACCCACACCGGGGCAGCAGGTTAACAGAGCGCAGGTAACAGAGAGAGAGAGAGAGAGAGAGGGACTACAGCAACACAGTGTGATGTAGCCGCTGGCTGAACTATGCACCCAGAAGAGGGAAAAGGAAGAGGAGTGCAGCCTGAGAGAGGTGTTACTGCAGGACCTGGGCTCTCTGTGCGTATACACATTTATGACATTGTATTACAAGTCTTCAGATGGGACAAGGATCCAACACACTAAGCCGACAATACAGAATCCTATAATATAAATGGCCAGATGTATGTTTGTCCGATGCAGTCATGCGCAGTAGAGACTGCCCGAACACACAGAATGCTGGCCTGTGTACATGGGGCTTTTAAAGGGATAGTAATACTTCATTTTAACTTTATTTTATTTTGTAGGCATTAAAAAAACATGAAGAACGATATAAGTCTTATCTCTCAAACCTTTATGGTTTAAGAGATATTCACAAGCAAAGTTTCCCCTGCCGCCCCTTTTACCTAGTGTAAGCCATCTCTTCTCAGATGTGGAATCCAGTCCATAGACCAGACAGATAACAGAAGGGGACAATCTTCTTCCTATGAGAACAATGAAAGCCCTGCCCCCCTTGACAAGTTTTTCAGCTTTTTCCCTTATCTTAATTGAAGATTGTCCCTTACTGCAGTCTACCTGGGCACCTCCCTTTTGATCTGGCTGAGCAGTGTGACATCAGTAAAAGGGGCGGGAGGGGGATACTTTATCATGATTATTATGAAACATTACTATCCCTTTAAACTAGTTACAACAGAAATGGGCAAAGTTTCACCACACAACATCAGAGTCTCGTCCTTTTGAAGAGGACAAAATTCTTATGTCTCTCTTTTCCTGCCGGCGACATGTTTAATGTGGCATTTGTTTGGTCGCCCAATAGTGGGCAACAAATCAAAACGATACCAAAGGAGTCAATGGATAAACTAGGTATTAGCCTTCTAACTACCAGATTACTTTATCAGTATTTAGGGACACATGGACAAACTTTTTAGTTCGGATAGAAAAAGGGTTTACCGTTCCTTTAAATGAATGTGAAGAGATAAGAGAAGTCTACTTTGAATATGCAGATGAAATATATGTCTAGACTCCATTAGACATTAGGCAGTTCGGAAGAATCCAGAACAAGCTCTCTGGCTGCACTTTGCGGCTTCTACAAAGGCTCTAATTACCTGAGTCAAGTTTTCTGTGCTGTACTTAAAGACACCACTGAATGCTGCATGGTTAATTTCCACTCTTTAGCTTGTAAGAAGCCATTTACCATTCTGTTATGAAGGTTTACAAGACACTCAGCCTTGCCAACATGACACACAAGAGAAATGCATCCAGCAATCCTTCAGTAAGCCTTCCTCTGAGAGTCCCTTAACCCCTTGAATGCCATAGGGTTGAGCAAAGAGTTACACACCACTCTGGCACTCTGCGGTTAAAAGTAGTAGACCCTTCATTTTTTTTAATGAAAAATTATCTTTTAGGGCTTTTTTTTGATGAGTAAAATAAAGGAAATCTCTCCACTAGAATATTTTCATTTAAACATTATTAACGCTGAAACATGATTATTTTTTTTTTTTCTTTTTTTTTTTTTAAATTAAACTGAAGTTTTCTGTTGTGGTCAGCAGGTGACAGGTTTGTATCACTCACAATGGATTGTTATAGTCAGTGACTCAAACCATCCTATATAGTGCATTAAAAAAATTAAATTATCTTTTGAACAAAAGCTGTCAAGGGTGATAACAACTTTATTTAAAATTATATTCATATTTTATTTTGACTTTACATATTATGTATAATATATAAAGTAAAATTGCTTATAATTTTTATTCATTTGTTTTTTTTAATTTGTGCCTATTCTTTTAATTGTTTTTAAGTCCCTGACAGTGAATTAATTGAATTTCTGTTTCCACGGAGTTTGCATTTGACAGTGAAAGAAATATTTATGTGATGTCCCTGCTCTGCGTGTCATAAATGCAGTTTTTCTACATTGTTTCTCTGTGTCTTTTACAGGGTATCTTTTTTTTTTTTTTTCCATTGTTGCAAATTTGCTTTCACAGTCCCATATAGAATATTTTTTTTTTATACAGAAAATAGACAGCTCCCTGTTGATGGCATAAAAGTATAAAAAATATAGGTGCAGATAAAAAAACATATTAACCCTTTGGCACTCAAAGGGTTAAAAAGTATAGGCAATCCAAATTTCCATAATATCCACTTGCCAAATATGTAAAGTCAAAATAAACAGTTTCTATTCCTTTAACCCCTTAAGCACCAGTGTAGCCAGTAAAAAACGGAGTAACATGAGACCAGCGGCACCTCTCAAACCTTTATGGTTTGAGAGATATCCGCTTTCAAAATTCCCTCTCCCCTGACGTCAGCGTTCTAGCTGACAGCGAGGGAATCCAGTCCCGGGACCGGCAGAGCCTCTGCAGCAGAGCCGAAATCATCTTAATAAAAGAGAAATCCTTAACTTAAAAGGTCTTCTACATGTGTTTGCAAACCAAGCACGTAGAAGACCTTTTTAGTAAAGGATTTCTTTTTTATTAATGTGATCTCCGCTCTTCTGCAGAGCCGCCAGCTGATCCCAGGAGAGGATTCCCCTACTCTCAGCTAGAACACTGACATCAGGGGAAAAGCCAAAAAGAGGGAACTTAGAAAGTGGAGATATCTCACACCATAAAGGTTTGAGAGATGCCGCTGGTCTCATTTAACTCATTTAATATCCGCTTTCAAAGTTCCCTCTCCCCTGTCAGCATTCTAGCTGACAGCAAGGGAATCCGGTCCCGGCAGAGGCTCTTCAGCAGAGCCGAGATCACGTTAATAAAAAAGAAATCCTTAAATTAAAAGGTCTTCTACGTGTGCTTGCAAACCAAGTACACGTAAAAGACCTTTTTAGTAAAGGATGTCTTTATTAACGCGATCTCTTCTCTGCTGTAGAGCCGCCGGCTGATCCCAGGAGAGGATTCCCCTTCTCTCAGCTAGAACGCCGACATCAGGAGAAAAGCCAAAAAGAGGGAACTTTGAAAGCGGAGATATCGCAAACCATAAAGGGTTGAGAGATGTTGCTGGTCTCATTTAACTGTGTTTTTTACTGGCTACAACATGGGGGATAGTAATTTTTAAGAACTGCTGACAGTATTAGCACGTCATGAGTTTTGTGATTACAGAACTCCTGTGGGAGAACTCTGACCACTACATGAGTTTGAAATGGACTACTTCTACACCAGAGAGGTCAGTTTTAGACTCTCTCTCTCTGAATGACATCTATGCAGTCCTTGAGGGTAATCCAGAACCGACAGAGTTAAGGGGTTAAAAAAAGAAAAATGAAAAAAAAAAAATTGAATTATAATATGCATTATAACATGTAGTGGGTGTACCCTTGCATTGTGCATCAGCGAAAGCCTTGTAACATTTGTTTTTTTTATAAAACAAAGTTTACAACTCCTTTAAAGCAATCTGGCAATCACATTCATGGTCTTTTAATTCCCACCAATCCCACGTTAGCATCTTTATAATTCCCTTGGTGTCAGCAAAGAATTAAGAGCTGAAGATTTTGCATTTACCTTCTAGCCCTTAAGCAGTTAAAGAGACTTGGCGGCTTTGGATTTCGATTAAGGAGACAGCGTTGGTTACATGTATAATGCACAAGTATTTAGAGTTGGCATGGCCCAAAACCATAATTACTTCACTTATTTCAAGAAAAGGAAAAAAAAAAAAAAATCGGCCCATGATTTAAAGTCCGTGCTATTTCACGTCTTTGGGGTTTGAATTTTAGGCCCAAAGGTTGAAGGAACATTCTTGTTGAAGCAGTTGTTTTTTCTTATATAATGGCTGCAAGGGGGAACCAATCAAGTGAGAATAAAAGAAAGAGACTGTCAGAGATTTTACCACCATGAAGTCTTGAGGGTTAATGTTCTCAAATATGTATAAATGACTTCATCCTTAAAACAAAAGAGGTCTCTTTACCTAGACGGGAGTGAAAATAACTGAATGTCATTTTAATGGCAGATGGATCACTATTATAGACAAAATCTCTGAGAAAGATGTACTCCTATGTGAGAGAGTCTAGTAGAATGACATGTTTATAGGGTTTCTGATAAACTTATGATCTCTCCCTGTTGAGATGGTTACCAGGCCAGATGTCATTACTAGTGTTTCACAAATTATCAAGGAAAATTCTAACGTAGTGTGACAGCGCCATCTTTTGGATGTGCAGCGTTATTACTGATGCCTTGGAATTCCTCATATTATTATCATAATTTATGCATGATGTCATATGTAAATTAAGAGTTAGAAGCACCCTATCAGATAATACTGATGATGTCACTGTATAATGAGATGAATCTCTGTCCAATCAGAGGGGATGGGTGGAGAGTGCTGATAAGAGTGATTTTACCATATAAAATACTATGATAGAAGGTAAAAAGGTCTCTTGGCGTCCTGGCTCCATTCCTGCTCACATTCTTGCTGAATGCCTGCCATAGAAATCCTAAGAAATTCACTTATTGGACTGGTAACTATATCTTTCCTAAATATAATTCTGCAAAATTCAGAATCAAATATTTATTTATTTATTTTTTTATAATTGTCTTAATCGGACTGGCCACCCAATTGTGACCAATTATAATAAGCTATATTGGCTCTATTAATTCAGATCCATTAATTAACTGGTAAATTGTTACATTTTGCCTGATAGATAATAAAATAGTGATAGCAGTGAGATCTATTTATCCTTATATATACTGGTTAATATAATTTCTGTTATTTCTACAATATTGTGTTTCTGGAAAGATTATATAGCTAATATTGATCTGGGGAATTCTTTGAATTTGTTTATTAACCCTTTAACTGCTATTTGTCTATTTAATTTGTGGTGTTTCTTTGGATTTCTGTGTGTGTGTGTTTTGGGTCTAAAACTTTTGTAAAGTGAAAGTTTATTTTAAACTTTCACTAGACAAAAGAAGCTGCCATCTTGGTTGTGGTATCCTATCCTTATAGTGGATTAACCCTTTGAGTACCTTATAGATTTCTTTGTGCATGTACTATGCCTAACTTTTGTAAAGTGAAGGTTTCTTTTTAACTTTCACTAGACAAAAGAAGCAGCCATCTTGGGTGTGGTACCCTATCTTAAGAAGTGGATTAAACATTGAAATACCCCATAAGTTTTACATAATATTGCTATAGTCATGTTTATGACATATATTACACGAGGTTTGGTATACTGTCTAGATTTATAATACTGGATTAATTCTAAGTATATTATTGGTATAATGTCTGACATCTCAGTCTTGTTCCACTGTCCTCTGACAGCCACAGAACCACAAATACACTGCTTGACTCAAACAAGAAGAAAAAGAAAAGGGGGCGCTCCTAGTGTAATACAGCTTCAAATAATGTCATTCAACTCCCCATCACCATTGGAATCTTACTCGAGAAGTGGCTGAATATGACACATATGTGTCAATCAGCATAAACAACTTTGGGGATTTTCACAGCTGTTCCCCTACAGCAACAACTTCCTCCTTCTCTGAATCTCCAATGGGTGTAAAGGCAGCTCCTCTCCAAACCACCACCATAGCTACTGATTTTCAGGAAACTTCAGAGAGCATTTCAGATCTGGCCAGACCCGGAACAATATATAAATATGAGTGCATAAAATTAAGAATTTGAATGAGTTTGATTGTACTCGGATAAGGCACGATTTGCGCCCTCTCTTTGTTTTTTTGGCACAAATATTGTTGCACTGTCTGTGTCACACTTCAGGCGGTGCAGGTATTGTCCTGCAGGGAAGTGAGTGCTGTAGAGCGATGCTGGGGTTCGGAGCTCGTGAACGAGGACTGTCAGCAAGGTAGCCTTGCTGTTGCTGTAGCCGGATAAAGTTGCTGGCCGCAAAGCCAGATGTCTGATACCAGTTGAGCCGGAACCCAGACCAGGATGACGACCCTGCCAACAGTACAAGCTCCCCTGAAGGGGGAAGTGAAGGCTTGGGTGCGCTGGATAGGGATCGGTGCTAGGGAGCAGAGGCCACCGGGTAGTTATAACTCCCCTAAGGCTAAGGTACCCCCAAAAGAAGAGCTACACTGACCTGAGGTACAGGGAGCGGCGAAGAAGAGCAGTAGACCAGCCGGCTCATCACTCCTGGAATCAGGACAGATGAGACCTCAGGCAGCCGAGACAAGAACCGAAGCACGGAACCAGGACCTGAGCTGGAGCCGGAGCAGGAGCTGGAGCAGGAGCAGGAGCAGAGCTGGAGCAGAGTTGACTTGCAAGAAGCAGGTCTAGGGACACTGTGAGAGTGCACCGAAGACCGTGGGAGAGCACCCAGTGATGACGTCACCGCAAGACGCGCCGAACCCCAGAAGTGCATGGGCGGCCGACAGCAGCCTAATAGAACGGGACCGGAGTGAGGAGGCAACACGGGCAGACACGGAGGAGGGCAGGTAAAGGCAAGATCGTGACAGTCTGCCATTACTGAAATGTGCTCTGGGGAACCCAATTTATGTCTTCAGAAAGAATCTCAGATTAAAATCAACTATTCTATATGATAGGGTCATACTGCTGAATATCAAGGAATATAGTATACACTAATCAATGCAAGAACTGTGGGCAGGGATACTACAATGGCAAAGTATGTCCATAATTACCAAACCAAATGAGCATACAGACAGACAACAACACAGCACAGAAACAAAAAATGTAATGGCACATAAAAACCAATAGGCCCATCTAGATTGCCTATTTCTCTATCTATGTCAAACATTCACTTATTTAATCATTAGACTTTTTTTTATGAAAACCTATGTTATAGGGCTTTTCCTACTGTGTAAACAGTAAACACTACCAGCAGCTGTTTTACTCAAAAGCTGTAACTGTTCAAATTGCCAGGAAGTGATGAAGAGGTTATCACTTTCTATGGAGAGCTGCAGTCAGTGACTCACACTGAAATAAAATAACTTTCTGAACACCAGACGGTTATGCACTAAGTTGTGATATAGAGGTAATAAAGAAGAAATAATGTCTCCAGTGTTATTCCTTGGAGAATTCTATTCTGTGGAGAAGTGTTTTTAGCAAGATGGAGAAATTGGTTCCACAGAATAACATGGAGAAGTGCTATTATCCTATATAATAATAATAAGTTTGTCACGATGCAGTCATGAACAGTAGAGACATCTGTGCACGCTGCAGTCAAGCGCAGTAGAGACTGCCAGCACCGCGGCCAATACGGAGCGGGGCGCTCTGAATTCAGACCAGAGTCCTCTCTGTGCACCTTCCTGGGACCGCTTGGTCCCAGAAAGGTTTACAGAGAGGACTACAGTCTGAATTCAGATCGCCCCGCTCCATATCACCCATGGAGTGTTCAGGCAGTCAGTACTGCGCATGACTGCAGCACCGCCACTGTTGGCCCGTGTACACAGGCTTTAAAACTAGTATGTATATATTTGGGTGCTTTGTTGTTGCTGAATCAGACCTATCTGCCTTTGTTTAGCATTACACGCTGGCAGCTGTCCAGAACTGGTAATCTGAGCGGTTTTCATGTTCGTGGTAGGCTCTCAAGTCAGTAGGTAACTGGAACAGCCCTTAATCCATGTAATGAAGATGTACATTTTAGTCAAGCAGGTCTGAAGTCTACTGCCTGTGTATAAGTTTTATGAAGTACAAGCAGCAGACCACAGAGTATCAGAAGGCAGAAGCTGAGACCTTTCATTATCCATCATGAAGCAAACACCTTACGGAGGTCTTTTTTAACTCTTTGGAAGCCAAAGAGGGCCCCAAAATCATACAAAATAATGCATTGTGGACCTCTCTAGCAACCAAGGTGTTAACTTTTTGAGTGCAAGCCGTTCGTTGGGGATGATGGGAGTTGTAGTCTTGAACAACTGGCGCTCCAAAAGTTGCCTACCCAGACATAAACCAATGGTTCTCAACTCACTCTCTCAGGTCCAACTAACAGGCCACAACTTGAGGATTTCCCTGCTTGTGTACAGGTGATCATTTAGAGAGTTAGTTTGATTAAGGAGGACCTATAACCTTTGCATATCCTCCCCTCAATGGGGGCATCCATCTTGAAAATGTTTACATGATTATTCCTGCCCACTAATCTAATCCACCCATCTGGCAGAAACTGGTAGGTTCTAGCAGCCTAAGATGGTGAAGGAAGATTATTCTGGACATGTGAGTAATTCATTATGCAGTTTTATCAGACAGGTCAGATAAAGCTCTGATGTAATTAGATTCCCTGACTACTAAACCAAAATTCTCTAGAACTATTAAACTGTTTGAAAAATAAAAAGGACAAATTATAGGCAGTTTGAATGTGTATTTAAAGGTGCAGTAAACTTTTTAATGTACAACTACATCTTATATAGCATGTTATGCTGAATAAAACAAGTGTACCCCCTCTGATGTCAGTTGATTTATTCAAATGTTATACCAGTTCACGTTATCAGATGTAAAATATAGCATGCTTACTTTTTTAAAGTTCTGACAGGAAGTGACTCAGCAGTTTCTTTCACATTCAATGCAGAACTGTTTGTCAGTGACTCACCTCTCCTAGATAATACAACAGAGTAAGTCACTGGAAACTGATCACTAGAGGGCACTGTTTATTTATTTATAATAAAAAAAAAGTTTACAGCTCCTTTAAATTAGATTAAAGGGATAGTAACACTTCGTTTTAACTTTATTTTATTTTGTAGGCATTAAAAAAACATGAAGAATGATATAAGTCTTATCTCTCAAACCTTTATGGTTTATGAGATATTCACAAGCAAAGTTCCCCTCCCCGCCCCTTTTACCTAGTGTAAGCCATCTCTTCTCAGATGTGAGTCTGGTTGTATGACAGTACAGATAACAGAAGGGGACAATTTTCTTTGTATGAAAACAATGAAAGCCCTTCCCCCCTTGACAAGTTTTTCAGCTTTTTCCATTATCTTAATAGAAGATTGTCCCTCTCTGCAGTCTATCTGGGCATCTCCCTTCTTATCTGGCTGAACAGGGGGGGGATACTTTGTTTGTGAATATCTCTTAAACTATAAAGGTTTCAGAGATAAGACTTATATCATTCTTCATGTTTTTTTAATGCCTACAAAATAAAATAAAGTTAAAATGAAGTATTACTATCCCTTTAAAGGGATAGTAGTAGCTGAATAAAAATGCAGCTTCGATTATTCTTCATATAACGAGGATCATGTTGCACTGTATTTCAATAGTTTAAGTTTTGTAATTCAAGAGTAATTCAATAGCAAAGGATCCCCCTGCCTCCCCTTTCACTTATATCATGCCTCTCTGAGCCGGAAGGATGGAGCACAGTGAGGGACAATCTTCATTGAGCATAAGGAAAATCCTGTCTTCCTTCGACAAGGGGGTCAGGGTTTTCCTTCTACTTAGTGCATGAAGATTGTCCCTCGCTGTGTGCTGTCCGGTCCCACAACCGGATTCCACATCTGAGTAGAGGCAGCTAAGTGTAGATAAAAGGGGCAAGAGGTGATCCTTTACAACTGAATTACTATTGAACTGCAAAACATAAACTATTGAAATACAGTGCTACATGACCCTTGTTATATGAGGATCAATCTGAACTGCATTTTTATACAGCCATTACTATCCCTAGGTAAAAGGCTCACTCTAACTGCTCAACATACCTCTAACATGCAGCCTACAATTTCAGTGTGTCACCTAATAATTATACGTCATTTGTCAAGGTAATGAAGGTTACAAGTGCATAAATATATAGTTGCCTACATCTCATGATTAGAAAAATTAGTATTCTTTGCATAAATACTTTCTTGAAACTCGACATTCATAATTGTATCATAGACTTCCTAGAACAAAGTGGCTCTCTAAGCATGTGACCAAGGCAAACCACAGCACTCCAGGAGAGAGCCACTGAATTACATGTCTAAAAAAGTAACAACTTTTTTTTTTTTTGCTCAAAGCACCCCTAGCACACAATCAGATATTTTCAGGGACCTACTAACACTTTATAGGGTATTTGGTAGGGACTTACTATATTAATATTATTTGAAAAGCTCGTGCCACCACTGCAGTCATGCGCAATAGAGACTGCCCGCACTGCGGCTGATACGGAGGGGGGTGCTCCGAATTAAGACCGTAGTCCTCTCTGCGCACCTTCCTGGGACTGCTTGGTCCAGCTCCATATCAGCTGCTGCTCGGGCAGTCTCTACTGCGCATGACTGCAGCGCACACAGCCGTCTCTACTGCACATGACTGCAGCGCACACAGCCGTCTCTACTTCGCATGACTGCAGCGCACACAGCCATCTCTACTGCGCATGACTGCACCGCACACAGCCGTCTCTACTGCGCATGACTGCAGCGCACACAGCCGTCTCTACTTTGCATTACTGCAGCGCACACAGCCGTCTCTACTGCACATGACTGCAGCGCACACAGCCGTCTCTACTGCGCATGACTGCATCGCACACAGCCGTCTCTACTGCGCATGACTGCAGCGCACACAGCCGTCTCTACTGTGCATGACTGCAGCGCACTCAGCCGTCTCTACTGCACATGACGGCTTCTGACAAACATCCTTAGCAAATTACTATATAGGATATATTAATCTTACAACAAAAAAGGAGGAAAGAATCCTGTGTAACAGCATCTCATTTGATACGAGACTGATTTTAAAACTTATATATATATATATATATATATAAATAGCCTGCACCAATCCAAAGTGACGGTCTCTGAATATAAGGTAAATAACCCAGGTGTCATCAAAAAATATCACAAAAGAGATTACATAAAAACATTTAAAAAATGATAGACTGACGGTACACCATAATTATAACCTCCCTATATGTCAAAGTAAACATACAATAAAGTGCATATCCATAAAGTGCAAAAACGTAACCTTACGACATATATTAAAACATGAAAGATAAAAGCCTAAAATCAAACATGGTGTTCTTCTATAGGTAGTTTGTATCTGTGGCCCTAAGCAAGTTCTTAACCCTTTGAGTGCCAGAGGGGTATGCAAAGCAACGCATTGTGTACCCCTCTGGCACTCAAAGCGTTAAAGTGTCATCTGACATCAATGACATCCCAATGGTTTTGTAATATCTTAAAGTGGAACTTTCACCCGCTATAAAGTCGCCCTGCAATAATCAAGCAGGTAGCGACCAGCTTTATAATATATATGTTACCTCTGAAATGTAGCCCATTATAAAGAAATCCTTTATTGTTGGAGACCAGAAGCCAGGCATCAGTGCAGACATCTTGTCTGTGCACCTGCACTGTCAGTCACAGTCTCCACTGAGAAGCACTGCAGTGTGCCACAGGGTAACCGGAAGGACTGAGGGCGCAGGCGCGCAGACTGCACTAACCTTCCCGCCAGTTTCCTACAATAAAGGATTTCTTTATAATGGGCTACATTTCAGAGGTAACATATATATTATAAAGCTAGTTGCTATCTGCTTAATTATTGCAGGGCGACTTTATATCGGGGGAAATTTCCACTTTAATTTTTTTCTTTCACTGATGATTATGTGTCGATAAATCTTAGGATCTTTTTGACTGTTACCTTTCAGTAGTTTTTAGAGCTCTGTATGGAGTGCACGATTGTAGGCCTTGTTAAAGGGATAGTAATGTTTCAAAATAAAAGCAGCTCCAATTAATCTTCATAGTATTTGGACTTTGGAGAGTGTTATTTCAATTCTGTTAGAGTTGTAGTTCAAGAGTAATTCAATGACAAAGTATCCCCCTCCCGCCCCTTTTACTGATGTAACACTGCTCAGCCAGAGCAGAAGGGAGGTGCCCAGGTAGATTGCAGAGAGGGACAATCTTCAATTAGCATGAGGTAAAAATCTGAAAAACCTGTCAAGGGGGGCAGGACTTTCATTGTTCTCATAGTAAGAAGATTAGACCACTCACAGCAAGGGACAGTCTTAAGACCAGATTCCACATCTGAGAGGAGGGGGTTTACACTAGGTAAAAGGGGTGGGAGGACGATACTTTATCATTCAATTACTCTTGAACTACAACTCTGACAGTATTGAAATAACAATTTCCATGACCCAAATACTATGAAGATTAATTGCAGCTGCTTTTATTTTGAAACATTACTATCCCTTTAATACTGCAGCCCCTCTGCAGTAAACGTGTTCTAAATGGTCTTGATTGATTTTTAAAGGAGTCTACAGTAGAGTCATTTTTTGTAACTCTGAGATATTTCCCATGTTGGAACTGATTTAATCACAGAGGCAAGACAGATCAGTCTCTATTAATTGATCACTGTTCGGTTATATACTTTAGGTGCAAAGCTAAAGGTTACGTTTTAATATCAGTCTGGTATCAAAAGGAGGTACTGTTACACAGGTTTCTCTCCTCCATTTTTGTGCTGTAGTATTGTTCTCTCTATTCCTGTAGGCACTCACCTGAAATTAATAAATAGGTTTGCTTGATACTCATAGAAACATAGTTTGCAGCAACTGCTCTTTTCTTTTTGGTTTATCAATATTTTAATCTTAACCCTTTGAGTGCCAGAGTGGTACTCAACGCATTGCTTTGCAATGCGTTGCGAACCACTCTGGCACTCAAAGGGTTAATCTGCACACTCGGAATGACATAAAAAGCAAGCCTAACGTTGCCATAAATATAAATTTAAAACCCAGCACTAAAGTGAGACATCCTCCTTTTTACTTTACAAAAAAGTCAAACATTAGAATCAAACTGCCTACCCTTATTTGTTTTTCAGATTCATCTATTTTTTTCACACTTCTGTGTCTTCTCAGAGACCTTTCTGTGTGTGACTGTGAGAGCAAGCAGAATGATACAATGCAACCCTACCCCTGCATGCTCTGTATACTGTAGTGGAGGCAGACTTTTCTGTTGCAGAGATAGGGCAAAATTGTTTCACTGACTATGATTGCATAGTCCTTGATAGAAAGCTCTGTGGGAATTGAAATTTAGTGAGCTCCATGTCAAAAAACAAAACAAAACAAAAAAAAAAACAGAACGTTTGACTTTACACATTATACGCTTACAGCAGGGCTTAAAATATGAAGTCCTTTGCTACTAGCCAGACCTGAAAAGTTACTCGCCACTGCAAGCCATAACATACCCACCAGGGCTGAATTTCTACTCACCAGGGCTACATTTTCACTCACCATTGGCTAGTGGAGAGTGGAAATTTTGAGCCCTGGCTTACAGTATATGCAAAGCCAAAAAGGAGACTGTCACTTAACATATTTGTCATAGTGTTCATAGAAAAAAGTGGTACTGTAATCAGATGCCTGAGGCAAACCAAAGACCCAATGCATCCCGGATAGGAACCACTGAACTAGATTTTAATGATGCATAAAATTTACTAACCATTTCCCACTGACATCGAGCAGACACTTCTCTTAGTAATTATATTAATTATTGCTACATCATTTTGTAGGTCGGGTGTCATATTGCTAGGGACAGAAAAGTGACCCTGTCCCCATAACCCTTCATGAACCAGAGGGATGTGCCCACCTGTCTGGTTCTTAACTCTCTGAGTGCCAGAGGTGTGTCTGCATTGGGCACCCCTCTGCCACTCAAAGGGTTAATGTGTTGACTTAATTTTAAAGGGTTATAATAATGTGATGGCACTATATGGAGAGAAATGATATATATCCCAGTGGCTGCAGCCAATAATCGGATCCCCGCTATTGGATCCAAAACACACAAAGTAACAATACACTTAATCAGCGCTTCCACTGGAAAACCATAGATGACACCCAAAGTGCTCAAGTTTTGAGCACTTTGGGTGTCATCTATGGTTTTCCAGTGGAAGCGCTGATTAAGTGTATTGTTAATTTGAAAGGGAACTAAAAACTGCCTATATGTTGTTCTAGCCATTAGTTTGTAATATAAATAGTTTTTTAACATTTATTTGTTGATAACACAGTGTGGCACTTTATGCTAAATTGTGTCTATGCTCGGAAGAACTGGTGTAATAAAGAGGTGATATAAACGTGCTTGAATGTTGAAAGCTGCACTCCAAAATAATTGAAGCAACAACGTTGCAGTCAAATGTGAATAAAAAACTCCTTTATTGCAAATATTAAAATATCACAAAAGACAGCATCGGACGGAACAAGGATAGCAGAAAGACAGACGAAGAGAGAGAAACTCCGTCTAACGCGTTTCACACCCACTGGCGCTTACGCATAGACTCATGGGTCTATTATTAAGCGCCAGTGGGCGTGAAACGCGTTAGATGGAGTTCCTCTCTCTTCGTCTGTCTTTCTGCTATCCTTGTTCCGTCCGATGCTGTCTTTTGTGATATTTTAATCTTTGCAATAAAGGAGTTTTTTATTCACATTTAACTGCAACGTTGTTGCTTCAATTATTTTGGAGTGCAGCTTTCAACATTCATTCTACTGATGCGGTCGGGGGAAGACCAGGACAGCTGAGCACCCATTGTTCTTTTCGGAGTACGCCTAGGTACAGACTGATCGAGGCTTGGGAGTGCCAACACATACTTCTTTGTTTGGATAAAGAGGTGATATCACTGTAGAAGTCATCTCCACTTCATCGCTTCTCCAGTGATATCCCCTCTTTATCATACCTTAGTGCATCTCCCCCCTGGAGTAATTCTTCTGGAGCAAACCAAATGTACCATAAGGGACAAATGCAATTTTCAAAAATGATCATTCATTTAAATTGGGCTTTAGAATGATAGAGGTCACCAGAGCATTGCGTTGGAGACGTCTCAAACATTTGAGGAGATAAAAGTCCCATTTTGATCCATGGGAGTTTTCATTTGTCCCCTACGGTGCAGTTGATTTGCTCCAGTTTTTCTTAGAACACCGGCCTCAGTGTGTGTTTGGTAATACTGGCCAAGCATAGACACGATTTAGCATAAAGTGCCACACTGGCCATCAACAAATACATGTTAAAAAACTATTTATATTACACACTAATGGCTAGAACAACATATAGGCAGTTTTTAGTCCCCTTTCAAATTAAGTAAACACATTAACCCTTTGAGTGCCAGAGGGGTGCCCTACGCATTGCTTCGCCCTTTCCATCTCCCCTTGCATTTTTCATATTATTATTAGTATTCTTTATTTGTATAGCGACAACTTATTCCGCAGTGTTGTACAATAGGGAATAGACATACAGGGATATTAAAGAGGACAAATAGAACATGGAAAACAGTCTAGAGGAAGGTAGGTGGGACGCAGAAGGTGTAAGGGCTATTGGGTGGAAGTGCCTCCTGCCAGTCATTGGCTGGGAGAAGGAAGTGCTGTTGAGTGTAGTGGTCCAGGGAATTAGTGGGTCTGATTGGGAGAAAAAGACTATGTGAACAATGAGGTTGTGATGGGGATGTAGGTGGGAGACTAACTATGCACTAAGATTTCTCCAGCTTGAAAGCTCTTACTGCATTAGCTCCATAGACTAACACAGGACTTGAACAAGTGATATCACTGGAGACAAAATGGCCACTGTATCACCATAGTGCATAACCCCCCAGTTCTTCTTAGTGTGTCTTCCTCAGTGTAATGTGAATGAATCTAGACAGAGCGCACACACAGAAGGGATTACTAATAGCACAGCAACCAATAAGGTTGGTCTCAAACAAAGCTAATTAACATACTGTGCAGGGAATTAGCATATAGTGCTACACTGTGCCACCACACTCATTTCTTAAAATCTTTTTATTTTACAGATAAATAGCTAGTAAAATAAGTAATTTACTTGGCAAGGTTGGAATCTTCCAAATAAACAATAAGGATTAGATAAAGCTGATGTTTAATTGGCGTAATTTGACCCTCTGAGTGCCGGAGAGGTACGCAACGCACTGCTTTGCAATGCGTTGCGTACCCCTCCGGCACTCAAAGGGTTAATAATAATTAAAAAAAAGAACTTTATTTACCCCATTGGACATCATTTAACCCTTCTGCCACTGAAAGGGTTAATATCTAGGAAATAACACAAAAATAAACCTGCTTAGCCACTGAAAATGTTGAATTGCTGCTCGCAGTATGTCTAATATGCAAGTGAAATAAATATATTGTATGAAAAAATGCCTTCATGTTTCCAAGAGGAGACAGAAATTACTAAGTTTTATTTCCCGGGAGAAATATTTCACTTTTACAAAGAAAATTACAGTGACCACAAATTGCTCTGAACAATTCCAATGCTTCTTCGTACGACCACTTGAAAATGAAATCTCCTTCAGATTACAAATATAACTTTTTTTAAACTCTGTTATTACGCACCGTGAATGGGGAGAGTGGGCCAATCTTGTGGCCATAGCGCCGGATGGCCTCTCTTATGTGGCTGGGCTGGATGGCATCACTGTTTGACTCTATCCCACCGGCAGCCGCACTCTACAAGGAGAAGCATATGAACTGTTACTAAATCAAAACCATACAAAAGGCCTTTACGGCATGAAAATGTGAAACTGAAAACCTTCTCACATGTGATCCATTTTAGTTTTTTTTTTTTTTTTTTTTCATTTTAATCTGGGGACACACGTTGTTGCTGCCACATACTCTATCAATAAAAATATGACATTACTGAATCCAAAACGACTTTTACATGACCTCTAAATAACAAGCTTTACAGAAGGCTAGATGTGTGCATTAAAGCTTTCTGGCTGTTCTACATGTAGTCAAGCATTATGATAGTTATGTTTCACAAAAACAGCAGCTCCAATTAATCTTCATAGTATTTGGGCCATGGAGAGTGTTATTTCAATATTGTCAGAGTTGTAGTTCAGGAGTAATTGAATGATAAAGTATCTTCCTCCCCTTTTACATAGTGTAAGCCACCTCCCCTCAGATGTGGAATCTGATCTCTTGATCTGACAGATCACAGAAAGGGACAATCTTCACACTGTGAGAACAACGAAAACCCTGCCCCCCTTGACAGGTTTTTCCCTTATGCTAACTGAAGATTGTCCCTCTCTGCGATCCATCCGGACAGTCTTGCTGCTCTGAGGTGAGCAGTGTTACATCAGTAAAAGGGGCAGGAGGGGGATACTTTATCATTCAGTTACTCTTGTACTACAACTCTGACAGTATTGAAATAACACTCTCCATGTCCCAAATACTATGAAGGTTAATTGGAGCTGCTTTTATTGTGAAACAATACTATTCCTTTAATGGTTATGGTCCTTCATGGTCATAACAAATGAATACAATAAAATTGCACAACCTGAGAGAAAAGGTGATTATTGCCTAAAATTTAAATTTGTGTACAAATAAATCATAGATGTATGAATGCATGCAGTGAGCACATGAACATTTATCTCAAAGTTAATCTAGAACCAGGTGACGACACACTAATTTCTGTAGAAGTATAAGAAAAAGAAAAGCCTGTAAAAGGTATGAATCATGTATGCCTATTTATTTAGTCTTTATATCTTTAATCTTGGTGTCCATATAACTGGTTTATAATATTTTTTTATTTTTTGTACATTAGAATGTTCATTCAAGTGATCAAAAGTACAGTTATAGTTTTGAGAACTTAAGCTCCATGCCATTTGTGCACATAAAATCAGATAACATAAAAATTAAGTGGGGAGAGCAAATCACATTGGCATATTAACAAATAAACTAACTACAACGGTCATCTCTATACCTTTGGTTAAGGATTACCTAGTGTAAGCCACCTCCCCTCAGATGTGGAATCTGATCTCTTGACCGGACAGGTCACAGCAAGGGACAATCTTCTTACTGTGCTCATAAGGAAAACCCTGCCCCCATTGACAGGTTTTTCCTTATGCTCACTGAAGATTGTGCCTCTCTGTGATCCATCCGGACAGTCTTGCTGCTCTGAGGTGAGCAGTGTTACATCAGTAAAAGGGGTGGGAGGGAGATACTTTATCATTCAATTGCTCTTGTTCTACAACTCTGACAGTATTGAAATAACACTCTCTATGGCCCAAATACTATGAAGATTAATTGGAGCTGCTGTTTTTGTGAAACATTACTATCACTTTAACCATTAAAGAATCAGAGATGTGGAAGTTAAAAGACCAAAAAAAAAATTAAATCCAACATTTTAGTTATCATTAATCAAAAGTATAGAAATGACTGTTGTAGTTAGTTTTTGTGTTACTATGCCCATGTCATTTGCTCTCCCCTTTTAATTTTTATGTTATCTGATTTTATGCGCACTCATGGAGTTGAAGTTCTCAAAACTATAACTGTTATTTCCATACTTTTGATCACTTGAATGAGAATTATAATGTAAAAAAATGATGAAGATTAATTGGAGCTGCTTTTATTTTGAAACATTACTATCCCTTTAAGGCATTTTCAAGTTTAATTAAGAACACTTTGCTTGCTTTTTTTTTTTTTTTGTTTGAATTGAGCAAGCACACATTTCATGTTTGGCCAGTGAAACAAAGGTATATTTTTGTATTATGTTTCGCTTGCTCAAGCTCACTACTTGCTCTTGATCAAAATTTTTTCTCTATTGTATTGTTCGGCTGAGGACGCTTCATGTGCACTATAAACAATTTTTTTAAATTGATAATGTTAGACTCAATTGAAGGTGCTTTGCCTGCAAGTTCAACAAATGCTTAACCCTTTGAGTGCCAATGCGTTGCATACCACTCTGGCACTCAAAGGGTTAATTCTCTAATTATTCTAATTTTCAACCAGTTTTATAAACTGACCAGGTGCAATGCTTTCCATCATCTGTACTACACCCTGAAGAGAGATAGTTGTCCCCTACGGAAGCTCCATTTGAGGGTCTCTCATTGAATTTTCTTCTCCTCGTTTTAATAACCCGAGTATCTAGGACTGATCACTGAGGAACTGAGGTGTGAATTGCAGATTCTGGTCGCTTGACCAGGCGCGGCTCTTCACCAGCGCCCATATAACGATATCTAAAGATAAATACTTCATCAGAATGGCCTACAACATGTGCTTGCAAACCAGGCACACGTTGTACACCATTCCGATGAACTATTTCTTTTTAGGTATCGCTATGTCAGTGCTGCTTAAGAGCCATCCTCTGATCTAGGAACCAGAATCTGCTTCTGACAGCTTTGCAACTCGTCATGCAGAAAGGGGAGGGAGCGGAGAACTTTATTTTCCTATATCTCTCAAACCATAATGGTTTGAGAGATATGAATAAGTGCAAGTACTCTCTTTTAATTGTATGTACCATATAATTAAAGGGATAGTAATGGTTAATTTTAAGTTGATTTAATTTTGTAGACATTAAAAAAAGATTAACATCAATGTAAGTCTTATAGGTTTGAGAGATATAACTTGCTAAAGTTACCTTTTCCTGGCTGTTTTACTCAAGTCTGCCATCTAGCTGACAGCTGCAGATTCCAGTCATTTGACCAAACAGAGGCTCTTCAGCAAAGCTGAAATCACGCTATTTAGAAATAAATACTTCATTGGAACAGTTTACAAAGTGTGCTTGCAAGTCAGGCACACTTTGTAGACCTTTCCAAATTAAGTATTTATCTTTAGATATCGTTATATCGGCGCTGCTGAAGAGCCACAAAGTACAGTTTGTACATAGTTTGCGCTCATAAGTGTAGTATTACCAAAATGTGCTAGATGCCCTTTCAGATTTAATGTAGAAAAGCACAGAGTTTTGTGTTCTGAACCCAGAATCAACTGTCTGGAACATCCACTAGATTGCTCAGTGCATCTCCTGCTGGTTTGGTAGGTCTGTTCCTATACAAGTAGACCTGCCTAATGTGGAACTAGCACCTTAGGCAACAAGCAAAAGTTTTCAAAATCACATATATTTAGGTTAGCCATTTTAATGAAAATAACAGTTTATTAGATATTTAGCTTTATGTATGTCAGATTATGAAAAATAGATACTGTTAGGCATGTCAACTAGATACTAACATTCCACCCTGTTCTCCCTCCCACCTGTCATTTCCTGCCTGCAAGATTCCAAAATGCTCTCCATACCACCTGACAGTTTCTGCCACATATTAACATTTCACACTGCCCTTGTTCTCTACTCCCACTCCCTGGCAGATATAAATATTCCATACTGTCTTCCCTCCTATACACCACTCTGTGTCAACCAGAGTCCATATCCCACAGAACTACCTGCCAATCCCTGCCATCCAGGCGCTAACATTCCACACTGCTCTTCCTCCAAGCCCTCATCTGCATAAACTATCATGAAAATAGTTTCAAGATGGATCTGCCGACTGAGATGAGAATGTGGACAGATGACAGTTCTACTTTAACCCTTTAAGGACCAGAGGGCAGCAAAATGCATTGCTAAGGGATTAAAGGGATAGTAATACTTAAGTATTACTAATCCCTATATTAAAGTCCTATTAAAAATAAATGCATTTCCCCCAGTGTCATCTCTCAGACTTTTATGGTTTGAGAGATGATTGATTCTAAAGTTGCCCTCTCCCTCCCCCTTCCCCGTAGTCAGCATTCTAGCTGACTGCAGGGAAGCAAGTCGTACAACTTTCAGGCGGCTCTCCAGCACAGCCGCGATCGCGTTACTAAAAAAGAAAACTTTCACTGAAATGGTCTTCTACGTGTGATTGGTTTGCAAGCACACGTAGAAGACCGTTTTAGTGAAAGATTTTTTTTTTTAATTAATGAGATCGCGGCTCTGCTGCAGAGCCGCCTGATCATCTATGACCGGATTTCCCTTCAGTCAGCTACAACGCTGACTTCGAGGAAGGGGGAGGGAGAGGGCAACTTTAGGAGCGATCATCTCTCAAACCATAAACGTCTGAGAGATGACACTGGGGGCAATACATTTATTTTTAATAGGACATTACTATAGGGATTAGTAATATTTAAGTATTACTATCCCTTTAAGGCAAACTATCATCTGACAGATCACCTTTTAGTATCTGCAGTATATATTCCTCACCTTTATAATGGGCATAACTGTGAACCTTGATGTCCACAGAGCCCAGAAAAAAACTGAAGCTGGAGGTGGTAGTGTCCACATGGCACAATCTGCATCATAATGAGTGTGGGGGTTCAGGGGAGGACTGGCAACATTTGGCCTGGGGGCAAGTACAATCAATCGGCTCATTTCTACTGTCACTACAGCCCAATATCCTAGATCACATCCTTTTGTTAATGTTTTAGCCGGCATTAATGTCATGAATTAAGGCAAGTAATACTACAGAGCATATAATTGAACTGCTGATACATTAGTGATATCACAGAGATTACAACTGAAATAGAGCTACACTACTAGCTTAGCTCTGTAAACTCTGTTTATTCCATTTACAGCACCAAGAGGGAAATTGAGTGAGTCAGTGGCCCACTGGCCCAGACTTATGACCGGCCCAGGGGGCAATTGCCCCCCTGCCCCCCAGGCCAGCCCTCCCCTGTGGGGATTAATGGGAATGGGTGGGATTGGCTCCAGAAAGGCCAGATAGATCCTGAATGGAGTGGATGGAACAGGCAGAGGAATGGTCTGGGCTACCAGGGAATTCTCTTACCCAGAGGACCATCCCCTGTCCCCACAGCCCTGACTCTTAACTCTGAATCCTGGATCTGGAGAGTTCCCAGGCATGAAAATGGCCATGTTCCCTACTTCTTCATTGTATCAACCAGAGAGAACCACAACATGGCTTCATTACAGTGGATTGGGTTATAAACATATTGCAGAAATCATTTTGTAAATGTATGAAGTCAAAGTGGAGCAATTCTGTGACAACTGTACCACAGGGACCATATAAATATTCCCCAAATTACAGCTGATTTAAAGGGGAACTATCACTCTATGCAGGTTTGGCTCATAATGATCTTCATATAGCGATAAGCTGTAATAGTTGTTTTTTTTTCTTATACAACGGGTGTTGTGGTGAAATTAAAGTTGTAAAAATGATCCGGGGCCTTACTTCCGGACAGACTGCAGTTACAACTCTGTACTGCGGCCTGTCAGTCTTCATATGTTCCCTCCCGATGTAGCACCTCATTCCAACCTCCTCCAATGATGGAGGATTTCTCCACGTACACTGGAATGCTCTCTAGCCAATGAGAGCGCTCCAGGTTATATGGAGAAATCCTCAGTCATCATAGGAGGCTGGAAAGAGGCGCTATGTGGGGAGGGAACAGACGAAGATTGACAGGCCGCAGTACAGAGTTGCACCCACAGTCTGTCCAGAAGTAAGACCCCGACTAGTTTTTAAAACTTTAATTTTGCAACAGCACCCATTGTATAGCAAAATAAAACAACTATTACAGCTTATCGCTATATGAAGAACATTATGAGCCAAACTTGCATAGGGGTGATAGTTCCCCTTGAAAGGGATAGTAATGTTTCCCAAAAACAGCAGCTCCAATTCATTTCATAGTATTTGAGCCATGGAGAGTGTTATTTCAATACTGTGCTAGTTGTAGTTCAAGAGTAATTGAATGATAAAGTATCCCCCTCCTGCCCCTTTTACCTAGTATAAGCCACCTCCCCTCAGATGTGTAATTTGGTCACTTGACCAGACAGGTCACAGCAAGGGACAATCTTTTAACTATGATAAGAATGAAAATCCTGCCCTCCCTTGACAGGTTTTTCAGGTTTCTCCTTATGCTCACTGAAGAATGTCCTTTGCTGCGATCCATCCAGACAGTCTTGCTGCTCTGAGGTGAGCAGTGTTACATCAGTAAAAGGGGAGGGAGAGGGATACTGTATCATTCAATTACTCTTGAACTACAACTCTGACAGTATTGATATAACACTCTCCATGGCCCAAATATTATGAAGATTAATTGGAGCTGCTTTTATTGTGAAACATTACTATCCTTTTAAATGGAGATGTTTACCGCTTGAATCCTAGAGATGTCTCCAAAGTATTGTGAAGCATTGTGTTATGGATCTATCCAGTATTCAAGGGGTTAAGAGCCCCATTTACATCGATGGCTCCACTATGAATTTATACATAAGACCTAAAGTTTTAATCTGCCAAATCATTTTGCCACTGAGTTGTAATTACCTCTTATTTCCCACTACTGAACATTCCAGATCATTGGTGGTGGTCCAGGTGCTCGTATCCACAACTACTGGAAATTCTACAGTAAATCAGTTTAATTTCTTGCCCATCTGAAACTGGAAGAATTGATGTCCCCATAGGATGATTTCAAATGCCTGTCTTTGCCAACAGAAATAATTGGCAAACAGTAACTCTTGCAGAGTTGGACAAATATAGTTACAATTAATCTTCTACGAACTGTATAAATGAAGACTCCAAAGAGATTTAAAAATAACACCCCATTGATGTTTGCACTGCTATTTGCATAAACCACCATGTATAAAAAAATTAAGTTTCAACCTTATTCATACGATTAATTTCCATAAAGTCCGCCACAGTCCAACCTAGTTATGCTGTTAAAAAAAGGTTCATTGGACGCGTGGTCAGTGTAACCGATTAATCCTTTGAATGCCAGAGGGGTGCACAACGCATTGCTTTGCTTTGCTTTCCCTCTGGCATTCAAAGGGTTAAGGACCAAGGGTATCTGCACACTCCTCTGTTACTTAAATGGTTTACATACTAAGAGACGTGGGAACAAATACAAATTCTATTTGATTTTAACTGCTTGCCTTCTGGAGACATCTCCTATACACTGTCCCTCTTAGCAACGCGTTTGTAGACTTCTTGAAGCTTCCACAATAAAAAATGGAATTCAGTGGCTCAAACCATTTGTGGACACATGTTGCGGGATGCAAGAAATGTGCACATCTGCTAAAGGCATTTTTCGTGCACAGATAGATTTTGGGCATGTTCTAATCCAAGAAGGCATATACCAAACGCGTTTTGAATTGCGCACAAAAAATGATTTTTTACGACAACACTACACAGACATATAAATTTGTTCGCAATAGCACTTCCTGCATTAGGCGCATTCGCTATTCCACTCACACAGATTAGTTAATCCTGGCCACGCCCAGAAAAAAATTAAATATGTGCAGCTGTTCGCTAATCTTGATTTTTCATGTGCAACTCAACAAAATCATGAGCAAACCTATTCACTGGTGGTTTTCACCCCGGATAAAGCAATTGCGCATGTTTCCTGCATCCTGTCTCTCCGTGGAAACACAACAAATCTCAACCTTTAACTCCTCTTATATCCACATATGTCCATAACAAAAAGCGTGTGTACAACCTAGGGTTGCTCTGTTAACCCCTATGAAGCTTGCAACAATGTAGGAAAAAGGTGCACCAACACGTCAATATCCAATGAACAATGCGGAAGTAAAAACAACAATTCTTTATTAACAAAAATATAAAAAACCACAGAAGTAGCTTAGGCCATGCTTGAACAAAAAGAGAGGCTTGCAAGTGAGTGCCGATTACCCTTCAGATACTGCTGGCCTTTGATCAACGCGTTTCGTGTATACAACGCTTACTCATGATCAATGCTTCTCTTACTTCCGAGAGGTTAAAGCCACATTTAACCCCTTAATGACACAGGACGTACATGTACGTCCTGTGTGGCTGTCACTTAGTGACAGAGGACGTACATGTACGTCCCGGAAATCCGGCTCCCCGCGCGGCTGCGCGCCGTTCGGGGACTCCGGATTATTTTAAAAAAATAAAAAAAAATGTTAGACGGACGTTAAGTGACGGCCGCGTCTGCACGCGGCCGTCACTAAGGGGTTAAAGGAGCAGTAAACCTTTTTTTTTATGAAAAAAATATATATTGTAGGGTGTTTCCTGTTGAATAAAATGTGTGTACTCCTACTGCTGAGAGATGCATATTTCGAGAGTTATTACTGTTTAAACCTCTGTTTTTTCACAATAGCAGTTCCCTCTAGTGGTCAAATTCCATTTAGTTATTCTGTTACATTCTAGTGGAGAGGAAGATCAGTGACTTACAGTTCTCCACAGAATGTGATAGAAACTGCCTGTCACTTCCTGTCAGTTAGAACTATCAGGAAGTAAACACAGTAAATTCACTTCCTGACTATTTAAACTGCTATAAATTTTGAATAAACATTTGACAGCAATGGGAGTGACCTTGTTTTACTCAGCAGGAAAATCTCTATAACATAGTTTTTATAAAAAAAAAAGTTTACTGCTCCTTTAGATCAATGAGAATTTGGGTCCTTTTTACTCGTACCCTATTGTACAGTTGGTTTGCTCCAGAACTGTTCCACATGCTGAATGAGGGCTTATCCCTTTGAGTGCCAGAGGGGTACACAACGCATTGCAAAGTAACGCGTTGCGTACCCCTCCGGCACTCAAAGGGTATGTAGGGCATGTATTTCAGCAAATTAAAATTCCTAATCAGGTAAATCACGACTTTTAACCATCTGAATGCTAGAGCGGTCTCAATCCCAGAAAGCAACACAAAAAAGTGTAATTCTGGGGCAAACCAACTACACCATAGGGAACAAATAAAAATTCCCCCAGTTTATAACAAATTTAAAGGAACATATGACTCCGTGAACTCTAGGGACCGGTGGACTGCTTTGCAATGCATTGGAGACCTCTTTAGCAATTGGTTAAAATCCCCATTTAAATCAACTGGGAATTATCATTTGGTCCCCCCACCACCCAACACAGCTGGTTTGCACCAGAACTGCGAATATTTTGCTTTCTGCATAAGGCCCTAATTGCAACCATATTTTTTTTTCCCTCTATTAAAATACCATTTTTCCTTGAATTCCATTTTTCTGTCATTGCATTACTCACAGTCTGTTTTAGCATTCATGGAAAAGGGAAATACACTTATTATAAAAGAGACTCATTACTGAAAATGGATGAAAGCACATCCTTGAAAAATCATCTGTCACCAGGGCAGCGGTAGGATAATTGATTTGGAATTTCCAGTTACTGAATATATAATTCTGCTACTGTGCAAAAATGTTGCATGTAAAAATAAAAAAGTCTATTTATCATGAAATGTTCAGAAATTAAAAGTGCTTAAATTGCCAATTTCACTCTGCTTACAAAAACTATTACCCTGGGCTACAAGCTGTGTTTGATGTTACATCCATTAGACAGAGTAGGCAACTGCCTAGGGTTCCACATTTTGAGAGGTTCCTCAGCTGTGCTGGCCACACCCACATTCTGAATTGTGGGCATGGCCAGATAAACCCAGATACTCCTGCAGAAAACATTGGCTCCTGGGTTTTGGTGGCCAGTTTAATTACAAGTATACAGATCTGTTTACTGGCCATTATTTAACCCCTTGGATGTTAGAAAGGAATCCAGTGCAAATTGCTGAAGACTGCTTTAGCATACACCAATTTTTTTGCTCCTATGTTACAGACTAAAATATTGTCTGTGTCGAGCTACAGTGTTTGTGACTGGATGTGTGAGAGGAGGAGGTGGAGCTACAGGGAGCATAGGATGCTATGATATACACACATCCTGCAGATCAAATCAGGTAGAGGCTTGGGGCTCAGATGGACTTGAAGCTACTGCAAGCTTCTATATTACACAAATGCAAGAGATATTCATGTCACAGCTGAGTTTGGCCCTTTAAGAAACAGAAGGTGTGCAACGCATTCAAAGCAACGCAATTCACACAGACACTGGTCATTTAAGGGTGAAACAATATAGCAAAAATGTCAATATTTTGATGTGGCACAGAACACCTTCATATGTGACATATTAGAGGGTAGAGCAATATTAGAGTAATGAACCTTTTGAAAGCTGTGTTCCGCTGCAACTTGCTTAACCCCTTGAGTGCCAGAGGGTATGCAACATATTGCAGAGCAATGCAGTGGGTACCTCTCTGGCACTCAAAGGGTTAATTAAGTAACAAGGCACAGAGGAACAGGCTTAACTTACTCCATCTTTCTGCGCTTCCTGTAGGGGAGGTGTCTGGGGCTTGCTCACAATGCAGTCTTAAGTATGGTGGAGTGTGCAATCCAGTATGAAATAAATAGAACAAATGAACTTGTACAAACCCTGGGAGTTATTATTTCAGATGACTTAAAGGTAGGCAAGCAATGCAGTAATGCAGTGAGACAAGCTAAAGGATTCCAGGTTGTATAAGAAAATGCATAGCAGCAGGAAGAGTAACGTTGTAATGCAAATAGATTAATACATTGGAATCAAGGAAAAAACAAAATGGTGGAAGGTCTCCATAGCAAAGTGTTCCAGGACAAACCTGTTAAGAGTGGAGGAAGAGGTCACCCCTCTTTATAAGAAAAACCTTTAAATACATTAAGGGATTTCGTTCAGGAGGGAAGCATTTTTCTGGAAAAAAGAGCTATGAGAACAAGAGGACATGATGTAAAGTCAGAGGGTGGGGAATCTTAGAATTAATGTGTTAGTATGAAATGGTGATTGACTCATGGAACGGCCTCTGAGCAGAGGTGGTAGGGATTAATACTGTAAGGAAATGTCTGGGATAAACATGTTTAAACAGGGAAGTAAGTAAAATTGTGCATTTTAAATAGATACGAAAAGGGGCAGACTGGATGGGCCAGTGGCTTCTTATCTGCCATAAAAAAAAAAAAAAAAATCTATGTTTTCATGTACAAACAAACGCAGCAAGAAATCTATAGTCAGGAAGTCAGTTTATTTACCCATTTGGGTCATAAATGGAAAGGGCTGCAGTGGGGTCTTGTTTGCCTTCTTCTGAATCAACAAAGGCGATACAACAAAGGTTGAACTTGACCGAGGCATGTCTTAACCTCATCAACAATGTTACTGTGCATGGTTTTTAAGCTAATGTGTAAGAGCAAAAAATTAGCCCTGATAGTGTATTTGTAGGTGCTCTCTAGAACTTTGGCCTCTAATCTATTTGTGCCGGTGGGCACATTTGATATTTTTTTATGAGAGAGAGAAGAGGACCAACCAGTTAAAGAGGAACTAACATCAAATTTAAATAGAGCCCCAAATCCCTATGATCATAGCGATATGCATATATACTTTTATTTTGCTGCAAAAGTCCAGCATTATTGAGAAACAGAACTTTTTCGGCGGGCAGCAGAGGCAGGAAACTTGCTGTAGATGCTCTCTGCACCTGCACTGTCAGTCACTTCCTGTGCCTTGAGGTACCAAGGCATTCAACTCACCTATTGTGGAGGTGAAAGGGACAGACAACGCAGACTCACAGATGCCATCTCTGCAAGATGTCTGCACTGTTCCCCACCTCTGCCTGCCGAACAAGTTCTATTTTTCACTAATGCCGGACTTAATCAGCAAATTAAAATTGCTATGGTAATAAGGATTTGGGGGGCAGTTTCAGTTTGATAATAGTTCTGCTTTAACACACCCCACTTTTATATTTTTCTGGACAAATAAAGATATCAACAACAAATGATATAAAAATAACGCATATAGGACCATATCTATCAAGGTAAAGAGATGCTGTTATGAAATAAACCAACTGCACCCTGGTTGGCGATTTACCATTTGAGTGCCAGAGGGGTATCCAACGCATTGGATACCCCTCTGGCACTCATAGGGTTAAAGTCACATTCATTTAAACTGGGCATTTAACCCAGAGAAGTCTATCATTCAGGGGTTAACATCCCCGTTGAAATCCATTGGAATATTCTGAATTTTCATTTCATCTATAAGTTACACTTGGTTTACGCCAGAATTATGGCTCTGTAACTTGATAAATAGGCCCATTTATAAGTAAAATTATTATTATTCACAGACATATTGCGGTCTGGGAAACACTGGGGAGACAGACTAAGGTGTGGTAAAGAGGTGATAAAGCGGAGATGACTTCTCCAGTTCCTATGTTACTTTATAGACCCTATGCACTAAGATCTCTAAAGCTGTAGAAGTCTTAGCGCATTGGCTCCACAGAAAAACATAAGACTAGGAGAAGTGCTATCATTGGTGAATTCATCTCCACTTTATCACTTCTTTAGCTCTGTGAACTCATGGAAAGAGTGTAAGTCTCAATGTTATAGTCTATCTGCAGCACTGAATGCTCTGTGTGATGTAATACAATGTTACAGACTCTGCAGCATGGAATGCTCTGTGTGATGTAATACGTTACACTCTCCCTGCAGAACCGAATGCTCTGTGTGATATAATACAATGTTACAGTGTCTCTGCATCACTGAATGCTCTGTTATGTAATACAATTTCACACTCTCTCTCTGCAGCATTGAATGCTCTCTGTTATGTAATACAATGGTACATTCTCTCTGCAGCACTGAATGATTTGTGTGATGTAATACAATATTACAGAGTATTCAGTGCTGCTGAGAGAATGTGTTATGTAATACAATGATACACTCCCTTGTGGCACTGAATGATCTGTGTTGTGTAATACAATGTTAAACTCTCCCTGCAGCACTGAATGCTCTGTGTGATGTAATGCAATGTTACAGTGTCTCTGCAGCACTGAATGCTCTGTTATGTAATACAATATCACACACTATCTCTCTGCAGCATTGAGTGCTCTGTGTTATGTAATACAATGTTAAACTCTCCCTGTAGCACTGAATGCTCTGTTTGATGTTACAGTGTCTCTGCAGCACTGAATGCTCTGTTATGTAATACAATTTCACACTCTCTTTCTGCAGCATTGAGTGCTCTGTGTTATGTAATACAATGTTATGTTCCCAGTGCAGCACTGAATGTTCTGTGTGAGGTAATACAATGTTACAGTCTCCCTGCAGCACTGAATGCTCTGTGTGATGTAATACAATGTTACAGTCTCCCCGCAGCACTGAATGCGCTGTGTGATGTAATACAATGTTACAGTGTTTCTGCAGCACTGAATGCTCTGTGTGATGTAATGCAAGGTTACAGTATCCCTGCAGCACTGAATGCTCTCTGTGTTGTAATACAATGTTACACACTCCCTGTAGCACTGAATGCTATGTGTGATGTAATACAATGTTATAGTCCCCATGCATCACTGAATGCGCTGTGTGATATAATACAATATTACACTTTCCCTGCAGCACTGAATGCTCTGTGTGATATAATACAATGTTACAGTCTCCCTGCAGCACTGAATGCTCTATGTGCTTTCTGTTTTACCTTGGATCTTTTTACATTGCATCACTAGACCTGCTCTCATATTCCCTGATAGAAAACTCTCTGCAAACAGATCCAGGGATCTTATTATCAAGGACATAAAACAGGTGAGAAAATAGATGAAGATTAAAAAAAAAAAATAAAAAATAGAGCAGATGGACTGACATATTATGTACTTGCAGAATATATAAAGTCAAATTAAGGGGTTATTATTCCTTAAAAAGACCCATTTAAATCAATGGGAATTTGCAGAATCTTCATTTAAACCTTATGGTCTGCTCTAGAATTGCATCTTTTTTTGTTTGATGATTATGGCCTAACAAGGCTTTTAGGTTTTCAGCTCTTTATTGAAAGATGAATATGAACCGGCCTGGGTGCTTTACACCACTAAACACTGATCCTCTTTTTGTTTGCTCATCTATAATTTCATGTCTTAAGGTCTCAAGCAGAAAACAACACAATTTTATTAAATAAACAAACTCAACCACTAAACCACTAACCGAGAAACAAAAACTGGTCAAGTATTTCAACATCTACAAATAAGTGCCAGTACGTGACAGTGATACCAAGAATAAGAAACCATTATTTATTTAATCACATCACCATGCACAGGGAGAGTAGGCAGAGGGGTGAATTTGTGGTTGCACTGTAATCAGCTTGTTATATTAATCATCAGATTTAGGTAGTGACCAATACGGATCACTGCAGGAACTTGCAACACTGGCAAACCAAAACATTCTAAACAGGGAATCAGAAAGGGGCAGTAATGCTGGGATTCTAGATATGACTCCAAGGCACCAATATTAAAAAGAAACACCAACAGTAACATGTTGTGTTTGCAAAATTTGGAGGGCTCAAGTCATTATTACATTTGATGACTGCAATTATTTTCTTTTATGTAGTGTAAATATTGTGAAATGCTGAACATGAACTATAATTAATGGAATAATTTGGTTAGCAAAAGGTAGGTGTCCTTAATACATCAGTCAGAAATGGATTTACATGTTGCTTTACAGCGTTCATTTGTTGTAGAATAGTGAACTCTACTGAAGTACGCCTCTAGGCCACACCACCTCACAGCAAGCAGTGGGTTCCAATAGACCTGTATGCTTCATAGCGGTATTCAGGGGAATATCTCATTACTGGGGTTCCTCAGGAATCTGTACTGGGGCCATTGTTTTTAATATTTTTATTAGTGATATTGCAAAAGGTCTTCAAGGTAAGGTATGCCTTTTTGCAGATGATACAAAAATCTGCAACATGGTAGACATTCCAGGGTGATAAGCCAAATGACAAATGATTTAAGTAGATTAAAAGAATGGACAAGAGTGTGGCAGATGCAATTTAATGTTGATAAATGTAAAATAATGCACCTGGGATATAAAAATCCAAAGGCAAAATATAGTATTAAGGGTACTGTGCTGTCAGAGACAACAGAGGAAAGGGATTGGAGAGTAATTATTTCTAATGACTTAAGGGTAAGTAAGCAGGCAATGTAATAAAGCGGTGGGGAATGCAAGCAGGGCACTGGGCTGTATAGCTAGGGGCATTAGAAGCAGAAAGAGGGAGATGGTCATGCCACTCTACAGATCTCTAGTTAGACCTCACCTAGAGTATTGTGTACAGTACTGGAGACCCCATCTCCAGAAGGATTTAGAAACTCTAGAGAAAATTCAGAGAAGGGCTACTAAAATGGTGACTGGTTCACAGGAAAAGAAACATCAGGATAGACTAAAGGATCTGAACATGTATAGCCTGGTGGAGAGAAGAGAGAGAGGGGAAATGATTGAAACATTCAAATACATGAAGGGATTCAACAAAGTGCAGGAGGGAAGTACATTTCAAAGCAGTAAAAATTTTAGAACAAGAGGCCATAGTCTAAAACTAGTGGAACACAGGTTTAGATGTAATGTAAGAAAGTGTTACTTCACTGAGAGGGTGGTAGATAAGTGGAATAGCCTACCAGCAGAAGTGGTAGAGGTTAATACAGTGACAGAATGTAAGCATCCATAGGACAGGCAAAAGGTTATCCTGAACATAAGACAGAATCAAGGACCAAATAAGGTTTTTTCAGTTTTTACAGTAGGAAAAATGGGCAGACTAGATAGGATGCATGGTTCTTATCTGCCGACAAATTCCAAGTTTCTAAAATGTACTACAATATACAGCAAAACTGAATTTTTTGATTGATAGACAGACGGACAGACAGGTAGATTTATGCAACCTAAAAGCCACTTATTCCTATGTCCTAGGCTAGGCCGTAGGATAATGTGTATTAGTAATCCATCCAGAATGGACTGAATTTTAGCCTATGGCGAAGTCTTATTCACATTAACCAGAAGTGCATTCCACGGTAAGCATGCATGACTGAAGGAATAGTACCATAGGCTTTTCCATAGTTGGATCAGAGAAACTATTTTTTTGAGAAACCAGGGGGGAGATTCACTAAGCGGTGATAAAGAGGTGATAAAGTGGAGAAGACTTCTCCAGTTTATCACTACCCAATTCCTATGTTATTCTGTGGAGATTATGCACTAAGATTTGTACAAATTTGGAGGTCTTAGTTAATAGGCTCTAGAGTATAACATAGGAACTGGAGAACTGATAACATTGGAGAAGTCATCTCCACTTTATCACCTCTTTATCACTGCTTAGTGAATACACCCCCCTGCTCGTTTTATGATTGACATAGAGAGATGAGTGGAATATCCTGATTAGAAGTCTGGATATATTGTGATGAAGTGTAGACTTTGAGATATCAAGGTATTAGTAGCTTTGAAGCTCTTTCAGTTAAGATTCCACTAACAGAGCTCTTGTTTCTGGAGAAGCATGGGATGATCAATCAGTGCAATACGGGAGTGGAAGACTGGTTGATGGCAAATGGGAATGACTGATCTCTCGAACTGCAGAAATTCCATATAAAAATTTGGTGATGATCATACTCCATAACTTTTACTCCTCAGAAACTGGCATACAGAGTAAAGCCACAAAGTGCATAGTGTTATCGTATCTATTTAATCCATTCTTTTTTTCTTACTAAAGCCATTTTTTGTCATATATATGCAGTTTCCCTTCCCAATTTAGAATGGGATTGATTACCCTTCACCCCCCAAGAATACAGCCCATGTCCCCTCTCTAGCCTACAGGGAAGCCTGCTGCTGTTTCCAGGTGATGCCTGTCTCTGAAAGAGGGAGAATCCTAAAATCAGAAATGTACTACAGCATACTAGGCCAACCAAAAGGAAGTTCTTTAAGGAAGAGAGAAAACCACCAAATAAAGGGTGTTCCACAAACATGGGATCTTCAATCTGGCACCTGCTTTTTAACTTCGAAGCCAGGCTTAAACATAAGAGCACATGGGTAACCAGTTTTGGTATTAACAAACCCGGATATACTACACTTAGAGGAATCTTCTGCTCTGTCTGTTCCCTATATTTGTGTACAGTTTTCTGGAAGTGAAGGTGCAGATTTTATCGTGGACAAACTGCATTTTCATCTCTAAGAACTGTATATGGGACTTTCCTATCCATTGCTCTATCTGACTTGTGTCAGAACGTATGCACTGCATCTTTGGAATGTTAGCATTGGCTAGCAGGGAGTGACAGTGTGCAATGTTAGCACTGGCTAGCAGGGAGTGACAGTGTGGAATGTTAGCATTGGCTAGCAGGGAGTGACAGTGAGGAATGTTAGCATTGGCTAGCAGGGAGTGACAGTGTGGAATGTTAGCATTGGCTAGTAGGGAGTGACAGTGAGGAATGTTAGCATTGGCTAGCAGGGAGTGACAGTGTGGAATGTTAGCATTGGCTAGCATGGAGTGGCAGCATGGAATGTTAGCACTGGCTAGCAGGGAGTGACAGTGTGGAATGTTAGCACTGGCTAGCAGGGAGTGACAGTGTGGAATGTTAGCATTGGCTAGCAGGGAGTGACAGTGTGGAATGTTAGCATTGGCTAGCAGGGAGTGGCAGCGTGGAATGTTAGCACTGGCTAGCAGGGAGTGACAGTGTGGAATGTTAGCATTGGCTAGCAGGGAGTGACAGTGTGCAATGTTAGCATTGGCTAGCAGGGAGTGACAGTGAGGAATGTTAGCATTGGCTAGCAGGGAGTGACAGTGTGGAATGTTAGCATTGGCTAGCAGGGAGTGGCAGTGTGGAATGTTAGCATTGGCTAGCAGGGAGTGACAGTGTGGAATGTTAGCATTGGCTAGTAGGGAGTGACAGTGTGGAATGTTAGCATTGGCTAGCACGAGTGGCAGTGTGGAATGTTAGTATTGGGTGGCAGGGAGCGTCAGTGTTGAATGTTAGTATCTGACTGGCAAGAAGCAGCGAGAGGGAGAGCAGTGTAGAATGTTAGTATCTGGCACACAGACGGTACAGTCTAATTTATATAAACTAACAAAGAAATAAAACTAAAGATCTCAAACTATGGCTTTAACTTTTAAAAAATGGCTAATATAAATATACGTGATTCTGAAACCTGAAATTTGCTACAAGGTGTTAGTTCCTTCTTACTAGCTCATTATTATAAAATAAAGACTCTTTTGTTTATCACTATTAAGCCAGAGATAAGTACAGATTAACTACTAAGTGGCCCAATTACTTGGTGGTGGCCTTCCCTAGCATTTCCCCTTGTGTGGCCAGGTTCTTTACCTTCTTCCTTTTCCTCTGTTTGGTTTTGGCCGAGTCTTGCCCCAGGCCTCCATTCCCAAGTGATACACCCTGGTTTTTGCCCTGGTGTTGGCTTCCAGCTGATGGAGGATTAGGGGTAGCAGGTGGTGTGTTCTCTGGAGTGTCGGGATTACTCTTCAAAGGCTGAGTCTGAGCAAGTATCTTTCAGATAGAAGAAATTGAAATGAATAGTGTATATCAGGATTTATTTACTATAATGAACATCTCGTCATACTTTCTTCACTGACCTCATTTTCTTTTAACTCACGTTTTGTTAGCAATAACTCTAACAGTAAAAAGTTTTTCACCCTTTTGGGAGATACTTAATTCATATGATATTCTATTTTTTTTTTTTTTAATTAAACTGCAGTTTTCTTTTCTTGGCATTAGGTGGTGCTGTTCCACCCACTAACACATGAGAACCATAGTCTATGATTCAAGCTCTCCCTATAGGGTTCATTATAAAGAAAATGTATTTTGAATTAAAATCTCCCCAATGTCTCTCAATAGGAAAAGCATTATAATATACCTTTTTCCACTAAAAAAATACAGCTCCTTTCGCCCGTTAATGACCAAAAGGGCAAGCAACACATAGAGTGCATTACAGAACTGGGTAAAGAAAGCACACAAAGCTTCATCATCCAGGTTCTCTAAGACACTTCTTTATGGTAACTATTCTCTAGTAGCATCTCTACAAGACCATTTGTTTGGTGAAAACATAAAACTTACTGGCAGTAGAGATGTTTTTACCTTTTTTTAGCATATAAATACCAAAACACAATGCATGGATCCCTACTCGTTTCATAGCAGGGTGTATTGTGTACCTCACATGTATTTCGGCTTTGTATGTAGGTTGCTGACATCGCATGTGTGAATGGATCAGCGGTCTTAGGCGCCATATCTTGCTTCACCAGAAGAGCCAGGTCTACCAACTAGAAGTACAAAGGTAAAGGTAAAAACTGATGAGGGGGAAGGCAGAATGACACGTTGGCTTCTAGAACTCTATTTTAAACTGATATAACAGTTTCACACAAAAAAAGCAGCTTCAATTAATCTTCATAGTATTTGGGTCATGGAGAGTGTTATTTCAGAGTTGAATTATAAAGTATCTCTCTCCCACCCCTTTTACCTAGTGTAAGCTGCCTCCCCTCAGATGTGGAATCTGTTCTTGGGACCAGATAGCTCACAGAAAGGGACAATCTTCTTACTGTGAGAACAATAAGGAAAACCCTGCCCCCCTTAATGGCTTTTCAGGTTTTTCCTTATGCTCACTGAAGATTGTCCCTCTCTGTGATCCATCCGGACAGTCTTGCTGCTCTGAGTGTTACATCATTAAAAAGGGACGGGAAAGGGATACTTATCATTCAATTACTCCTGAACTATAACTCTGATAGTATTGAAATAACACTCTCCATGCCAAAAATATTATGAAGATTATTCAGAGCTGCATTTTTGTGAAACATTGCTATCCCTTTAAGAATTGTAGTGTTTGGTGGCTTGTCCTTGCTTCAGGGTTGTCAGGTTGGACAGCTATTGGCAATCCAGCTTTTGGAGACCATAAGTCTGCTTGGGGTTGATGGCAGTTGTACTCTCTAACAGCTGGAGTGCTGAAGGTTTCCTACTCCTGATCTAAACTCTATCAGGGGCCATGGTGCTTTTTCATAGTGAATTCTTCAAGGAGTTAAAACCACCTTTATACATATTTTCATACTTTAATTATTAGAATTCTTTAAAGAACAGGGTATAAACAAGTAAAATGTTTAATCCAGAAGAGCTATGTAGTTGCATAGTAAATTAGGTTGAAGAGGAAGAAACAAGTCCATCAAATTCAACATTTGACACACTGAAATTGTCATCACTAATAATATAAGGCCAGATATATGTCTGATGCAGTCATGCACAGTAGAGACTGCCCAAACACAGGCTGTTTGTCCGATGCAATCATACGCAGTAGAGACTGCTTGAACGCAGCCGATGCAGTCATGTGCAGTAGACACTGCCCAAATGCACAGAATGCTGGGAGGTGTAGTTATGCGGTAGTACACCTGCTGTTAAATAGCTATTGGTACCTGCCATGATGCACTTTGGCCCGTGTACACGGGCTTTTACACTAGTAACCTATAAAATGAGGATTATATAATCCTTTCTGACTCCAAGATGTTTTTTAATCTGTTTTTCAGGACTTACTGTTCAACCTGTTAATCCATACTATAATATTGCATGTTCCCTTCATAGCTAATGTTCCTTAAACATGTCCATCGTATCTGCCATTATCACATTCCTGTGTAAAGAATTCCACAATTTAACAGACCTTAATGTAAAGAACCCCTTCCTATGCTGAAGCTGAATCCTCTTTTTCTCTAATCTTAAAGGGTGCCCCCTACTAATTTGATCAAGCGTTGGAATGAAAAGCTAAACGGAGAGATTCTTACATGGACCTTGCATATACTAAAACTTTTAGGTTTGCAGGAGGATTAGTGTGCAAACTTACCTGAGCTACAGTTTCATAAGCCAGATATGCTAAAATTTCCATGGCTACAGCATTTGGCTTAATCTCCATGCTGCTACAGTCTAGCCAGTCACGGAACTTTGATGCCTTCTTAGCTGTTGGTTAAAAAGCAGACAACCAGTTAATTCATGTGTGCCAGATTCACTTAATGGTGGTGAGCTACAATGCAGTGGAAGGACCAGATCACTTGAACTATAGCTTCTCTCTCTTATACCAGTACACTTCAACAGGAACAATAAGGACTCTGTGTTCTAAAGAAAACTTTAGCAATGTAGTGGTTCTAGGGCTACCAGAGGGACAAGGCTGTGGGTCAGTATGTGTGGTTCTGTGACTACCAGTGGGATAAGGCTGTGAGTCTGTTTGTGTGGTTCTATGGCTACCAGTGGGACAATACTGTGGGGCATTATGTGTGGTTCTATGGCTACCAGTGGGACAATACCGTGGGTCAGTATGCGTGGTTCTATGGCTACCAGTGGGACAATACTGTGGGTCAGTATGCGTGGTTCTATGGCTACCAGTGGGACAAGTCTGTGGGTCTGTTTGTGTGGTTCTGTGACTACCAGTGGGACAAGGCTGTGAGTCTGTTTGTGTGGTTCTATGGCTACCAGTGGGACAATACTGTGGGGCAGTATGTGTAGTTCTATGGCTACCAGTGGGACAATACCGTGGGTCAGTATGCATGGTTCTATGGCTACAAGTGGGACAATACTGTGGGGCAGTATGTGTGGTTCTATGGCTACCAGTGAGACAATACTGTGGGTCAGTATGCGTGGTTCTATGACTACAAGTGGGACAATACTGTGGGTCAGTATGCGTGGTTCTATGGGTACCAGTGGGACAATACTGCTAGGCAGTATGTGTGGTTCTATGGCTACCAGTGGCACAATACTGTGGGTCAGTATGTGTGGTTCTATGGCTACAAGAAGGACAATACTGTGGGTCAGTATGTGTGGTTCTATGGGTACCAGTGGGACAATACTGCGGGGAAGTAGGTGTGGTTCTGTGGCTACAAGTGGGACAATACTGTGGGTCAGTGTTTGTGGATCTATGGCTACCAGTGGGACAATACTGTGGGTCAGTATGTGTGGTTCTATGGGTACCAGTGGGACAAGGAACACTTTAGTTTTAATTTCAAAAACTGGAGGCCTACTTTGAAGAGACATACATTCCTGCACTCATTCCATGGAAATAGATGCAATAAATAGCACAATATCTGCATATTTTTGAAACACTTAAACATATCCAAGTACTGAAAGTATTTCTATAGCAAAAAAAACACAAAACAAAACAAAAGTCTGGTAACATAAGTCTGGTAATAACGAAGTTATGTTACAGATCTTTAACCCCTTGGTTGCTAGCAAGGCCTTACTTCACAGTGCATTGGAGTGCAGAAATCCTCTGTGGGAGGGGAGCAGACTGAGGTGCAGAGGTTGGCCCGCAGTCTGTCCTGAAGACCCGGATCATTTTTCAAACTTAAAATGTAGCCACACAATGAAATTTATAAAAAAAAAAAAAAAAAAAAAAAAAAGTAAAAGAACTGTTCAGTCTAATCACTATATGAAGTTAATTCTGAGACAAACTTGTATTGAGGTGGTAACTCCCCTTTAACCCCTTAGTGACAGCCGCGTTCGTACGCGGCTGTCACCTTAACGCCCGTGGAAATTTTTTTTTTTTTTAAATGATTCTGGAGTCTCCGAACAGGAGACCCGGACTTCCGGGGCTTACCAGGTACGTCCTCTGTCACTAAGTGACAGTTTTTGCGGGACGTACCTGGTAAGTCAATTGTCGCTATGGGGTTAAAGAAGACCTAGTAATAATAACCCACCACTTACCTTACTATGGCCGGAAAATCCTAATCTTCCCTATGTTGCCTTGTATTTTGCAGCTTCATTCAGACCCGGGTGTTATGTCCATGGAGTAGGACATGACAGTTGCTGGTAAATTTTTCAAACTGTAGCGAGCAGAGAGCTTGAGTCTACTTAACCCTTTAAGGACCAGAGGGGTGGTCCTTAAAGGGTTAAAATTACCATGTGCAGTGGGCAGAATCTGATGTCTTATGGTCCTGCCACTAACTGTCATGGCCGCCTCCGTGGACAGGACATCCAGGTCTGATTGAACATACTGAAAATTCCTTTGAACAGAAGAGAATAATTCTTAGGGATCATTAGGATTTTCTGGCCACAGTAAGGTAAGTGGGGGTTGTTATTAGGAGGTATTAGTTTTTTTTGTTTTTTTTTAACTTCTTGGATGCTAGAGAGGATGAAGCCTCCCCAGCAAGTCAAGGGGTTAATACTCAAACTGGAAGTAAAACAAACTTTTTTATGTAACAGAATGCAGTCTTTTTTTTTTTGCTATATAAATGTTTAATTTTTACTAAATTGTTCTTCAAATAAGAACCCATGCCAGTATTTCAGTAGAGATGTTTGCCAATCATATTGAATCTTTACATGCAGCAAAAAAGAGCCATGTTTGCATTCTTGTGCACATACTTTCTGCACCTGTATCCATCTAATAAATGTAATGTCAACAGGCTAAGTGCAAGAAACACACTTCACAGCATAATTCCTCCTAGGTTCCATATACACAAACAGAACCTTTGGGGAGAAATAAAAATTCCCATTCATTTAAAGCGGAACTACCACTCAATAAAAGTATTGCCCCACATAATAGCCCATCTGGCGTCTAGCTGCTCAGTAGCGCTAGTCAGCAGAATTTTTACCAGATTAAAGAGAAATCACTATTCTTTCAGGACTGACAGAAGGATGGAGCGCGGACATCTTCCCACAGTGATGTCCGCGTGCCTGAGCTGTCAGTCCCCGCCGGGTCTATGAGGCGTTGCTAGGAGCTGGACGGCTCCAAAAGGGACTGACAGCGCAGGTGTGTGGACGTCACTATGGCAAGATGTCCACGCTCCGTCCTGCTGTCAGTCCTGGAAGAATAGCGATTTCTCTTTTATCTGGTAATAATTTTGGCGACTAGCGCTACTGAGCAGCTAGTCGCCAGATGGGCAGTTATGTGGGGCAATATTTTTATTGGGTGGTAGTTCTGCTTTAACCATCTCAGGGCTAGGGTTAGCATAGCGTTAATGGAACAGTAAACTATATACTTACACGCACATACACAAAATGGGGGTTATGCACTAAGGCGCGATAAAGCGGAGATGACTTCTCCAGTGAAATCACTTCTCAATTCCTATTCTATAGAGCATAAAATCTGGAAAAATCTTAGTGCATTAAAGGGATAGTAATGGTTCACAAAAAAAGCAGCTCCAATTAATAGTATTTGGGCTGTGGAGAGTGTTATTTCAATCCTGTCAGAGTTGTAATACAAGAGTAATTGAATGATAAAGTATCCCCCTCCTGCCCCTTTTACTGATGTAACACTGCTCACCTCAGAGCAACAAGACTGTTATAATTGATCGCAGAGAGAGACAATCTTTAGTGAACATAAGGAAAAACCTGAAAAGCCTGTCAAGGGGGTCAGGGTTTTCCTTTTAATCACAGTACGATGATTGTCCCTTGCTGTGATCTGTCCGGTCAAGGGACCAGAGTCCACATGTGAGGAGAGGTGGCTTACACTAGGTAAAAGGAGTGGGAGGGGGACACTTTATCATTCAATTGCTCTTCAACTACAACTGTGACTTGAAATAACCGTCTCCATGTTCCAAATACTATGAAGATTAATTGGAGCTGCTTTTTTGTGAAACATTACTATCCCTTTAACTCCATAGACTAACATAGGAATCGGAGAAGTTATTTCACTGGAGAAGTGATACCACTGGAGACGTTATCTCTGCATTATCATCTCTTTATCACACCTTAGTGCATCTCACCCTAGAAGCTTCACAAGTGAGAGAAAAAAAGATTACTAGCCAGGAGGAAATAAATTACTGGTTCATCCAATATGAAAGTCCTGTGAGTGCTGTTGTTTCTTCAAATCTACTATAACGTCTCTTCAACTCGCTGGCACCCAGGCAAGTGACTATTCTCATTGAGTGCCGAAACATCTGGATTTCTTGCACAAACACACACAATATTCTCTGTGTCATACACATAGAAGAAATATCCTGTAGCACACCATTACTTATCCAGCCATGAAGTGCCTGGCAATTCCTTTCAGAACGAGAGAAGCCACTAACTCCAGACATATGCTTTGGCCTTCTTGGGCTTCGTCAGAGAGGTACTGTTGTAGTCTCCAATAGATGGACGCCCAACAGCTTACTTCTCGTGTCTTAAAAGAGAAGCAACACCTACTAATAATCACCCCCACTCAGCTGGTTATGGCTACAACATCCTAATGGTCCCTATGAATTTCGCTGTTATGCCTTTGTTCGAGAGATAATTTCTTCAGTCAGTTCAGGATGTTATGTCCATGGAGGCCGACATGACAGTTGCTGGCAGGAACACAGGATATAAACTCCTCCCACTGAACATGGTAATCTTACCCCTTTAAGCACCAGAAGGGTGCATAAAGCATTCCTTCACAATGTGTTGAGTACCCTCTGGTCTTAAAAGGGTTATGTATGCCATGCATGGCGCCTGCTTCAGTTTAACCCCTCAGTGACAGTGCGGTCCAGGGGGTGGGGCACACTGGAGGTCCTGGATTAGGCCATTAGGATCATGTGGTCATATTAAGGTAAGTGTGGGGGTATTACTAGCAGGTGATACTTCTACTTTACCATTCTTCCAAATTATTTTTCTTTGGTTGGAACAGTGCCTCATTACAACCCCAATCCCACTGTCCCTCTTTACCATCCTGGGCGATCAGACTGAGTGGTGTGTATGTAAGTGTATCACAGTGCTCCACAGTGTATATAAGTGCATCACACTGCTCCACAGTGTATATAAGTGTATCACAGTGCTACACAGTGTATATATAAGTGCATCACATTGCTCCACAGTGTATATAAGTGTATCACAGTGCTCCACAGTGTATATAAGTGCATCACACTGCTCCACAGTGTATATAAGTGTATCACAGTGCTACACAGTGTATATAAGTGCATCACACTGCTCCACAGTGTATATAAGTGTATCACAGTGCTCCACAGTGTATATAAGTGTATCACAGTGCTACACAGTGTATATAAGTGCATCACACTGCTCCACAGTGTGTATAAGTGTATCACAGTGCTCCACAGTGTATATAAGTGCATCACACTGCTCCACAGTGTATATAAGTGCATCACACTGCTCCACAGTGTATATAAGTGTATCACAGTGTATATAAGTGCATCACATTCATGTTTGTGCAAACTTCAGTATGTGTGTTAATAAATTAGCCTGTGTAAATAAAATGCTTTGGTCTTGCTGTAAATCACTTATTCAATTACACAAAGAGGTGTCAATAGGTCATAAAATAACCTAAAAATCCTCAGTAATACCCACCCACCAGCCACACCCCCAGCAACACCCCCTAAAACAACGGTGTCCCTCTTTGGCCATTTGAAATGTTGGGAGGGATGCCTTTACAGTTGGCTAGAAAATAAAAGTTCTGATTAAAATGAGCTCCCAGCCTATGCAGTAATGGAGGTTCCCTCTGCAGTATAAATCAATGTATAAAAATCCTTTACAGCCTCTAACAACAGGTGTGAAGTTCTCTATTCATCTTAATTGGGTGTTAACATCAGTGCTGAGCTTTGGTCATTTAACGCTCACTCTATTAAACCAGTAGCCACAGGTCAGGCTCAGAATAGTGTCAAATGACATTTCATTGGTCAGGACAAGTGCTGTCATCACTAGGCTGAATAGCAATGGCAGTATATGCAAAGTACAGAGGAGCAATTCTACAGCAAACCAATTGCGCCGTAAGGGGCAAAGACACATTCCCAAAATCTCCATTGATTTAAATGGGGCGTATAACTTAATGAATGCTAAAGGGGTCTCCAAAGACAGAGGGGCGCTAATAGTGCATTAGTGTGGACTACTTGGACTCCCCCAAATTACATCCAGCTACTCACAAGATAAAGTTCCATTAAAAACGAACAGCAAACGTAGATGGAGGATTCTGACTGCTTCCGCTCAGTCAGTGCCGCCTCGATTGCTGCTCCCCAAACACAGAGGACTATCCAGACTCCTCGAAGAAACACAGAACAAAGGAATGGGGAACAAAACGGCTATACAATATAATTCGAAGTATACTACATCAACCAACTCACATTTAGATGGTGTCCGGCTTTGAACTCTACAGCCGACAGGTTTGTAAGCAGGAGTAATAACCTGTCCGGCTTCGGGCGCACCAAGTTACTGAAAGTCTTCCTTCAACATACGGTAATAAAAAATGTATCCAAAAAAACAGCAAAGCGATCTATTTAAAATATAAAATTCTCCCTTAAAGCAAAACAATCTATTAAAAATATAAAATTATATTGTATAGCCCGTTCAGCACCCTCCATTCTTTTCCTGTTCTGTGTTTGTCCACAGCATTGCTCATCATTGATAACAAACAACTGTGCCTCTGTAAAGTACTGCGCATAGGTGTATCCAGGTATGTGCTGCACAGTAACTTTGTAGGGATTAAATTAACATTTTCAGTGCCCAAGGGGTATGCACTGCATTGCAAAGTAGTGACTTTCATACCTTTCTGGCAATCAAAGCATTAAGGGTACTCCCACTAATGGCATTTTAGTTCAATCAAAACTCATAACAGTTCAAACTTATATAAACAGCGAAAGAGAGAGAGAGAGAGAGAGAAAGACACAGTGACAAAGAGATTGTGATGGTTTGAACTGTGATCACTTTTGAATAAAGCAACTGCAAGCAGTGGTTGTACACTTGTTTTCAGAAGTAAAAGCCATATACTTTATGTTTTTCATAATACAATATTATTTATCCTTAACCCCTTAAAGACCACAGGGGTGTGCAGTGCAAGGAGTTGAATTTGTATATTCTGCAATGCTTTAGTTTTTTATTAATTGTTTTTATTTTTCCAGCACAATGTTCACCCATTTAGTTCCTCCCCACCAAACGATATCACTGAAGTCTCAATGTGATAAGCATGGACCCAGTCTGCAAACAGACACTGAAAAGAATGGGGGGGATAACTAGAAGGAGTGAGCTTTTAGCTCCCACCCCACATGTAGACATGCCCAAGTTTCAGAGGGGTGTGTGGAGACATAATATTTACTGATCTAGTTCCTTCCTTGCATATAGGTCAGGCAAAAGATGCTAGAAGAAAGAGCATACCTCGCACGTGTCCCTCTTTAGGATATATTAAGTGTCCATACCTACCAACTGTCACTCTTTAGGAGATATTAGGGGTCCCCCTGCACGGGAACACCAGCTAACCCCAGACGTACGTTTGAGCCTTGTTGGGCCTCGTCACTGAGGGGCAGCTGGATTCTCTAGGCACTGAGAGCAAGGGATCCACTTCTGTATTACCCTTCCCTCTTAGGGATCCTGACCCTTCTGACTTAACACTTTACAAGCATGATTCTTATTTCCCATTTCCCTGCAAATCTCTTTATTAAGCCACATTGGTCTTAATTTGCTCCTCTTATACTTACTCCCAAAATTGTATATGGTATATATGTATATTTATCTAAGAGTATTTTAAACAAATTCCATGATCCTTGTGCATTTTTATCTTTGAAGATTACATCGCCCTGAATATCCTTTAATACTGCTTTTAGCTTTGTCAGAGTAGCCTGTTTAAAATTGAATGTTTCAGTTAAAGGGATAGTAATGTTTCATAATAAAAACAGCTCTAATTAATCATCATAGTACTTGGACTTTGGAGAGTGTTATTTTAATTCTGTCAGAGTTGTAGTTCCAGAGTAATTCAATGACAAAGTGTCCCCCTCCCTCCCCTTTTACTGATGTCACACTGTTCAACCTGAGCAGAAGGGAGGTGCCCAGGTAGACTGCAGAGAGGGACAATCTTCAATTAAGATAAGGGAAAAACCTGAAAAGCTTGTCAAGGGGGGCAGGGATTTCATTGTTTTCATAGGAATAAGAGTGTCCCCTTCTGTTATCTGTCCAGTCTATGGACTGCATTCAACATCTGAGAAGAGATTGTTTACAGTAGGTAAAAGGGGTGGGAGGGGGAAACTTTGCTTGTGAATATCTCATAAACCATAAAGGTTTGAGAGATAAGACTTATATCATTCTTCATGTTTTTTTAATGCCTACAAAATAAAATAAAGTTAAAACGAAGCATTACTATCCCTTTAAAGCGGAACTTTCACCTCAGTACGATCATGTCTTCATCCCTTCTCGTGTGTCCCCTATTTGTAGTGCTGTGTTTAATTTCTCTTGCAAATTCATCTAAGTGCAGCATTAGAGAAATTAATTTGTACCTGATGACGCAACGTCCGGCTCAAGCTGTACCTTATGGTATGCAAGACACTCCTACAGGGCTTGTCTCTGAATCCTCCATCCAGTCCCTGAATCCTCCATCAAGCCCGTCTAAACCACATGACCTGGCGCATTCCCTGAATCCTGCACTTCCAGGTCATGTCTTAATTAATTTTCTCCCTCAGTTAACTATTCTCTTACCTCCGGAGCGCTAGTTGATAGGTTGTGTGCACGCAATAGTAGAGGGTATGGTGTGTGCTCGTGCAGTGGAGGACCTAGTCATCAAAGAATCTAATCTGCATGCGCTGTGTACGCAAGCATACATTTTATCCCATTGCCTTTCTGATGTAGCATGTGGTACAGGTATAATTTCAGAACATGCTACTTTAGAGTTCTTTTGTTAAACTTATGACCTAAAAAGCTGAAATCCTTCTTAGTGGGCCGCTATTTTCCACTGACTTTGTCACTGGTACCAACATGTACCATGACAGCCAGGTCATGGCCGATAGAAGCAAGCTGGTCTATTGTAGCGATCCTGGCGACAGATTACCCTGTCTGTCTTCCTAATTAATAATTCAAAACTTATACTGCAAACATTCAAATAGGGGTGGGGCTGTTACTATCACATTTTTAAAGAGAGGCAACCCAAGGGACTTATCCCCAATAAAATGCAATAGACTAACTGTCTGGACAACAGGTCAGCTGTAAGAACAGAACAGGCTGAAGTGTAATAACTTTTGAAGTGATCAGTGAAATTACCCTTGTTCTAGTCATCCAGGAAATCTGTACATTTTTTTTCTGTACTGCTTTAATTTTTTTGTAAAAACATACAAAACAAAACAGAGCCGATTATGATGATTTATTGCATAATTTATACGTATAAAGCTTTCTGGGAATAAGAAGCTGAATATGTTCAAGGTCACAGCTGTAAAAGTGCAGACATATCGGTTTTACCCACTGCTCCTCATTTGATTGAGTTTCTACTAAATCATATTGCAACTCAAGGTATTTTGCAGAAGAGAAAGTATCAAAAAATAGTATGCTGAAAAGAGAGAAGCAAGTGGCAACTCTACTGTATGGAAGAGTATCTCAACAGCATTCCACAAGTATGGCCAACAGTGCAGGTTCATTCTGGAATAGAATTCAGAGAAGATCTACTAAAATGATGACTGGTTTACAAGATAAAAAATAACAGAATAGACCAAAAGATCTAAACATGTATAGCTTTGAGGAGAGGGGGGTATGAGAGAAACAATCAAATACATGAAGAGATTCAACAAAATACAAGAGGGAAGCACATTTCAAAGTAGTAGAAATATTATGACAAGAGGTCATAGTGGGACAGAGGTTTAGATGTAATGTAAGAAAGCTTTACTTCACTGAGAAGGTGGTAGATAAGTGGAAAAGCCTAGCAACAGACATGGCAGAGATTAAAGCAGAACCACCCCTAATAATTATTTATATAGTGATAAGCTTAGAAATAGTAGTATTATCCAGCATAAGTATAGCGTTATTAAGAAATCCTACTTGATCTGAGACTGACAGGCAGGCATCAGCGCAGACATCTTGGCTGTATTGTACCTTAAAGTGAAACTACCACGCTAGGTAAAGTCACCCTGCAATAATTAGGCAGGTGGTGACTAGCTTAATAATAGTTATATTACCTCTCAGAACAACGTGATTCTACAGAAATCCTTAATCTTCCGAAACAGGAAGTCAGGCATCACCGCAGACATCAGTGCAGACATCTTGTCTGAGCTCCTGCGCGGTCAGTCCCGGTCTCCATTAAAACGCACTGCACTGGCTCGAAAGGCACCGGAAGGGACTGACAGCGCAGGCAGGCAGACTGCACTTACCTGGCCGTCAGTTTTGGAAGATTAAGGATTTCTATAGAAACGCGTTGTTCTGAGAGTTAATATAACTATTATTTAGCTAGTCGCCACCTGCCTAATTATTGCAGGATGACTTTACCTATAGTGGTAACAGGTAACAGTGGCTTTAAGGTAACAGGAAGGGACTGCCAGCGCAGGCACACAGATGCCTCTAAAGCAAGAAGCCTGCCCTTCAGTCTCAGATCTAGCAGTATTTATTAATAATGCTGGACTTATGCTGGATAATACTAATATTTCTAAGCTTGTTGCTATATGAATAATTATTGGGTATGGACTTTATTTGGGGTGATAGTTCCGCTTTAATACAGTAAGGGAATTTAAGCAGGCATGGGATAGGCATAAGGTTATCCTGAACATAAGCTGACCAATGATTAAAGAAGGTTTGAGATTTTTACAGTAGGAAAAATAGGCACAATAGATAGGCCAAGCGGCTCACAGCAGATAAGAGCCGCTTGGCCTATCTTTCCAATTTCCTAGGATTTCTGGATTTCGAAATCCAGAAAATCAGCACTCAAGGGTACTTAAAGGGATAGTAATACTTGAAAATAAGTTGATTTTATTTTGTAGCCCTTAAAAAAACATGAAAAATGATATAAGTCTTATCTCCCAAACCTTTATGGTTTTGGAGATATTCACATGTATAATAAAGAAAAGTTCTCTTTTCCTGGCTGTTTCAGCCAAGTCTGCCATCTAGTGGACAGATTTGGAATTCAGTCCACAGAGCAACAGGCAGCTCTTTAGCAGTGCCGAGATCACGATCTTTGAAAAGAACTACTTCATTGGAACGGTCTACAAAGTGTGCCTGGCTTGAAAGCACACTTTGTAGACAATTCCAATTAAGAAATTCTTTTTAAAGATCATGATCTCAGCACTTCTGGAGAGGCACAACCGGTCAAGTGACCGGATTCCAAATCTGAGGGGTGGAGTAACTTTACTTTTGAATATCTCCCAAACCATAAAGGTTTGGGAGATAAGACTTATATCATTTTTCATGTTTTTTTAAGGGCTACAAAATAAAATCAACTTATTTTCAAGTATTACTATCCCTTTAAGAACCACAGATGATAAATTTCAGCTATAAATGACAGCTAAAAAAATCCATTGAATTGAATGGAGTCAAAAGCCCTATTTAAACGAGCAATAAACTTTTTGTTTCCTGACAAGCAAGATTATGGTGCTCTCACTTCTGGAAGTTGTTTTGTTCAAACATTCTAACTGTTCACAGCGTGATTACTTCCTGAACCTTCAAGCTGACAAGAAGTGACTCAGCAGTTACACATTCTACGGAGAACTGGTTGTCAGTGACTCACTTCTCCCACAGAATGCAATAGAATTACTAATTGAAATCTGACCACTAGTTGGTACTGTTAATATGACATCCAACAGCTTAAATTGCAATAACTGTGGATAATCGCACCTTCTGGCAGTGGGAGTAGTAGGTTTTACTCAGAAGGAAAAGCCCTGTACTATGTGTTAGATTCAAACAGCTTACTACCCCTTTAAATCAATGGGAGTTTGGCCCTATAGTGCAACTGATATGCCCCAGAAATGCACCACTTTTCTTTTAAGCATAGGATTCTACATCTTCAATGTGTATTGCTACATAAGTAATATATTTGTATGTCTAGTGGGATTGAAAGAGAAAGAAGGAGAATTTGAAATATTGCTCCTGATAAATGACTGCAGGAAATAGGATAAATTCTCAAACTGAAAAACATCCATAAACTGGAAAATGCAAGCTGAAATTAAATCTCTAACGCAAGGCCTGTCTAATAATTTATGTTCCACTGATCTTCTGTGGATGTCTCAAAAGGCCTTAATTGATTAGATTTGATCACAGAGCTGATTTTCTGTCAGGTCATTCCAGGTCAGTGACCTGGTACCTTTTAATCAGTGACTGTACTTTTTTTGCCACTTTGTCCACTAAGAATAAAGTGACCTGGTACTTTTCCTTTCAATAAAATCAGCCCTGCTGAACCCTCTGGCACTCAAAGGGTTAACTGTGTGGACTTTGCGCTACCGCTTATGACAGGGAATAAAATAATGTAGGAAGTTTCCAGTTGTGTCTGTAACAGAAGAATCAGCCTAATCAGGAGATAAAAGCTCTTCAATAATCTCAGAGCACTTTAGAATTCAATTAACCTGTGACATCACATATCAAAGATGGAGGCCTCTGGAAAGAGCTATAAAAATAGAGTATTAGCTTTATTTTTAGAGAATAGATCACACAGAGGCAAATGTCTTTGTGTACGTAAGGTTGACATGGCATCCAAGACCCTGATGGTCAGCTAATGGGGTCAGTCGCTTCACTGCAGAATTGGAGACCGAATCAATGTGATGCTCATCACGACATTCCACTTGGCCCACAAGTGTCAGGTAGACTGGCCATATGTTACTATCCAACACTATCTTCCTGTGATCAGCATGTATGGGAACCGGAGGTAAGTAACACGGGCAAGTGCAAATGAAGCCTTAGGCTAATACATCAGGCCTCGTTTTGCTGCTGCTAAAAAAATATTTTACCCTAATTATCATTATTCATAGCTTGGGGCTCACTGAATTTAAGGGAATATATATGTAGATGTTGCTGATGTTTCAGTTCACATGATATAATACAAAAATAAAAAACAAAAACAGGAAAAAAAATGTGCGGCACCATCTCTTCCTTCAGACAGTGGTCAACTGAGTGTTATCCTTAACTTTATGCATTACAATTATCCATGTCTATGCTGGGAAACTGTCATCCATGTGGTAGAATGGACAAGCAACTCAGACCACAGTTTCTTGCAGACTCTGGCGTATAGTCAATATGGTAAAGTACTTTCTGCACATAAGGGAAGCTCTGGGTTCCGTTGGAGATCCGAGCTTCCTAACCTTGAAAAAAAACTGCTTCTCCAACAGTAGGCTGTTGTGTTACTATGTTACATTAACGGAAAACTAATGCTAAAATATAGGATGCTGTTGTTGTAATATTCACAGATATCTGTAAAAGCTTCCATAACTGGAAAGATCTTACTACACATAACTGTGCACGCACTGCTTTTCTGCAACCTGTAGGAAACATAGGGCCTTATGTACAAAGGCAAAGTACAGAAATCCGATTGCAAAATAGGAAACAAATTAAAAATACAATTAATTAAAATGGGGGTTTTAACCTACTTAATGTTTGAGAGGTATCCAATGTCTTTTCTCAAAAGAGTAGTAAATCCTTATTATGAGAGGTTTCTGGTTGGGGTCATGGATGCTCATAACTTCTCCAGCTAGCCAATCATTTGCTAGCTGGAGAGATGATGTTATGAGCATCCCTGACCTCTCCATGTGGATGCTGATTGGCTGGGGGGTAAGGTTACACCAGGGTACATTCCATGCCCTGCGTAACCCCACATTCCCAGCCAATGGGGACCAATTTAAACAGGGATGATCATATAAAAGCCAATCAGTGTTAATTTTTTTTGCTCATTCTGGCTCAGGCAACAGCCCAGGCAGAATTAAAGGGGGAGTTATTTATTTATTTTTTTTTAACTTTTTGCATAACCTCTGGCACTTAAACAGTTAATGTTTATTTCCTTTTGGGGACAATATACAGGAGGACCAGAGCATCAAGGACACAGCTGGATGTCCACCATCAAATTAAGTGTTATTACTTGGGAGAATATCGGTGAACACATTTTGTTTGGCAATTAAATTGTTCACAAAATTCTGACTAAGCGAACAGCATGGTAAACGCAATTCATTTCATCTGAACGGGTAAAACAAAAAAAATATTGAATGACTTGGACAAAATGAAAGCCTATTTTGAATTAAGGGACCAGTGTAACATGTTTTTGTGGACTTCCACTTAAAGGTATAAACCCAAGCATCAGAATACAGCTTGTAAATATTTCAGACTCAACGGGGATAATATTAGTTTATAGTGGATTTATGTATGTAATGAGTGATTAATATTGGACTCCCACTGATTTTTCAGAAGTTCAGTATGTAAATAGAATGACTTGTGTTCTACGTGGCTGTTTTGGCACCTGGAAGATCAAAATTAGTCTCCTGACCTATTCTGCATCTTAGTGAAAGTGATAGTAATGTAGGAGAACAAATGTATCTCTGATTAATGCTCATATATTATAGTCCAGTGGTTTTTAACTCCTGCCCTCAGTGGCCACTAACAGGCCAGGACTGTGTTGATCAGAGGGTCAGTCAAATTGATTAACTCACCTGTGCTCTTAAAAGGAAATTCTCAAATCCTGGCCTGTTAGTAGCCACTGAGGGCACGGGTTGAGAACCACTGTTATAGTCCATGTAGCGCTGTATATAAATTGTGTGTGATTTGTAGTTCAAAAGTAAAAGTATCCCCCTCCGCACCTTTTACCTCTCACAGGACAGCTCACAGCGAGGGCAGGATTTTCTTCACGCTCACTGAAGATTGTCCCTCACTGTGTGCTGTCCAGACTGGGGGAGAGCACTGTGTAGGTAAAAGGGCCAGGAGAGGGATACTTTAAAACTGATTTACTTTTGAACTACAAGTCAGACACAATTTATATACAGCGCTAAATGAACTAAAATATATGAGCATTAAAGGAATAGTAATACTTTGATTTATCTTTATTTTATTTTGTAGGCATTAAAAAAACATGAAGAATGATATGTCTTATCTCTCAAATCTTTATGGTTTGAGAGATATTCAGAAGCAAAGTTTCCCCCTCCTGCCCCTTTTACCTAGTGTAAGCCATCTCTTCTCAGATGTGGAATACAGTCCATAGACCAGATCGATAACAAAAGGGAACAATCTTCTTCCTAGGAGAACAATGAAAGCCCTGCCCCCCTTGACAAGTTTTCAGGTTTTCCCTTATCTTAATTGAAGATTGTCCCTCTCTGCAGTCTACCTGGGCACCTCCCTTCTGCTCTGGCTGAGCAGTGTTACATCAGTAAAAGGGGCGGGAGGGGGATACTTTATCACTGAATTACTCTTGAACTACAACTCTGACAGAATTGAAATATCACTCTAAAAAGTCCAAATACTATGATGATTAATTAGAGCTGCTTTTATTATGAAACATTACTATCCCTTTAATCGGAGCTATATTTAAACACCTACATTATTACCCCCTTTAACCATCTGAGTGCCAGAGGGTGCGCAACGCATCGCTCTACAATGTGTTGCGTACCCCTCTGGCACTCACAGGGTTATAATACCAGTCGAAGTGTGAAAACCCTGTGCTCAAATTAGAGCAATTTTAGAGCAACCCAATTGCTCCATAAGGAATAAATAAAAATTCTCATTTAGATAACCCTTTGAGTGTCAGAGGGGTATGCAACGCTTTAAATGGGGCATTTAACCCCTTGAATGTTAGAGAGGTCTCCAACACATTGCTCCATTTAAATCACAGGGAATATTTGTTTATTTATACAGAATTTCTCCAATTTTTGTCTAGTTCACATTGCCCTAAATGTATTTTTCCATGAGACAAGACTCAGCATGAAACATTTCAATTTTTATTTTTATTATTGTCATTCCCTTCTTCAGCAGTTTTTATTTACATTTTTACCAAGTCTTGATTATAATTTTTAGGTTTAAAAATGGCTTTTATCACAAACCTCTCATTTACTGGAATCACTGTGTTCTGGAGTACCAGTCACTTAATGTTTTGCAGATGTGTCCAGTTAAATTCTATCTGTATGGGAAGGCTGAATCAGAATCAAGATGCTTAAAAACATGTTTTTTCATACTTTTTACTGACATTTACGTACATAAAGAGCTATTTATATTATTCTCTTACTCTACTAATCTGAAGATAATAATGAGGCTATAATAAGTCTACGCTAATGAATACTTATCAGGCTCTTAAAGACCCTATTGTGTCTGTTGGTAGATTGCACGGTCATGTGGTAATTACTAAATTACACTCTCTTTTCTAGTGTTTGTGTAGTCACTGTCTCTCTGACCTTTAATACTGGTGATTAGTCACACTTTCCTGCATGATCAGCTTTCTTCACTAATTTAAACCCCATTATAATCAGACACACGTTGTATTTTGAGGAATCTAGATTGCGCTGCTGGAAAAACAGTAAACTGTTTGTGTCATAGTGTAAACTGCTAAATTTAGTACACGAGCTCCAAGACAATAAAATCGTATTTATGCATTTGGATCTTAGAGAGTAATAAGACACAGTTTAGCAATGCATTGGTGACCTCAATGCCAACCAAAGGGATAAAAAGTAATTATTTTAAGGATAAAAACATGGTATTTAGAACCATTCTGTCACTACACAGATTTTTTTGTGTCTCATTAAATATATCTTTTTAAACTGCATATCCCTTATGATAATTTAGCGTAATGGTTTCGTGATTTTTGGTTCAGTAGTTAGGGACTTGTTAACCTCATAACCGAGTTCTCTGATCTCTGTGGAACAGCCAGTATAATTATCCAGTCATAGTTAATTAGGCTGAAAAAAAGACACACATCCACCAAGCTCAACCTTTGTCTCATAATCCAGAGAAATTAGAATTATATAAACTTTCCCACTGCCAAATGAGTTAGTCTTTACCGAAACGTCCTGTTTTACCTGCTAATACACAGAAAAACCCTGTATGTCCCCTCTTGAATAAAATGTGAAGGCAAATGCGAGGAATCATCCAAACATACTTAACTCCCTTATTACCATCTCTCAAACCTTTATGGTTTGAGAGATGTAAGACAAGAAAGACCTCTGCTCCCTCCCCCTTCTCATGCATCCGCTGTATAGCAGACGTCATGAGAACCTGCTTCCAAGACCAGACGGTGGTTCTGCAGGAGCTCTGTCATCTCGGTATTGGTACTTCATCGGAATGGTCTACAACGTGTGCCTGGCTTACAAGCACATGTTGTAGACCATTCCGATGAATTATACGGAGATATCTAGATGACAGAGCTCCTGCAGAACCGCCGTAAGTCGGTCGACCGGAATCTGCCTCTGACAGCTTTACAGCTCGTCAGGCAGAAAGGGGAGGGACCGGAGGTCTGTCTTGTCTTACATCTCTCAAACCATAACGGTTTAAGAGATGGGAATAAGGGAGTTAAGTATGTTTGGATGAATCCTTGCATTTGCCGTCACGATTTCGGGGGGTTTACTATCCCTTTAATGTACACATTGTATCTGCTATTGTATTCTTGAGCAAGGAATCCCACAATTTAACAGACCGTACTGTAAAAACCTTTCCTCTGCTGGAACCTCCTTTCCGCTTATCTTAAGGGATGGCCCCTAGTTATTGATCAGTCCTTGGAATGAAAAGCTCACTAGAGAGATCCTTGTATTGACCTCTCATGTACTTGGACATTGTGACAAGCTCTCCTCTTAGTCCCCTGTTCTCTAGAGTAAATAAATCCAGTTTGTCTAGATGTTGTTCATACTACAAGTCCTCCATTCCCTTAATTAAATCTGTTGTTCTTTGCTGTACCCTCTACAGAACTAGTATATCCTTTTTCATAACTGGTACCGAAAACTGTACTGCGTATTTGAGGTGAGGTCTTACCAATTATTTGTACAATGACAAAATGATGTTATCCACTCTTGCTTCAATACCCCTTTTTATGCTGGACAGGACTTTTTTTGCATTTGGTACTGCTATTTGACTCTGGTCACTGCTTCTAAATTTGTAATTTACAAGGATTCCCAGGTCTCTTTCTAGCAACAAGTCCCCTAAAATGATTCCATTAAATTCTTAATTAGCATTGGGATTTTGTCTTCCCAAATGCGTGACTTTCCTACATTAAACTTCATTTTCCATTTGTTTACCCAATTTGCCATTTTATGTAAATCCCTCTGTAGTGAACACACATCCTGTTCTGAATTTATTACCCTGCATAATTTAGTGTCATCTGCAAATATTGAAATGTTGTTTTCTATATCTATTTCCAGGTCATTTTGAAAAGCAGTGGACTAAGTAGTGAACCCTCAGGTACTCCATCCCCACCTTTAACTGTATTGGAGAATTTTCCATTTACAACACACTGTTTCCTATCCTTCAGTCAGATTTCTGTCTAATTGTAAAGGTTATTCCCTAGCCCCAATTTCCTTATTTTATACACAAGACTCCTACGTTGCACTATATCAAATGCCTTTGCAAAATCTAGATATACTACATCTACTGCTTCACCATTACCTAGGTAGCTACTCAAAGGATTAGTTTAGCACAGTCTATTTCTCAAAAACCATGTGGATTAATATAATAATTTACATTTTCCTGTAATCCAGAATATAATCCCTTATTATCCCTCCTAGCAGTTTTCCAGCTACAGAGGTCAAACTCACAGGCCTATAATTCCCAGGTTCTGTTTTAGTTCCCTTCTTAAATAAAGAAAGGCACTACATTGGCTTTATGCCAGTCTTGTGGCACTGAGCTTGTGGTGAGAGAATCTTCAAAGAGTAAAAAAAGGGGGGGTCTTGATAACACTGCACTGAGTTCCTGAAGAACCCTTGGATGTACACCATCAGGACCCAGCGCTTTGTCAGGCTTAATTGTGATCAGTCTTCTTATGACCTCTTCCTGTGTTAACCCAATATCTGATAATTATATGGTTTTATTTGTTACTTTTTGAGGCTCTTCTTCCATTGGATGCACAGAAAGTGTTTAGAACATCGACCTTTTCCTCATCCTCTCTAATCAACTCACCCATCTCGATTTTGTCCTGAAATCGCCTACCTCCTCCTCACTTCTCATTTTGAGTCTACCAACAAAGAGGCTGATTTTCCCACAAAGGTGAGGAGTAGGAAAGTTAAAATACAATATTTCATTAACTTCAACAAAACTTTTGAAATATGGTTGAAATGTGTTATGTTCTTTTAGCTGTACTGAACACTAAGCTATTATTAGTATCATGTTTTCTTCTTGTGTTGTTCAATACACAGCATTACAAAACCAGCAACTGGTAAATGTTACCAGACTGCAGTCATGTAAATCCTGTAAAGAACAAGTTCCACTCCAAATATGGTCCCACTTCCTATGTGCAAGGTCTGAATAGAGCATGTGCATGTCTCCTCAATCAATAGCTTATTGGTCACAATGGGAGCAGGGAAGTGACTACAGGGGTGCAGAGGGGGCAGTTTCACCAAGGTCCAGCATTCAAGGTGACTCCACCTGCCCAAGGATCCAACAGGTTCTCGTTTTTTCTTCTGTGTAAATATTTTTTGTGCTAGGTAGCCCAAAAATGTTTTCACCAGTGACCTCCAATGACTAGTTACCTCAAAGTGGGCTGATCCTGAGGCAAACCATCTATACAATATGGAACAAGTAAAAATTCACAAATTCCCCATTGATTTAAATGGGTTGTTAATCACATGAATGCTAGAGAAATCGCAAATAATTGTAGCAGTCTTGGTAAGTAATGGTAGGCTGGAGAGGGGGGGGGAAGGGCACCAGGATACATTATTTTATATGATACAATTTATTCATAGTGTAGAATCCACAGATCCCATAAACTCGTGAAGTTTACAATGTTGTGTTTAGAATCTTCCCCCTTCAGTTCCTGTACATAAAGATGCACTTCCTGTACAGAAAGACTCTTCAAAACGGCCCTGGATGTAAGGAAGGGCTATGCATCGAGTTACACACCCTTCTGGCACTGAAAATGGTTAATCAGCAGGAAGTCCCTTTAACATACATTTAAAAAAAAAATGTGGAGTCCATTTATCATTTATACATGTACCTTGTAATACTTACAGAAACTCAGCTGACGGCTTTCACAGAATTCCGCATACTGTGCAGAGTCCATCGAGCGGGTTTGTTTTTCAGCTCTCTAAACATTTGAGAAAATATCAGAAATAAGCATCAGAATTCAAGCATCTTTTAATATTTATATCACACTTTCAGGTTGTGATAGCTCAGGATTTAGACACATACCAAACAATAACTATTTCACTTAAATGGTATGGTATTCTTTAATGCAAGTATCGCAAGTACTCCAAAGGCAGTCATTTTATGGAGTATATACAAATTAGTAGTAAACTATTATTCATTAATTTATCAATGAATAAGTATAAAGGAACGCCATACATTTACACCAATTCCCTATACCTGGTACTGGCAGGACAAAGGTACTCCACACATGTACCCCAATTCCCAATAGCAGGTATTGGCAGGACAATGGTACTCCATACATTTACATCAATTCCCTATACCAGGTCCTGGCAGAACAATGTACTCCATATTTATTCCAATTCCCTACAGCAGGTCTTGTTAGTACAATGGTACTCCATACAGTTACACCAATTCCCTATATCAGGTCCTGGCAGAACAATGGTGCTTCATACATTTACACCATTCCCCTACAACAGTTCCTAGCAGGACAATGGTACTACATACAGTTACACCAATTCCCTATATCAGGTCCTGGCAGGACAACAGTACCCCATACATTTTCACCAATTCCCCTATACCAGGTCCTGGCAGGACAACGGTATTCCATACATTCACACCAACTCCCTATAGCAGGTCCTGGCAGGACAATGGTAGTCCTTACACATTTACACCAATTACCCTACACCAGGTCCTGGCAGGACAATGGTACTCAATGTATTTACAGCAATTCCCTATACCAGGTCCTGGCAGGACAACAGTACCCCATACATTTTCACCAGTTCCCCTACACCAGGTCCTGTGAGGACAATGGTAGTCCATACATTTACACCAATCACCCTACACCAGGTCCTGGGAGGACAATGGTAGTCCGTACATTTACACCAATCACCCTACACCAGGTCCTGGGAGGACAATGGTAGTCCACACATTAACGCCAATTATCCTACACCAGGTCCTGGCAGGACAACGGTATTCCATAAATATAGACCAATTCCCTATACCAGGTCCTGGCAGGACAATGGTAGTCCACATATTTACACCAATTAACCTACAACAGGTCCTGGGAGGACAACGGTAACCCATACATTTACACCAATTATCCTACAGCAGGTCCTGGGAGGACAATGGTAGTCCATACATTTACACAAATTAACCTACAACAGGTCCTGGCAGGACAATGGTAGTCCATAGATTTAGACCAATTACCATACACCAGGTCCTGGGAGGATAATGGTAGTCCATACATTAACACCAATTACTCTACACCAGGTCCTGGCAGGACAATGGTAGTCCATACATTTACACCAATTACCCTACACCAGGTCCTGGCAGGACAATGGTAGTCCTTACATTTACACCAATTATCCTACAGCAGGTCCTGGGAGGACAATGGTAGTCCATACATTTACACCAATTATCCTACAGCAGGTCCTGGGAGGACAATGGTAGTCCATACATTTACACCAATTACTCTACAACAGGTCCTGGCAGGACAATGGTAGTCCATACATTAACACCAATTACTCTACAACAGGTCCTGGCAGGACAATGGTAGTCCATACATTTACACCAATTACCCTACACCAGGTCCTGGTAGGACAATGGTACTCCATACATTTACACCAATCCCCTATACCAGGTCCTGTCAGGCATGAACTAATTTTATATACAGGTGAAGTAACTCCTCCTAATAATAATCCTCCGCTTCCTTTACTATGGCCAGGAAATACTAAAGGCCCCTATGACTTTCCATCTTGTTCGTTCAAGAGAGAACATCTTCAATCAGACCTGACTGTCATATCTAGAAGAACCGCAGATTTTCAAACTGCCCACTGCGCATGGTATTGTTAACCCTTTAAGGGCCAATGTGATGCATACTCATATGGTTCTTAAAGAGTTAAGTAGGCTCATGCACTCTGCCTACATCAGTCTGAAAAACCTGCCAGAAGCTGTCATGTGACTGTCTGTGGGTGGGATCAGTCTGATATGGATAACTCCTCTCCGCAATGGCACATGGGAATGAAAAATGGGACTCGAGCAGCACCTTGAACAAAACACTTCATTTTGTTACATCTTGGTGTGCATTAGTCACACTCTTTGTTTTCTAGTCTCCCTAAGTAGATGGGTATCCCAGGCATGGGCCCTGGCTCGTCATTTGCTTAAAGGGATAGTAATGTCTTAATTATATAAAAAGTAATATTGTAGTGCATAAAATAAGAAATCCATTGATGCCATTCCTATCTCTCAAACCTTTATGGTATGAGAGATAGAGCGTTCTAAAGTTCCCCCTCCCTGATGTCAGCTGTAAAGCTGACAGACGGAGATCTGTGTAGGCCGACACAAGGAGGCTCTTCAGCAGAGCCGCAATAGAGTGATTTAAAAATAAATACTTGTTTGGAACTAAAGTAGTGCGCTTGCAAACCAGGCAAACTTTGTACACTGTTCCAGTGAAGTATTTCTTTTAAAATTGAGCTATTGCGGCTCGGCTGAAGAGCCGCTGTCGATCCCTGGACCAGGATCTCCTCCTGTCAGCTTACAGCTGATATCAGGAAGGGGGGACTTTAGAACGCTCTAAAGGTCTTGTTAGATGGATTTCTTATTTTATGTTGTACAATATTACTGGAACCTGGAACAATCTGCCTGAAATAATCAAATCTGCTCCCAGTATCCATAAGTATACTTCAACTAAGCATGTGTATTTTTTTTTTTTTTTGGTAACACATACTAGCACATTTCTATTTGGATGGCAAGGAATGATGGGATCTGTAGTCCAGCAGCAGCAGCTGGTCTACTGCCCACAAGTGTAAAATACACAGTCAACTACTGATAAGTACCCCAGGATTTCTGCCATTTATCCAGGGTCGGATGTATATCCCAGGCTCCCCTAGGAAAGGAATTCTAGATGCCCTTAGCTCCACCCACAGCCACACCCCCAGTCCTATCCACTATTTCCTGGCACAGAAAATGCCTGTGGCCTATAACAAGCAATTACAGAAAAGGCTTTACCTCTGTGGTTGCTAGAGAGATCTCCGACGCAATGATTTGAATTGTGTTGATCTCACTAGCATCCAACGGGTTAAATAATATCCTGTAAATGGGAATAAATATAGAATAGGGACACTGAGATCGCCCTAGTCACACGCACAATTCAGAATGTGGGTGTGGCCAGCACAGTTGAAAATCTGACGCTCTAGACAGTTGCCTACTTTGCCCATTGGGAAATCCGGCCCTGCATTTACCATTGTGAACAGCAGTAAAGAGCAGCTAATGTATGTATCTATATTTATATAATGCCATACATGTACACAGAGCTTAACCGAAGTTGAAATAATAAAATACAAAAATACAGAACTGAGTTAAGAGCATCAGGTTAAAGTGTGATCATTGCATTATTTGTAGGGGAAAGTGCAGCAAGGGAATCATACACCGGGAAAGGGACCCTGCCCCAAGGAGCTTACAGGTTAATCTGATATATAGCTGTCTTCAACTTCCAAATGTCAACCAGCTAAAAACTTTTTCCGTATTCCATTTACAAGTGATGGTATTGGATGAAACATCGGATACCTGTGACGTTAAAGGAACGCTGTTTTCATTTGTGTGATAATCAACCGTCATTGATTTGGGGATTCAGTTGAGTCAATTCCGTTCAAGTCAACCCGTTTAGAACAAGATGAGCTCCTTATCAAACATTAATCACTTAAAAGGTGACTATCATTTGAATAGTGCCACATCGGCAGATCTGCCCCCTAGGACCTGCTGATGAAGATGGGGCTTCAGTGTGAGCCCTTTACCCCTGCAAAGCAACTAGAAAGAAGGAATGGGGTCAGAAGACTCCCAATGCCACCCGGGAACACATTGAGCTGTATCACACAGAGAGTTTCCTGTACTGAGCGATAAGGTGACCACATTTCCATTCTGCTATTCCGGGACATGTGGTGACCTTAGTCCCACGGCTTAGGCTCCCGCCGGCGCTGACCATCTTTCTGAGGCTGACACAGAGTAAGAGTTCCCAGTGGGTCAGCAGGAGCCTCAGCCGCGGGTCTCAATTGCCACACCAGCATACCTGCTCCATCCAAGCTTTCTTGCACACGCCAGTCCAGCCAGCCAATGAAATGTAATGGCTATATGGTCTTCATTGGCTGGCTCAGCCAACCAATGAGGACCATATAGCAAATACATTTCATTGGCTGGCTGGACAGGCGCGTGTTGCTCCATTCCAGGACTCTTTGTTGTTCCGGTGGGGGGTGACCCGGGACTTGGGACGCAGACCCCCAAATAAGAGACAGTCCCGGGCATTCCAGGACGTGTGGTTACCCTACTGAGCAATGCAGGGCATGAAACCACAACATGGCAGGTATGTGTATATGGCTGGACCCATCAGTACACAACCCTTTAGGGCCAAACACAGGATTTCTAGAGAAGGGTCTCCAAAAACAAAAAGAATCATTCAATAACAAAACCTAGAACTTAGATTGTATATTTCTGTATACAAAAAGCACTGCAGTTCCCTGAGCACAGAATAGGAATAAGCAACCTGTGGTGTTCCAGCTGTTGTTGGGCTGCAATTCTTATCATCTTTAGATGGCCGTTGAGCATTGTAGTCCAAAAACAGCTGGACAAGGACACATATAGATCAATCACAACTAGTTTTATTATTGGGGTACTAAAGCTTTGCCTTTCCCTAATCTGAGTGGGGAAGAAATCGGACTTGTGTGTGTGCCTGGACTGCACCACGAAGAACGTTCATATCCCCAAACAATATAAGAGTTTTTGGTTGGATTGTACCATACCACAAAACATTTTACTTTATCCATAGGACTTGTATGTGGCAGGACCGCAACATACCACAAAGCACTTTAAATTTCCCCAAACTAACTGTGTGTGGCTGGACCACACTGTATGAAAAATCACTTCTAACATCCTATAAGACATGTGAGTGGCTGGACTGCACAGTACTTTGTATGTATGTACACTACCATTCAAAAGTTTGGGGTCACTTAGAAATGCCTTTGTTTCTGTTACGGGAGAAACTTGACCATATGGTACGTAAGAAGTGCCCATCAATCCAATCCAAATTGTGGGAGGTGCTTCAGGAAGCGTGGGGTGAAATCTCTTCACATTACTGACAACTAGAATGCCAAAGGTCTGCGAGGCTGTGATTGCTGCAAATGGAGGATTCTTCCATGAAAGGATAGTTTGAAGGACGCAATTATTATTTTCATTAAAAATCATTATTTATAACCTTGTAAAGGTCATGACTGCATTTCCTATTCATTTTGCAACTCATTTGATGGAAAACAATGACATTTCTAAGTGACCCCAGACTTTTGAATGGTAGTGTAAATATGTATCTTTAGTTACATTTTGAAATACATGTACACAACATTTTATAGGAATTGCAGTAGAACAATACAGAAATACAGGGCTTTCCCAAGAAAATCCTGTGTGCAGCTGGACAACCAAGCATCAAAAAAACCCTTTCATCTTCCCAGATATGACAAACTTCTCAACCACAACTCCTCTACACAGTAAGCCAGTGGCAAACTGGGCCCTCCAATTCTTGTCTGACAAGGAATGATGGCAAATGTAGGACGTCCATCCCTGCTGTAAGCTCTGATGAATGTGAGATCTGACCACCGTTTTAAAGTGACACTCAACCTGTTCTTTGACTTTACACACTCCGCGAGTGTTTCATATGTAAAGTCAAATTATCTATACTTTTTTTTTTTTTTTTTATAAAAGCTTTATTGAAAACTTCAAAAGGAATACAAGGTCAGTAAACGATTCTCCACATTGAATGTACAACACATAACCTCGTAAAAAAGCACAAAGCTATCGAGGAGATGAGTAAGGTTACAAAACAGTCATATAAACATATTTGACATATAAGGAGCGATTACAGGTAAGTCATCTTAAATGCTAGATAAAGCTCCATATCAGGAAAAGGAAAATCAAGGAAAGAACACAAAAGGAGAGGAAAAGGAAGAGAAGAAAGAAACAGAAAAGCGGAAGGTAAGAGGAAGGAGAGCAAGAAAAGAGTGACCGTCGGGGACAAGGCACAAGCCACTATCACTATCAAACCAGCGGATCCGACAACAGCCAACAAGATCTGCGTCCCTCAACACAAGTTGAGAGTGCCAATAGTCTGCGAAGACAAACAAGGAGCTAAGAAGCTAAGGAGACAAGTATCTATACATTTTTACATTTTCTTCTTGACCTTTTTCTTTTCCGACTTTCATGCCCCGGACAGGAAGGTCACTGAATTTTTGTTCTGTCAAAAACTGTTCAAGTAGGAATAGTGATATAATGTAACACTATCCCAGTAGTAGAAAGTCTTCAGTAAGGCATGCAAAGCAATCCTGCAATGAAAATCCCTGCTTTCACAGTCACGCTCCAGAAACAAAAATTCAGTGAGCTCCATGAAAAACAATAGTTGAAAAATAGTTGAAATTGGAAAAAAAAAAGTTTAAGTAATTTGACTATGTATTAACCCCTTAAATGGATAGTAATGTTTCATAATAAAAGCAGCTCTAATTAATCATCATAGTATTTGGACTTTGGAGAGTGTTATTTCAATTCTGTCAGAGTTGTAGTTCAAGAGTAATTCAATGACAAAGTATCCCCCTCCTGCCCCTTTTACTGATGTAACACTGTTCAGCCAGATCAGAAGGGAGGTGCCCAGGCAGACTGCAGAGAGGGACAATCTTCAATTAAGATAAGGGAAAAAGCTGAAAAATTTGTCAAGGGGGGCAGGGCTTTCATTGTTCTCATAGGAAGAAGATTGTCCCCTTCTGTTATCTGGTCTATGGACTGCATTCCACATCTGAGAAGAGATGGCTTACACTATGTAAAAGGGGCGGGAGGGGGAAACTTTGCTCGTGAATATCTCTCAAACCATAAAGGTTTGAGAGATAAGAATTATATCGTTCTTCATGTTTTTTTTAATGTCTACAACATAAAATAAAGTTAAAACGAAGTATTACTATCCCTTTAAATAAACGTGAAAGTTCCATTCTGAAGTAAAAAAACAGCTTTGTTGTCACTGGTAATTGTATCGTCATAAATCGCTGTGTCATTGCTTCCTATGGTATAACACTAAGGAATATGATGGTGCTTTGAATGCATACACTGTCATTGTCATTGTCAAGTAAAACTAAGATATTGTTGGAAATAGCAGGGCATGAAGATATTATACTCCACTCTTGCAAGTCTGCATTATTTCTACTATGAGACTAGGGAGACCAAGTAAATAGAAGCTTATCCAGGTATTTATGCAAATTACCCCCAATTCTCTAGGCCCTGTAGATAAAGTATAAGGCATACACTTTCTCCTCTGTGTTCTACTTTGAAAGAAATGTATTGATGTGATATGTACAGACGGAGCCATATATTCGTACACCCGCTGGGCATGTTAACATTATACACTTAGCGTGCCAGCGGGCACGGCCTGCACTAACAATACATTAGGCTCCTGTGAGAAGGGCCCCATTGTGCTGGGATGTGATTTGGGGTCAAATAAGGTTTGCACTTTTTCTCCTTTTTCTGAAAGTCTTTGAAAAGCATTTCTGTTATATGGCCCAATGTTTACAAAGGGAATAGTCTATTCAGGTGTAGATTTGTCAAACGGAGAGAAAAATGACAAGTAAAAACAATGTTAACCTGCTGAATGTCTTAAATCAAAAAACCCACTGGTTGCTAGACACTTCTCTGATGCATTGCAAGGAACTGCAGTGGAGATGTCGCTGTCATCCAAGGGGATTTTAACAACCCTTTCATTGCCGGAGAGCTGGCCAAAGAATATCAACAATATAGTTTTTCAGAGTTGTTATGTCAATTGTAACCCATGAGGAGAATATTATACAGTCACGCAAGGTATAGATGACATATAGCGAAAGATCATTCTAGAGACAACCAATGGCACACCGGGGAAAAAATAAAATCCCCAATTATTTAAATAGGCATTTTAACCCTTTGAGTGCCAGGGGGCAAGCAATGCATTGCGTTAAAGGGACCCTCTAGCCTAAAAACTTATTAGATAATGGCAGATACACCATATACATTTAAAGCGGAACTTTCAGGTAATACTAAGTCGCCATGCATTCATTAAACGCACGGAGACTAGTTTGAAAATAGATGTCTTACCGTTAAATAATAGCTGTGTCTAAAGGAATCCTTACAGTTTGGAGACCGGAACCCAGGCTACAGCGCAGACATCTTGTCTGCACGCCCGCGCCGTCAGTCAAGGTCTCCATTGAGTAGACTGCAGTGCACCGTATGGTCACCGGAAGGGACTGATGACGCAGGCGCACAGACCGCATTAACCTGCCCGTCAGTCCTGAAACAGGATGGATTACTTTAGACACAGCTATTATTTAACGGTAAGACATCTATTTTCATGTGTTTAATGAATGCATGGCGACTTGGAATTACATGAAAGTTCCGCTTTAAGATACGTTTAGATGCATTTCTAGCAGAAGGGAACATACAGGATAAGTGTGTATTAACCCTTTGAGTGTCAGAGGGGTACACAACGCATTGCTTTGCCCATCTGGCACTCAAAGGGTTAATAGGTAAAACAGGAAGTTTCGGTAAACAAATACCCTGTTAGGAGTCAGGAAACATTATATAATTCTCGTTTTCTTGGTTATACTGTGAACTTGATGGACCTAATTTACTAAGTAACTATGCATACACTTTAACCCCTTGAGTGCCAGAGGGGTGCTACTGCTCAATCCATTTCACATCAGTGGATTTTGCACAACTATAGCACACAGACTGTTAAACGTCATGCATGTAAACATTACTTCCTACATGTATAAACCCCAAAATATCTTATAAATATGATTTTCCTATTCATCTGGAAGCAGCTGTGCATGACCTGTCTTTGTTTATAAAAGTGATAAGCAGGAAACTAGTAAAAGTGATACCTTTATTGGCTAACTGAAGCCTAAAAATTCCAACTGATTTAAATGGGGCTTTTAAGCCCTTGAATGCTAGAGAGTTATCCAACATATTGCTTCACAATGCGTTTACATTTTTGTTCTCCCCTATAATGAAAATGGTTTGCCCAAAAGTACCTCCACTTTTCTTTTGAACATACGGCCCTGTGCAAGCTTTCAAGACCACTTACATCGCTCAGATTTCTACCTGATGAAGAGACCCTACATTGTCTGGAAATCTTATACTCTAAAGCTATTCAGTTAGCCAATAAAGGTATCACTTTTACTCTACCAGCCTCAGGCTTCATCCATGGCCAACGCGATACCAAGCTTTACTTACAGGTGATAAGAGCAATGTAATGCACGATTTAGGTACACAGATAAACAAGAGATTCAGAGACCTGGACAGAGTGGGTTCTTATCTCAAAACAACCGTCACTGTTCCTAGTTTTATCATGTTTTTAACAGGCTTGATAAAAAGCAGACAAAAGTAGACACATTTTATCATGAGAGATTTTATAACTTTCTCATTAAGAAATGCTATACAGTGGAATATAAAATTTAAAGGGACAGTAATGTCCCATAAAAATATTTTATAGTTTTGTAGAGGAGAAGAAAATAAGCTGAATGGCACAAACCCTATCTCTCAAACCGCTATAGTTTGAGAGATATGGGTGATGAAAATTCCCCCCTGTCTCCTTCTCCTGTTGTCAGCTGTAAAGCTGACAGCAGGAGATCCGTGTCGGCCGACACAAGGAGGCTCTTCAGCAGAGCCGAAATTGCATAATTGCAAAAGAATTACTTCATTGGAAAGGTCTACAAAGTGTGCTTGCAAACCAGGTACACTTTGTAGACCTTTCCAATGAAGTAATTATTTTGCAATAAAGCAATTTCGGCTCTGCTGCAGAGCTGCAGGCTGGATTCCTGACCGGGATCTCCTGCTGTGAGCTAGACGCGGACGTCAGGAGAACGGTTGGGAGGGGGAACTTTCAACGCCTATATCTCTAACCATAGTGGTTTGAGAGATAGGGTTTGTGCCATTCAGCTTTTCTTCTCTACAAAACTATAAAACGTTTTTTATGGGCCATTACTGTCCCTTTAATGGCTTTCATCCCTTTTCATTTTTTTGGTGATAATGTTGGATATATAGATAGATAGACAGACAGACAGACAGACAGACAGGCAGGCAGACATACACAGACAGATAAAATGCACAACAATATTGTGACTTTGTGGCACTCCCTCATAATCCATACACCTCAGTTTGGACTAGATAGAGAATGTGACACACCAACAGCTAAAAACTGGGGAAAAAAAGTAATAATGTCCATCTGTATAATATATAGTCCTCCTGTAATCCCAAAAGCTTCTGTAATTACTGAAAGTGGAACAGTTGAGCATTTTTTTATTCAGAAATAGTTAGCTTTATTTATTTGACAGTTAGTGTAAGTCCTTCAGGCATGCCTGGAGGACTGAAACATTCCACATAGCTCTGCATTACCAACTGCCACTTCCTACCAGGTGGTACTAGTTCAGCTACATAAACTGACACAGACATTAAGCTAAATATCTCAGAATCTATTGTGTGAAATTAAAGATAACTAACAAATATAGGTGATTTTTGAACTCTCTTTTCAAACCCCCCTATTTGTTACAAAGTGATAGTACCACTTTAAAATCTGTTTAAAGACAAAACAAGAAACATTCTTTGAGATATATGTGAATCATTTGGAATTCAATTCACATAAAAATTTCTTGAACGTTTGGATCCACGTGTTTTAGTTAATGCCTTTCATTTGCTCTTGGCTCTACAAAGCTTGAGATGTTTTCAGAAAAAACATGGGAGCAAAAACGCTTTGGAATTTTACTAACCAAAAAGTTCTGCTGTTAGATTGTCTCTGAATCTCCTCAGCCCCTGCTGGTTTTTTTGATTAAGGATATAGCTATGTTTTTCTGTGGGTTTTATCTGGATATAGATCAGATGCCACATTATTCTGTGAGACACTAACATCTTCTGACAAACATTCATATCCACAAGGCCCATGGTTTTACATGTGTCTCCACATGAAGCACTTTAAATATTTTATCTCTAGCCAATTGGAATATGGTTGTTGATTAAATTTTCCTAACATGTAAAATATTTTTGTTTATCAGAACGTACAAGTTAACAGATATCTTGTTATTGCTTTGAAGCCTCAATATTAATTTATATGGGTATCAGGATAGTGGGTAAATAGATTAGGATGTTATAATTTTATTTAACCCCTTGGATGTCAGAAAAGGTTTCCACTGTACTGCAAAGCAATGACCTGGAGATGTCTCCAGCAGCCAAGGAGTTAAAGGGATAGTAACACTTCAATTTAATGAAACTCCATTTTGTAGCCCTTCATTTCTTTTTTGAAGGGCTACAAAATTGAGCTTAGTAAAATTGAAGTGTTACTATCCCTTTAATGTTAGACCGCATCTGAATGGTTAAATTCTTTGATTGACAGAGGTGGAGAGTGTCAGAAGATGAGCAGATTTTCCTTTATTCAGCAAAGTTTGGCAGGTTCTTACAAGATGTTACAGGATGTTACAGGAAGCTTAATTAACCTAATTTATTACACATCTCAATGGCTAATGCTGTTCTCTTGGTATGGCAGACAGCATATGCTGGTCAGCTGTAAAGTCTCTTAACCTACCAGGCCCAATGACTGAATATGTATACCTCCAAGAGTTGTTGGATAGTACACCTTGGTCATCAGTTTGTATGTGTTCAAACATGGATATACTGTGAAGCCTCTTACATCATGAATATGGAATTATTTAGATTATCCACTTGTTATGCTTATATATACATTTTCATTGATTGGAACAGATGCTAGGCTATGAAGTCACTAGTGTGCTGGGGGTTGGACACCCTTGGCTATTCTCAACTTAACTTTGAGAGCTAGAGTCAATATTATTGCTGACAGTATATCACAGATGATCTGTTAATAACTTAAAGGGATAGTAATGTTTCATAATAAAAGCAGCTTTAATTAATCATCATAGTATTTGGGCTGTGGAGAGTGTTATTTCAATTCTGTCAGAGTTGTAGTTCAAGAGTAATTGAATGATAAAGATAAGATAAGGAGAAAAAGCTGAAAAACCTGTCAAGGGGGCAGGGCTTTCATTGTTCTCGCAGTAAGAAGATTGTCCCTTGCTGTTATCTGTCTGGTCTCAGAATCAGACTCCACATCTCAGGAGAGGTGACTTACAGTAGGTAAAAGGGGCGGGAGGAGGATAGTTTATCATTCAATTACTCTTGAACTACAACGCTCACAGTAATAAAATAACACTTTCTATGGCTCAATTGCTATGAAGATTAATTGGAGCTGCTGTTTTTGTGAAACATTACTATCACTTTAAAGAGATAACCAAGCACTCAAAGGGTCAAGCAATAAGAATGATGTGATGACAAGAGTTGATACGCAAAAAAGAGACTTGGGGTAGATCTAGCTGTATGAAGATGGGTGTAACTGACATACTAAAGACTATTCCTTTTTTCTACTTTAAAAAACATTGCAGAGAATATCTTGATGTGATTCAGGCCAGAAGATGCTTTATCTGAGATATACTAAATATATATATTGGAATGGGTGAGCAGGAAATCAAATACATTGTACCATTAATGAAACAGAATTCCATAGATTATGACATGAAGAACTGCTGCAATGTCCTTTTTGGGTTGTCATTGATGCTACAGATATACAACAAGCACATTGTCTAGTGATGAGTAACATAGTGACATAGTTGATGAGGTTGCAAAAAATAGCAGCCGAGAGAAAGGTATCACCTAGAGAAGTGGTTCTCAACCTTTCTAGTGCCGTGACCCATTGATAAAATTTCCCAAGTTGTGGCAAACCCTTAACAGTAAAATTATTTTCGTTGCTCCTTCATCGCTGTAATTTTGCTACTGTTATGAATCGAAATATAAATCTCTGATGGTTTTAGGCGACCCCTGGCAAATCGTCATTCGACCCCCAAAGGGGTCCCCACCCACAGGTTGAGAACCACTGACCTAGAGAAGTGGTTCTCATTATTTTTCGCTCAAGGCACCCCTAACACACAATCTGGAACTTTCGAGGCACCCCTAACAACTTTAATGTAATTTATAAAGGGCATAATGAATGGGACAATACACAGATATTCAGTTATTATTAGTTCTTACAATCAAAATAACAAAAATAAACATGACAATTTCCATAAATCGACATTTAAAAGACAATATTCACATTTTTAGTAAAGTCTTCATTGAAAACATGGGTATCACGGTGCCCGTGATTGCTGCAGTTCCTTGTCTGTCACCAGTAGGGGGCTTCTATTGGCTGTCTGCAGATAGCCCGCCTCTTATTGACTATTTAAACCTGGATTGGGCACCCTTTGAGTGCCCTTTCGTGTTGTTTCTGACCTTCTTGCTATCACTATGCCAGTGATAGCTGGGCCTCTGTTCCAGTGTTCCTGAGTTCCTGATCTCATGTGTTCCTGAGTTCCTGATCTCTACTGTTCCAGTGTTTCCTGTATGCTGAGTACTTCCAGTCCTGGTTCCAGCCTACTCTCTGGTGTTGCAGTTCCTGCTGAACTTCTTCTCTGCTGTTTCCTGACCTGACTGATCGTTGCTGGTTCCTGTCATCGCATCGCCTGTCTCCTGTATCCTGGCGACCTCCTGCCTGGTCGCGTCGGCGACATTGCTTGTTACTCCAGTGTGCGGTCACTGGTTTGCTCCAAAGCCTATCGGCTATACAATTCTGTGTTGGTCCCAGCGTGCGGACGCTGGTTTGCTCCAAAGCCTTGCGGCTAGACAAACTCGCTTGTTACACCAGTGTGCGGTCACTGGTTTGCTCCAAAGCCTATCGGCTATACAATCCTGTGTTAGTCCCAGCGTGCGGACGTTGGTTTGCTCCAAAGCCTTGCGGCTAGACAAACTCGCTTATTACACCAGTGTGCGGTCACTGGTTTGCTCCAAAGCCTATCGGCTGTACTATCCTGTGTTGGTCCCAGCGTGCGGACGCTGGTTTGCTCCAAAGCCTTGCGGCTATACAAACTCGCTTGTTACACCAGTGTGCGGTCACTGGTTTGCTCCAAAGCCTATCGGCTGTACTATCCTGTGTTGGTCCCAGCGTGCGGACGCTGGTTTGCTCCAAAGCCTTGCGGCTATACAAACTCGCTTGTTACACCAGTGTGCGGTCACTGGTTTGCTCCAAAGCCTATCAGCTATACAATTCTGTGTTGGTACCAGCATGCGGACGCTGGTTTGCTCCAAAGCCTTGCGGTGTTACGATTCCCCTGTTAGTCTCAGTGTGTGTACACTGGGTTGCTTACGATCCTGTCAATTTGCCATTACCATCTGACTGCTGCTACTATCTCTGGGCTGCCCTGCCCGGTATTGGTAAGGCCGGTAGAACCTTTTGCCACATTCCATCTGAGGTTGCCTTACCCGGTATTGGCAGGGCCGGTAGAGCCTACAGTATGAATCTATTGAGGCTGCCTTGCCCGGTAATTCGGTAAGGCCGGTAGAACCGTTATGCGATTCCATCTGCAGGTTGCCTTACCCGGTATTGGCAAGGCCGGTAGAGCCTAACATTCTATTACTTCAGACTGTCCTGTCCGGTATATTGACAGGACCGGTAGAGTCTGCCTTCTGTCTTGTTATATTCTGAATATATCTGTATGTATGTGATTGCCATCCTACGTTATCAATTTATTATTTCAATAAAATTGATTTTTACCTAAACTTGTGTCTGAGAGTCATAATAAACCGTGACAATGGGGCACCCTATGTTGATGGCCGGCCACGGCACCCTGGTTGAGAATCACTGACCTAGAGAAAGGTGTTAGCATTTAACCAGCTAAAATAACTGTTTGTCACAGTCTAGAATAGCGTCTATAAAGTGTGGTACTGTGTTAGCCATAGAAAATGCAGGAGAATAGAAAAAGTAACAATTATATGTTTTTTGGCTAACGGAGTAGCATCGGATGTAAGCTTTCAAGACCACTCAGGGCTCAATACTATTAACAGCACTAAAAGCTTCATTAAGGACTACAGAATTCCAAGCAGTACACACACATGTACCATCGGAATTCTATTGCTTGGCCAGCATCCACTGCAACAAGCATTGGTTGCAAAAATCCACATTGCAGCCAAATGCTCATTGCAGCTTTTTGTTCCCACAACACACCTTAAACGGTGTGAGCTGTGGGAACATCAAAGGAAACTAGCCAACTCTTGTTGGTTGACACAGTGTCAGATAACGAGCAGGAGCTCAAAACAAGGTCACCCTCTCCACACCTCCCACAACACTAACCATACACTACCCCTAACAATATCAAAAATGCCCTAATACTATCCTATTACCCATGTATCATAGGTGTAACACTTACCTGTCACAGGCAGCAGCATGCAATTTTAATTTCAATATCTTTGGGGGGACATTTATAATTTGCACATTTGTATTATAATCGAATTGAATGTATCAGAAATAGAAAAGGAAAGTGGCATCAGTGTAGTCAGTTACCTACTTCTCCCGTCTATCATAACATTGTGTGTCTATTTGTGGACAACACATGAAGTCTCTCTAAATCTGCCAGAGGATGGACCTTGGACCTCAACTGTAAAATTGTGTGTTCGAACGCGGGGGGCTTCCAGTTTTTTCGGCATCAAGGATTTAGTAAAGTTCAGAAGAAAGATAATTATAGTGGTGATATCGGTGGAAGGTGTTTTATAGGGGTGAAGTTCAAGAGAAACTAATCTGTAATGGGAGATAAGGGTAGTGAAATATTAGTTATCATAAGAATCTCCTTTTGAAGAGCCTCCCGGAATGGGATGATTTTTGTGCATTGCCACTAAATATGAAATACAGAATCTAATTGGGATTTTTTTTCTTCCCTACTGTGCAGTTGGTTTTCCACAAAATTTCTTCACTTTTCTTTTGAACATAAGGCCCATAAAAAACATTCTCCTGTTTTAACTCCTTGAGGACCAGAGATGTGTGCAACCTCAAGGGGTTGAGCTGTGTTTTCCAACTTCTACCACCAATTGCTTCAAACAGTCAAAGGGCAGAATACAGGTTTGTGGCTAACATAATTGAGCATGCACATATTAACCCTTTGAATACCAGATGCTATGTAACACATTGTGTACCCCTCTAACACTCCAAGGGTTAAAGGGATAATAAACCCCCCCAAAAAAACTTAAGCCAAATGATAGGAATAATAAAAACATACTTAACACCCTCATTCCCATCTCTCAAACCGTTATGGTTTGAGAGATGTAAGAAAATAAAGTCCTCCGCTCCCTCCCCTTTCTGCCTGATGAGATGTAAAGCTGTCAGAGGCAGAATCCAGTCACCCAACTGTAGGCGGCTCTTCTGGAGCACTGTCGTCGGGATATCTAACTATAATTACGTCATCGGTATGGTCTACAACACGTGCCTGGCTTGCAAGAACAAGTTGTAGACCATTCAGATGAAGTAATTATAGTTAGATATTTCGATGACAGCGCTTCTGAAGAGCCGCTGTCTGGTCCCGGAAGCAGGATCTCATGATGTCCACTATACAGTGGACACATGAGAAGGGGGAGGGAGCGGAGGTCTTTATTTTCTTACAATTCTCAAACCATAACGGTTTGAGAGATGGCAATGAGGGCGTTAAGTATGTTTTTATTATTCCTATCATTTGGCTTACAGTTTTTTGGGGGGGTTTACTATCCTTTTAATGTATTTTATTTGAGCAGCCTTTCATTTTCCAAAAGTGTGACTGTCACTAGTAACTCTATGGGGGTTAGGCACACAGGGGTGATATTGATGTGATGAAGTAGAGATGACTTCTCCAGTGATATCACTTCTCCAGTATGGTAAAAAGTCTTATTTTATTCTATAGAGCCTATGCAATAAGATCTGTGAAACTGGAGACATTTTAGTACATTGGCTCCATAAAATAACAGGACTTGGAGAGTTTACCATACTGGAGAAGTTATCTCCACTTTATCACAGTTTTATCACACCTTAGTGCACCCCCCACGAGACAATAGTTTGCTTCAGTAATAGTATTCTAATCCAGAGTTATTATAGATAAATTAATTAGTCCCCTGATGTCGACTAAGCTCACTGGTCCTTGACATCTTAAACATTGCATGGATATAAAAGTTCTTATTGACTCTGGAACATGAACATTGCTGGTGAACATGTTTCTATCATTACAGGAAATCCCATAAATCATTTCCCACACTACAAAAGCGATATTGCAAGTACTGGAATGTCCATCATCTCGTCTAATTACCATGTAAGCTTTCAACAAGCTCTGAAGATATACTATCAACACAAGTATAATCCACGTAGCAGTGCTGGTTTAAGCTCATCAAGCGTAGTAGGGCTTCTATTTAACTCTACTAAGTCTCGATGAAGCTCCACTCATAGCATACTGTATAAACCAGATCAAAGTTGCTTTAGCTCTAAGTGAATTAAAGCAATATATTTATTTCTGTTATACTCTGATGAGCACTTAGCTACAGCAGAACTGAAACAAATGTTAAAGAAAGAAAACAGTAAGATAAAAAAAAAATGTACTCTTAACAAGTTACTTAAAACAAGTTTAAAATAAAAACAAACTTGAAAACTTGAAATGTTCATAGCCAGAAGGGAATGTTCTTAATCACCAAAAAAGCTAAAATTTCCTATTCCATAATCGTGCACTGTTCTGTTTCTGAGTCACTAGAGGACAGATTCAAAATAAATATGTTTAAGCCAGCCACATAAGAGAATGGTACAGTTTTCCACTGTTGAGAGTCAGTGTAGAATGAGACAAGGACATCCTATCAGTATGACCACTCTGGAGCCCTGAAGTTTGACAAGATAATTCATTTTAGATCTTCTTACATGGATTGTAGAAAGGAAGTGGGCCCGAGGTTAATGGTTCCACCAGCATTAAGCCCTACTCAGAGCCAATGGTTCCTCTAATCGGGGGTTGGGTAACTTTTGTTCTCCAGCTGTACAACACCCCCACACCCCCCACACACATACACACACAGTTCAAGTGTCAAGAATCTCCTCACAATCAGTGGTTCACTCACTCTGAAGGGTTCGTCATGAGGAGATCCTGATAACATGCGCTGTTGGGGGCACCTGAGGAGTTTAGCTCCACTAATCTATAGGTTCAGCGTATGCCTGCAGCCAAAGACGACTAATCTCAGATTGGTTAATTTTCTTGTGAGACCATTTTTGTCCATAGCCTTGTATTATAGAAGGACTACAATTTCCATCATCCTCCGCTGCCAAACTGTAGCTGTATTCCAACAACAGTTGGATTACTGCAGGTTACCCACCCTTGCTTTAAGTAGCTGTGTGATTTTTAAGAATACAATTACCTGTTCTACACTCTATATGTTTTATGCCAATACTGTGTATAAGAAATAATAAAATAAAGTACAGAATTGGCCCAGGGAACTAGGATAGCAGAGCTGTTTGGTTTGGTCAGTTCCATGGAGCCTACTCACTACAGTCAAGTATAGTTCTCTATAGAAGAATCAAAAGTGTATTAATATGGGGGAATGCAGTCACACAAAATTAATTATGGCTATTTACTGTTCTCTGCATGGAAGAGAGTGCGTGGAAAAAAAACCATAAGAACCTTTCTGTGCGTCCACTATCATAAAGTAAATTCAAGAAGGGGGTTTTATACTCGAAAAGACACATTTCTCTTGTGGAACCACTATTAAAGCTAGTGTGCGCATGCGCACACACACACACACACACAAGCATTTCCCATAGATTAGCCCATTTTCTGTGTTTAGCAGGAATGTGCAAAAAGTCTCAAATGTTAAATGTGGGAATACAATAAAAAAACATTCACTCAGACTCATACTGCCTGAAGAGGAATTTGACCCTTAGTAAATCTTGGCAATCTTTTTAATTTGGTTGATTTTATGGTTTAAAGGTAAAATAAAACCTCAAAATTATAAAAGGGTATTTGCTTGCCCAACGACGGCAGTCCCTCTGCTGGTAGGTGTTTTGTTCAAAAGTTATTAAGGCTCAATATTTCACATAATTAAACTGCAAGGTTCTGTTTTAGTCACCAGGCAATGCTGTTCATATTGGAGAGACACAAGTTCATGAGGACAGCTCTCAAACAGAGTGCATTATATTAACCCCTTAAGGACTGGCCGTGCATGCACCGGCACTTAAAGGGATAGTAATACTTCATTTTAACTTTATTTTATTTTGTAGGCATTAAAAAAACATGAAGAATGATATAAGTCTTATCTCTCAAACCTTTATGGTTTAAGAGATATTCACAAACAAAGTATCCCCCCCCCAGATAAGAAGGGAGGTGCCCAGGTAGACTGCAGAGAGGGACAATCTTCAATTAAGATAAGGGAAAAAGCTGAAAAACTTGTCAAGGGGGGGGCAGGGCTTTCTTTGTTTTCATACAAAGAAGATTGTCCCCTTCTGTTATCTGTCTGGTCTTACAACTAGATTCACATCTGAGAAGAGATGTCTTACACTAGGTAAAAGGGGTGGGGAGGGGAAACTTTGCTTGTGAATATCTCATAAACCATAAAGGTTTGAGAGATAAGACTTATATCATTCTTCATGTTTTTTTAATGCCTACAAAATAAAATAAAGTTAAAATGAAGTATTACTATCCCTTTAAGGACCACAGACCTTTTTTTTTTTCTTGATCGGAGTCAGGGCTCCTGAACAGCGTGCAGCTTTGCTGGGAGCCCTGAATTCCATGACGTACGTCCTTGGTCCTTTAGGGACATCCACGCCGTGACGTACATGTACGTCATGGGTCGTTAAGGGGTTAAAAAAGTGCCTTTTGGGCACCATTTTCTGCTGTTGCTAACAGTTTGGCAAAAAACCTGTTTAGACTGAAGCATATTTTTTCATTTAAAAGATTTACGACTCCTATAAGCTGTGGTATAGTATTGTATTGTATATTTGTATTTATATAGAGCCAGCCAGTGTACTTGGCACTTTACAGTTTACATCTAATAGAGAAGGGGTACAATAAGTGCGGTGATTAAGTGTTTACCCCTTTGGTACTCAAAGGGTTAAAACAGGAAATAAAAATTCTCATTATTCCCAGAAAGGTATGACACATCCGACTGAACATGGGAACTGGACAAAGATGTTAAAAGGAAGTAAAATTGCCCTAGGCATCAGCTGTGTTATCCTAACATCGTTTCCGCTGTGTCTTATACTGTGAACACAGTGACTTGTTTTTTAACTCTTTGATTTACTGAGAGGTCAACAACATCACACTCAGAGGGCAATGATGAGTGACTCTCAAGGAAAACAAATTTGCCATGGGGATTACATGAAAATTCAGCAAATGTCTTTTAACCACTTAAATGGTAGAGAGGTCTCAGATGCACTGAGAGACCTCTCCAGAATTCAAGGGGTTAAAATCCCTATTTAAATCAATAGGATTTCTCATTTTTCCATACAGTGCAGTTAGGTTGCTTCAGAATTTCTCCTCTTTCGCATGATAAATAAGGCCCAAAAGATTTATTGGGAGAGGGAGCAAGTAAATACTTAAAGAAGCAGTAAAACTTTTTTATGAAAAAATATACATTGTAGGATGTTTCCAGCTGAGTAAAATAAGGGTACTCCCACTGCTGAGAGATGCATATTTCCAGAGTTATTACCGTTTAAACCTGTGTTTTTTGTTTTTTTTTTACATTAGCAGTGCCCACTAGTGGTCAAATTCCTAGTAGTTATTCTGTTAAGTTCTAATGGAGATGAAAGTCAGTGACTTACAGTTCTCCATAGAATGTGATAGAAACCGCTGAGACACTTCCTGTCAGTTAGAACTATCAGGAAGTAAACACAGTAAATTAACTTCCTGGTTATTTGAACTGTTATATCATTTGAATAAAACAACTGACAGCAGTGGCAGTACCCTTGTTTTACTCAGCAGGAAAAGCTTTATAACATACTAGTTGAAAAGCCCATTTACACAGGCCACAGTGCCACCCAGCAAACTGGCCGCGCTGCAGTCATGCACAGTACTGACTGCCCACTCCGTAAAAGCCGTGGCGCATTCGGGCACAGTCCCAGGAAGGTGTGAAGAGAGGACTCTGGTCTGAATTCAGAGTGCCCCGCTCCGTATGAGCCGTGGTGCATTCTGGCAGTCAGTACTGCGCATGACTACAGAGTGGGCAGTCTCTATTGCGCATGACTGCAGTACGCGCAGCAGTCTCTACTGCGCATGATGGCTTCTGACAAACATCCTAGTGAATTATTATATACTAATTGAAGAGCCAGTTACAAGGGCCACAGTGCCACTGCCAGCTGGTCGCAGGGCAGTCATACACAGTAGAAACTGCCCATGCCGCGGCTGATACAGTGCCAGCAGGTCGCGGTGCAGTCATGCTCAGTAGAGACTGCCCACGCTGCAGCTGATACAGAGCTGGATGTTCCTTCAGAGCGCCCCGCTCTGTATCAGCCGTGGTGTGGGCAGTCTCTACTACGCATGACTGCAGCACGGGCAGAAGTCTCTACTGCACATGACTGCGTCGTTACAAACCTTCTAGCGAATTACTATATAGAGGATAGGATAGGTTTTCATAAAAAAAAAGTTTACTGCTCCTTTAACCTTTTGAGTGTCAGAGGGGTACACAACGCATTGCTTTGCAATGCATTGCGTACCCCTCTGGCACTCAAAAGGTTAAATGAAGCAGGACAGTTGGTTTAACTTTCATCACCGCTCCTTTAGGCCTTAAAAGAACACTAACACTTCAAGTGTTATGAGCTTATATATACATTTAACTATCACATCCTCCAAATAAGCAACTGAAAAATATAATTTTATTTATTTATAATTATTTTATATTCTAAACACTAAACCTAAACTTGTTTTCTAATGCATGCTTAGACTGTTGTATCATCAATATCTGGTAAATTTCACTTATGCAGCAATTAGTGGGTAATAAGAGATCAGGCAGGTATTGAGATTATCATCCTCCTCTAATTCTAATCAGAAAGGTTTTTCTTTTATCTCTGACAGGTTACAGACAACACTACACTATCAGTTCTGAGACACCTATCAAGTTTACTTTGATAATTGGGTCACAGGGTCCTGACCAAAAAGGAATATGTACCTACAAGGGGCATTGCTAAGACATGAATATAGCCCTTAAGGTAACAAACAGATAATTTTTTAGGGATTCTAGTGTGGGAAACAGAGTATTTAAACCTTTCAATGCCAGAGCGAAATGCAATGCATTACATGAACGGAAAGGGATAAACGCATGCAAAATGTTTTTGTTAATACTTCTTTATGAAATTCACTTTACCTCTCTGAACATGTCACCAAAACTGGATTACAAGCTCTAGGAGTCATGTGCTCGCTGTGTCCGAAAAATTCTGTATAAATATGAACTCTGCTGCAGTTGATAACTGAACAAGACCTATTACTATCTTGAGAATGTTCTCATGTCCCATTAGAATTATGGGAGGGTCCATCACTATGATTCTAGCTATCTCATCCCATGATTCTAAAGGGTGGGATCCTCTCTATGGCTCTAGTTACCTACCTCTCTCTCTCTCACTGGCTAATTTCATTCAGAATGATAATGTTTGTGGTATAATGTGTGGAGGGGAAACAAAATAGAGACTGAAAATGATGTACAGTAAACCGTAGAGGATATCCTGACTTGCAATGGGATCTCTGCTTATTTAACACAGAACATTACAGCTAAGAGACGTATCTTCCACAATATATTCATTTGTACTAGATATGTTTATTTTGGTATTTGGCAATACCTTTTTTTATTAGGACTAACAGTTTATGTTTTAAAACAAGCTTTCGAGAGATTAACTCAAGCAATAATCAATCAAAAATTCCATTCAAACCAATGCAGAATCATACCTCCCAACATTTCAAATTGCCAAAGAGGGAAACTTGTGTTTTAGGGGGTGTTTCTGGGGGCGTGGCTGGTGGGCGGGGCATTACCAGGAATTTTTAAGCTATTTCATGACCTATTGTTACCTTCTTGTGTAACCTAATGAATGATTTAGAACAAGATCAAAGTATTTTATTTACACAGACTAATTTATAAACACAAATACTGACATTTAAACAAACAATAATGTGAGTTTTATTGCTGTAGAGCAATGTGATACACTTATATACACACCACACAGTCTGATCTCCTAAAAAGAGGGACATCAGTGTGGGAAAGAGGGACAGAGTGATTTAGGTCTAAAAGAGGGACTGTCCTTCCTAAAGAGGGACAGTTGGGAGGTATGCAGAATTCCCATGTTAGATAAGAATCTAGGACGCAATAGGGAAAGTACTGCTTGACCTGAATAAGACAGTTGACCTCTCGAATGCTTTTCTACAAATATAAACTGAAAACCCAAATAAAAAAAGTTATCACCAAATACGAGAGTACTCATATCTTTGTGTTATATAAGAGAGGAAAATCGTGAACAATAAGTACAGCTATATCTGTAAGTGCATCTGTCAAACATATTAAAAGCCACTTCTTTCAATAGGTACAGTTCCCCTTTAATCATCGCTATCAGTTCATTGCTGCGCTTGGATGAAAACATTTTCAAATACCGAGATAAAGAAATGTAGAACGTAATATTCAGCCAATTTTCTGGCTCTAAAAGTCCTTGAGTAGTGAAACAGTATTGTCCAACAATTCAACTTAAAATGAATGACATTGCACAAAAGCCCAGAGAGAGGCAGTGAAAGAAATCCCATGGCGCACATGAAGACATCCAAAAAAATTAAATAAATAAAAGCCGATTTAAAAAGACAAAGGGGTGACCTTGTTGATTTAGGACAACTATGCAGCAAACAAAACAAACGGTCTAAAATAGAAGTGTAAACAAGAGTTTGTTGAACTAACTAAATGGCAAGAATATGTGAGAGATCGGACAATGATAAAACCATAGACAAAACACCACAAGTTGTAACATCCACTAATTATGAAACTCAACCTATTCTACCACGTAAAAAAGCACTTCTGTCAACTACAGGTCCTACAAACATGCAATGGCCATTAAAGGGCCGAGATTATGGACTGGTTCAGGAGTAAAATGATTCCCGAAAACTGCTATTGATTTAAATGGGACTTTTAACCCTTGAATGTGAGAAAAGTCTCCAAAGCATTGCAATACAATGTGTAGGACACATCTCTAGCACTCAAGTAATTAAAAGCCCCATTTAAATCAGTGCTGAATTGTATTTATTTGACATTTTATATGCAAACATATTCATGTTACAAATATTTTATTTCAAACATAAAAGATTATGAAATTCAACATGACTTATTGGCCAGTTAATGCAAATGTGGCAGGCATGCCTGCAGATAATAACTTCCACACTGCCCTACATTACCAACTGCCACTTTCTACCAGGAAGTACTAGCTCAGTTGCATAAAATGAAAAATAAATACTTTTAAATATCCCATAAAATATTGTTTGAAATAAACAATAACCAACATAAAAACTAGAGATTTTGAACACTTTCAAAATCATGTTTGTTACAAAGTGACAGTTCCAAATTAATTTGTTTAAAAGAAGGACCAAAATAGCTGTCCTTCACAGAACAGTCAGGAACAGCTATAAACTTTTTTTTACCCCTTTGAGTGCCAGAGGGGTACGCAACGCATTGCTTTGCAAAGTGTTGCTTACCCCTCTGGCACTCAAAGGGTTAAATAGAATTTTGTTACACTCTGTAGTTGATCAGTTGTATTTTATGAGCTGAAAATGCTTACAATGTTTTACAGAACATGAGGAGAAACAATAATATAAAAAAATTATATATATATATATATATATATATATATATATAATAATATCGATCAAAGAAGGATTCCCATCCAAGCAAGTCCTTTAGATAAGCCAGTTTAAAGGGATAGTAAGGTCCCAAAATAAATATAAGCGAATTGGTAGAAGTAACAAAAAAATACTTACTGCCCTTATTTCTATCTCTCAAACCTTTATGGTTTGAGAGATATAAGAAAATAAAGGTATCCGCTCCTTCCCCTTTCTGCCTGATGAGCTGTAAAGCTGTCAGAAGCAGAATCTGGTCACATGGCCAGACGGCGGCTCTTCAGGAGCGCTGACATCGAGAGATCTAAAAATAAATACTTCGTCGGAATGGTCTACAACGTGTGCTTGCAAACCAGGAACACATTGTAGCCCATTCCAATGAAGTATTTATTTTTAGATCTCTCAATGTCAGCGCTCCTGAAGAGCCGCCGTGTGATCCCAGAGCCAGAATCTCATGTGTCAGCTATACAGCTGACGTATAAGAAGGGGGAGGGAGCAGAGATCTTTATTTTCTTATATCTCTCAAACCATAAAGGTTTGAGAGATAGAAATAAGGGCATTAAGCAGTTTTCTATTGCTTCTACCAATTTGCTTATATTTTTTGGCACCTTACTATCCCTTTAACAGCAACTTTGTTGCAGCTATAACGATGCTTGAAAAGTTATACAGTTTCACAGTTCGATAACAGCTGCAAATCACACAATTATCACACAGACAACTGCATTTTTACCAGCAATTTTGTCACTTCTGTTTATGAGTGAATGGGGTGCCTAGAAAACCCAGCTGCACTGTAGCACTAAAAACACACCAACATTTTCAGTTGTTACAAAAAAGTGTGCATAAAAAATCACCTGTGTGAAAGCCCTTAACCCCTTCACGACCATTGATGTGCCAGGACCATCATATGGTGGTCCGGCACTTAAGGACCAATGACAGTCCTGGCACGTCATGGAGTTCAGGGTTCCCGGCGTGGCTGCACGCCGCTCCGGGAGCCCTGAACCGGAAGTACTAAAAAAGTAAATAAAAGTCCCGTGGTCATCAAGTGCCGGCTGCGCATGTGCGCGCTGCTCCTTAAGGGGTTAAATTAAAAGCCAATTAGTCCTCTAGTTATCACTCCATATTAAATTTTAAAAGCAGAATGTTTTCATGTGCGGAAGAAATTTTTTGATTTTATGGCCAAAGTTTTTTTTTTTTTTTTTTTTTCTTTTTTTTTTTAAAGCAGTGAGTTTGGTTCACCACCATTTACTATAAGATTCTGTATAAATTATGACAACACAAATTAAAGGAGAGATGAATTCTCAAAAACTATACAGTTTACTTCAACAGATCATACTTTTAAAATAAATTGTTAGGATGAAAAGAATATAGTTTAGCTTATAACATAGTTTTTTTTTTGTTTTTAATAAAATTAAAAAACATATACTGTATTTAGCATGATTGTGTGTAAACACTTTCAGCTGCACCACTGATGTTCTAGAAAACAAAATGAAAGCATCCACAAGCTCCCTCACCAAAGAAAAATAAAATAATGGAGAACAAAAAAATGGTCAAAGTAGAGATTATACACTGTATGAAGTTAGTGAAGTTTAATTCATTTTATGGGTAACACTTTCACTTTAAATTAACTCTTTGAATTAACTCTGGTCCTCAAAGAGTTTAATTTAATTCCACAAACACTATTGTTAATTATCTACTCTGTCTGCAATCTGAACACAAGCATAAAAGCTTTAACCATTTGAGAGCCAGAGAGGTAATTAATGTGTTGCATGGCACTCAAATGGTTAACACTCTCCCTGCAAAAACAACAGACACTTTTCAGAAAGGGGTTAAAGGGATAGTAATACTTAAAATGTAAAAAAATATATGTTGTAGGGTTTATCCCCCTGAGTAAAACAAGGGTACTCCCACTGCTGAGAGATATTTTATTAAAAAATTATAACAGCTCAAACTTGAATTTTTTAGGTGCAATATCACAGTGGCCTGAAAATTTACAGTGGTGCTGTTGCTACACTATCCTATGGACTGCTCTGTAGACCATAAATCTTCATAGGATGGTGTAGCAACAGCGCCACTGAAAATTTTCAGGCCACTGTGATATTGCATCTAAAAAATTCAAGTCTGAGCTGTTCTAATTTTTTAAATAAAATATCTCTTAACAGAACAGTGGGAGTACCCTTGTTTTACTCAGGGTGATAAACCCTACAACATATATTTTTTTACATCTTAAGTATTACTATCCCTTTAAAGTGACTCAGTGAAAGAGTTTTCAAAATCCCCTACATATTTTATTATCTATTTGCTATTTAGAAAAACATTTTAAAGGGATAGTAATGTTTAGCTACTCCAGTAAGATCGAGTCTTCTAAATTTGTATAACAATGTGTAGCTTTATAAGCATCCATAGCTATGCCATTTTTCTTTTATTCTCTCCTTTTACATACCTCAAACAGCCTTTCCTCAGATCTGGAATCCGGTCAGTGAAACAGACAGATTGCAAAGAGGGACAATATTCTCTCTTTCAGTATAAGGAAAACCCTGCACCCTTGAATAAAGGAGGGCAGGATTTTATTCTGCTGAAAGAAGACTATCCCTCATCTCAATCTGTCCTGACCGGTTTGCTGAGGATTGCTGATGTATGTAAAAGAGGCGGGAGGGGAGATACTTTATTATAGAATAAAAAGAAAATGGCTACGTTATGGATCGTTATAAAGCTGCATATTATACAAATGTATATAGAATACACAATCTTACTGTTAATAGCTAAACATTACTATCCCTTTAAGTTATTTAGTTTATGCTAAGGCAGGCAAGCAGTTTAGGCACTTCCTGTCTTATTCCTAAATTGCCTCCCCCACTCACTGACACTGCGCAGCAATGATTTGCCCACCTCCCCTAGCACTGACTTCCTGTCTTATTCCTAAATTGCCTCCCCCACTCACTGACACTGCTCAGCAATGATTTTCACACCTCCCCTAGCACTGACTTCCTGTCTTATCCCTAGATTACTTCTCGCCTCACTGATGCTATTTCCAGGTAGCCACCATCAGCTTGGTCCACATGCAAGCTCTAAGGAATGACGAAAAGTAAGTCCAATTTTCGGAATAGGCTCATGAGCTAAATATAGTACCTCAAGCACTGAACTATATCCAAACAGTGAAGTTCCACCTACCTTTGGTTAGAAAGAAACTGACAAAGAGAAGGAAGAACAATTTTCTGGTTAATGTGAAATTCAGAAGCTACCTTGGAAAAAAACCCAATGGGACTTCACAAAATTGTGAAGGAAGGCAGGTTTACAGGACAAAGCTTTTAGTTCGGCCACACACTGAACAGACACAATCACAAGCAGGAAAGCGGTCTTATAAGTCAACAACTGAAGGAAAACAGAGGCTTAAAAAGAGTCTTCTGAAACACTTCCCCAGACCAAGTTTAAGTCCTGTGGAGGAGTGTGATCCCAAAAGACTGGGTAGGCATGAGCCACTCCTTGTACAAAGGTTTGTACATCTGGCGATAAGGAAATATACCTCTGTAGAGCTGTAATCTGGACCTTGATAGAAGCCCAGCTTAAAGAAAAGACAAAATAGTTGGAAGACTGAAGGAATGCAGGCACAATCCCTGGTTTTCACACTACTTGTAAAACAAGGACCCTACCCTATGGTATACATTAGACAAAACCGGCTTTTGAGCATTCATCATCGTAGTAATGTCAGAATTCAGTTTGGGAGACAATATCTGTACATGGATAAAGAACCGGTTAAATGATAGATGACAGTGAGTTGTTGTAAATGGTGCCTTTTCAAGTTTATCTAATGTAAGTGGAGTAGCACATGGTTCAGACCACGGCCCAATGTTTTTCTTAACTTGTTTATTAATGATCTACAAGTGGGTATGAAAAGTATTGTCTCTGGCTTTGCTGTTGAAACTAAGCTGTGTAAGAAAATACATACACAGAAAAGTGACAGATGAGGATTACAATAGATATATGTAAGATTATGCTTTGTGCTTCAGAAACAAGCACACTACATATACACAAAATGGCAAACTACTTTGGGACTCCTCATTAGAGAAATATTTAGGAGCACTGATAGAAATAGACTTCACAGCAGTGTGCTGTTGCTGCAAGAGCTGCTAGGGTGCTATCCTGTATAAAAAGGGATAGAGCTCTATCCTTTCCTTGCTCTGTTATTTCTCAACTGGATCTTGAATCGACTCTTCCTGCAGTAGACCCCGCAGACTTGGACTTGTACCTTTGTGGACTGGACACTCCTAGGGTGCCCAAAGAATTGCTACACCAGCTGGAGGCAAACATCACATTGGAGGAGGTCCAGGCTGTGATACGAGCTTCCCCACAGGGCAAAGCCCCAGGTCCTAATGGCCTTCCCTCTCTTTTTTATAGAAAAATGAAATCATGTTCTAGAGCAGTTGCTGGTCCATGTGTTTAATGCAGTCCCTGCACTGATTTTGACCCATGCCCTTCTCACCCAGGCTTTCATTACAGTTATCCCAAAAGAGGGTAAGGACCATAAGTTGACACCTATCACCCAATCTCGCTATTAAATGCCGATGTCAAGTTCTATGCCAGCATTCTTACTGCCAAATTTAAACTGGTCCTCCCCTCCCTGATCCATCTCAATCAGGTTGGGTTTGTGCAGGGGCATGAGAGTTGTGATAACACCGCCAGGCTGCTTAATCTAATTCACCATGCCCACTCCTCTCACACACCAACCATTCTGGTGGCTGTTGACGCTGAGAAGGCATTTAACCGGGTGGACTTGGGCTTCCTGAGATAGGTTTTGGAGCACATTGGGACTGGACCTTGTTTTCAGACCCTGGTTATGGCACACTATTGTAAGCCTTCGACGAGATTCTGGATTAATTTCTCCCTGATCGACCACTTTTTATTCAAGAATGGCACTAGGTAGGGGTGCCCCCCTCACCTCTGCTGTTTGTCCTCATCATGGAGACTCTCATTCATAGGGTTAGAAACAACACTGAGATCTCTGGGCTCACTCTGGCGAACTCGGACTATATAAACTCACTGTAAACGATCTCCTTTTCGTGATCTCTCTCCCAGCTGTGGTTTGAGAATTGGAGGAATTCGACTGGGTATCACATTTCGAACTGAACTACTCAAAAACTGAGCTCCTAAACATTAACGTTCTGGCATCCCTTGTCCCATCCATTTGATGAATTTCGCCCTTCTCATGGGCCAATGGTAGTGTTAAATACCTGGGGGGGGTCATGCCATTGATCTCAGACCGGGTGAATTTTGTGCCTGTAGCCAGTCTACTTCAATCTTTCCTCAAATCGCTACAGCACAAGCTCCATGAATGTGTGGAGGCGTAAAACCCCCATACTATCCATTTCTTTGATGTGCAAGGGTGGCCTGGGTATGCCCAAGATACTCTTCTATTATTGTGCAGGGTGCAGCTCTCCTCTATTTGGCACTGGTTTCACTCAGGGGACTCCAAGGGATGGGTGAGGCTTCTGCGGGACCTTGCTTCCCTGGTTTCACTTTGCTCCTTCCCTTGAACAGAGCCTCAGAATGATGCCCTGCAATTAGGGACATACCCCATCTTTGCTCTTTTCATATTTTAGGGAGGGGGACTCGGGATGCCAGCCTCTTTTCCTGTGTTTCTCCTATTATGTCTCTGCTTGGGGATTCCTCCTTTCTCCCAGGGCTGGAACCCTGGATCTTCACCAGGTGGATGACTCGGGCTGGCTACAGCACTTGTGTATTATTCGGTATGGCAGGTTACTCTCCTTCCAGCATCATCAGCCATTGCTGGACCTCCCAGACACTGAGGCCTGGCACAACCAGCTGACACAAGGTTTGCTAAATAACCATCCCCACTGGGACAACACCTTCCACCCCCTCACTTGGTTCAAGCTTTTTTTTTTACAATGCCATCTCTCAACCTACATGTCCGATCTTACATCTCTACCAAATGCTACTACAGGTCCTGTCAGACCCACTTCCTCGGCAGTGGAAGGGCTGGTCAGGGGCACTGGGGATGACCCTCTCGTAAGACCAGCAGAGGCAAGCTCTTAGAAACCTTGTTAAAAACATTAGGAATGTTTCATCATTCAAAATTTGTAACACAGTAACTACCTGATGGTATTGCACAAAAAACAGGTCTTGCATAAATTCTACCCCATAAGGTCTCCTGTTTGTTGGAGGTGTTCTGCAGTGGAGGGTACAATGCTTCATATTTGGTGGGAAAATTAGGGAGTCCTGGATTTCTGGGGGGATGTCAGTGCTGATTTAGGACAAATATTAGGGGTGGACTTTGACCTTTCATCTGCATATGCTCTGTTCTGTCTCTCAGGTGGCCCTGTTCGGACCTGCAAAACTCAAGCTCTACTTTCACTTGCTTACAGCAGCTAAAATGTGCATATCTGCCAAATGGAAGCAAACCTCTCCCTCCAGATTCGTCTGGCTGATCCCATCTTCTAATGTGATGCCATGGAGTGCCTGGAATGAACCACACAGGGGCCCTCCTTTGATTTTCAGGAGCTTCCTCCTTTTTTCTCCCTTCCACCTTCCTTCCCTCTCTTTCCCACCCCCCCTCCCTTTTTTCTCTTTGTTGTCTGCATTGGTTCTGTTGCTCCATTGTAACTTATCCTGCTTTATGAGTACACTCGTGGGGGCACTTTTGTTCCTTCTGTATTTTTGTAATACCTGTACAACATTTAATGTAATTTTGTTCATTCATCCTTGTATGATCTACTCTGTGTGTTCCTGTATTACGTTTCCCAACTTTTATAAAAAGAATCTGGGGGAAAAAACGGGTATAGATGCACAGGATGCAAATATAATTGTACCTCTATATAAATCCTTGGTTAGGCCTCATCTAGAGTACTGTTTTGGGCACCAGTTCTAAAATGAGACATTATTGAACTGGAAAAAGTGCAGAGACGTGCAACAAAACTCATAAAGGGATTGGAGGATCTGAGTTACAAACAGATACTGAGAAACTAGCCAAACTGGTTTTCTTTACATTAGAGAAGAGACATATAAGGGGTGATATGATTACCATTTACACATAGATTCAAGGTCAATACAAATAACTCTCTAATGAACAATTAACTCTCAAAAATCTAAGCAAAAAACAATATGTCATCTATTACAACTAAAGGAAGGAACTTTTGACTACAGTCCAGGTATGGATTTTTTTGCCTTGGGATGCTGTGCTTGCAGATAATGTAGTTGCTTTAAAAAAGTAATGAATATCTTTCAAGCTCAGAACAATATTACAAATTAGGACAGTGGGTTTCAAAGCCTCCTCAACTATGTTACTATGTGAAGATCTGTGAACCACACAGTAACAAGCAATCAGTATTATTTGCATCATCCTCTCTATCATTCATGACCTTGCACTATACTCTAGGGATCAGAGGAAAAGGAGGAAACACACACATCAGTGGAAATTGCATGGAGAACGAGAAGGTCCCAGGACCCGGAACAAAACAATAGAACCTTACGGTTCAGCCCAAGATGCCATCAGATCCACGATTGGGACACCCCACAGTCAAAATATGGAATCAAAAGCCATCTGGATGAGCTCCAAATTACTAGGATTCAGATGCTGATGGATGAGAAAATTTGCCATGACATTGTCTACCCCTGAAAAATCTGAGAGAACCAGCATGTGAATTTCCGCCCAAGTAGAAATTAGACAGACCTATGACAACACGGTTGAGCTCCTGGTTCCCCCCTTGTCTGTTGACTTAAGTCACCAATGTTGCAGTTCAGACTGAATTTACATAAACCAACCCTGGAGAGGTTAGGACCAATGCAACAAAGCAAGGTGAATCACCTAGAGCTCAAACACTTTGATGGACAGAAGACTCTCTACATCTTTAGCACCGGAGCTATCTGAGAATCAAAGGTGGGTCCCCAGCCTGTTAGGCTGGAATCTGTCACGATTACCACCCAATTCAGGATGATCAATTGTTGACTCAGAGTCAGATGTGACACCTGAAGCCACCAACGAAGGTCTTACTTTGTGCAGTAGGAAAGCATTATGTTGCAATTCCTGAGTATCTTCAGCTGAGCTCCCAAGTATGGAATTGGGAAAGGGGAACCTCTCCAACGCAGAGTCCAGAAACCCCAGCACCTTCACGTACTCCAGCAATGCTGCTGATGGGTAGACTAAGGTCTATGACATATGCCGAGACAATAACTGAATCTTAAAAATAAAACACAGGTGGTGTTAATATAGGGGAAGGGGAAAAATGAACCACTATGCAGCCTGTTACGGACTGTCACTCCTTCAATCCAAAACACAAAATAGACTATGTAGTCTGGCGCATCAGTGACTAATTAAGACTAGCGCAAAAAATAAACAGTACCCTTAAAACATTTTAATATAAAACTCAGACAGATTTAAAGTGTACGTGCATCAAGCATCCACGAGCAGGGTAAAAATGGTATAACAAATAGATAAGATAAACAGTACATTAGAGATCTTCACAAGAAAGGCAATGATAATGATAATGTAAAAATGTTGGAATTATTTGTCTCTTGATAGATTAGTGTGTTCTTCATAGATGTTTCATACATGATCGGTAATTCAATTGATGTGAACTCCACCGTATGAAACATTGTGAATGAGTACATCAAGAGCACGCTAATCTATCAAGAGACTCAACTGGGAACAACTAAGATGGGTGAGAGCAGGCACCCACACAGAAACGGACCTTCCAGACACAGACATTGCAATCCACAATGAAAATGTTACTGAGACTATCACAGATGCTGACCATGCTCTTGCAACTACTGTAACACAAGAAAAGTGAACCCGACAGTTGCCATGATGAAAAACAGAGACGAGAAATGAAGCAAAACGGTAATATTAGAAAAAAGGTAGAATATATAGAAATGTGCAAGGCCATAAGAAAGTTCATTAAAGAAGAAACACTCAAAAAGGACATTGGAAGAAAATCAAGGGCTCAAGAAAGCAAAACACAAAATGGCCACACCAATGCAGATGAGTCCTTAATGTTTCTCTGAGAGGAAAAGAAATTCATAGATTGTATTGTGTCTAGTTTATCCTGTTTCCCAATATTAAAATAAGCACAAATTACATGATGTACCTATTAAAAAGCAATCAAATTTAGAACGCAAGAGAAACATTAAACAGCACATTATATGGGAAAACAAAATAAACATTTTTCCTGGCAAATGAATATGGAATTGGGCATTTGACATACTTGGCAGGAAGGCAGAGCTATATTAATCACAAGCATACAGAAAAGCTAATATAATATTTAAATATTTACCCAAGTAGTAGTATTTTTAAGGCCATATATTATACATTGAAATGTAGCCTTTGTTAGAATGGTGCCACTGTTTCAAATGAAGAACGAACGGCCCTGCTACTTTGAGAGTCACTTGGTCGGAGTCTTATTAAAAGGAGAAATGACTCCTCCTTATATTAGCACTGCCCAGTGTACCCACACACACACTTTACTTAGTATGGCAAAAAAAAAAAAAGAAAAAAAAAGAAAATCAGTATGCCCCCATTAACTTAGCCCTTGTGCCTTTGTTCAGTTCCTGCATATCATGGCCATGAGGGTGGACATGACAGTTGCTAGCAGGACCACATGACACAAACTACGCCCCCCAATACTCATGGTAAACTTAAGCCTTTAAATCCTTAAGGACCCATGACTTGCACCATCCATCATGGGAAAACATGCGTTAAGGACCCATGAGGGCTCTGGCACGTCATGGAATTCAGGGGTCCCCATGTGGCTGCACGTCATTCGCGGACCCCTTATTCCATTGGGTCAAAAAATAAAGTGCTCCATGATCCTTAACCTGTCATTAAGGGGTTAAGGGCCATCTCGCTGGTCCTTAAAAGTTTAAGTAGACTCATGCACCCTGCCAGCTTCCATCGGAATAAAAACTTACGGTGATTGTTATATCCACCTCCAGAAACATGACATCTCCTTTAAATCAGCAGCATCTGGTTTTGAATCTTGTCTCACTGGTCACAACAAGAAGCTGACTTTTCCAGTAGTAAATGTTTTAAAGGGATAGTGATGTTTCACAAAAAAGCAGCTCCAATTAACCTTCACAGTATTTGGGCCATGGAGTTTCAGTTCAAGAGTGACTGTCCCCGTCCCACCTCTTTTTACCTAGTGTAAGTCACCTCTCCTCAGATGAGGAATCTTGTCCTGGGACCAGACTGGTTGCAGAAAGGGACAATCTTCTTACTGTGAGCATAAGTAAAACCCTGCCCTTTTTTCTTATGCTAATTGAATATTGTCCCTCTCAGCGATCCATCCAGTTTTGCTGCTCTGAGGTGAGCAGTGTTACATCAGTAAAAGGGGGATACTTTATCATTCATTTACTCTTTTACTATAACTCTGACTGTATTGAAATAGCACTCTCCATGGCCCAAATACTATGAAGATTAATCAGAGCAGCTTTTTTTGTGAAACAATGCTTTCCCTTTAAATAAAAGCCATGGCAAGTTCTCTGGGAAAATCCCTGCTTAGTAACAGTAAAAAGTTATTAATGAATTAAACAAACCAATTGTACAATGGGGGGGGCTGTATGTAAATTGCCATTGATTTAAAAAGATCTTTAAACCTCCCTAATGTGTTGGAGACTTCGCTGACATTTAATAGGTTAAAGCCCCATTTAAATCAATGGGGATTTGTTGAATTTCTAGTTGAATCCTATGACGTAGTTGGTTTGCTCCAGGGCTGCACTTCTTTAGCTGGATGAATAAGGCCCTTAATGTTCTGCAGTCACACAGCCAGACAGGTAGGTGGACAGACAGAGTTAAACAAGGCACTCTTAAGACTTGAAGAAACATGGTTTTACAACATTTCTTAGAAAAGAACATTTATTTCTTTAACTCATGAGAGTCATATGTAATTATTCTTTTGTAGTTGCCAACAAATCTGCATTATTTTGCTCAGTTTTGGACTGGGAGTTAGGACAGCATAGGTAGCAATAATTTCTTAGTGCATTTGGAGATGTGCCACATTAACATATAAAAACACTCACAAGAATACAACAATGGCCCATTAAGCTGCATTTGAATTTGTAAATGAGCCATTATCATAAATCATAAACCTGGAGAAGGCATGGTGAAAGCATGGGGATGCTGATGTATTTTCAGGGTGTAGTGACAGGGATATGATGGTGTGGTGCAGACAACTGAGTGCATATAATAGAATCAGTGGAAACATGCCGTAACATTGCCAACCTGGCCCCTTATCGTACCTTAGCACATCTACCCCCCCAGGTCCAGGTGCTGTTTTCACCTTAACCCGTCCCAGTCTCTTTTAGACTTTGCCCTAAGTAAGCCATATATTGTGCATAGTGGAGGAAAAATATTTTTCCTGTTTGCCCAAGACCTGTCATTGTTACTTTCTTTGTATTATAGAAGAAAATACTAGTTTATGTTGACAGCTGTTACCTTATCCTCACTAGTTAATTAACCTGTTTCAGTTTTAAGGAACCCAGTATCAACCTTTATCTCTGCCATTTATAGAAATGACATACAAAATGTGAGCGGCTTCTGAGGGTGAACAACAGAATATGGCCTGTTCTTCGGCTAATCACCGCTCAGAAGCATTACGTTTTAGCTCTCTAGTGTCATTACAGAGGAGAAACTTCCACATGCATATGTATTAGACTAATAGTGCCCAAAAGGGCAGTTCAGTTCCAACATGACGGGCAAGTCACCCCTGCACGAGAACATCAACTAACCCCAGACGTAGGTTTCAGCCTTGTTGGGCCTCGTCAGTGAAGTGCAGCTAAATTCCCTAGGCACTGAGAGCAAGGGGTCCATGCTGGATTACCCTTCACTCTTAGGGAGACCCCCTAAGAGGATTCTAAATACTATTATAATACTATTATAACTATTTCTCTTCCTCTCTTTATCTTAACATCAGCTCCTTCTCCAGTGAAAGGGCTGCACTGAAGACTCAGCCAATGGAGCTTGTGTTGCCATGGAAACCTGACCTGGTGCTGTTGAGTGTGAAAATTCTTCTCTATGACTCTTTTCATTTTGTGCTGTAGTTATTGTTCAGTATGAGATCAAGAGAGTTACGAAAACAATCATGTACCGAGAGGGATATCACACTAGGTCAGGATGCCATAGAAACTCTAGCACAGTCCAGGCCAGTCTCTTCCATGCAGAAAGTGCTGATGTCAAGGCAAGGAGTTGGAAGGATTGAAGTACACAGTTCTAAAGAGTATGACTGAGATCATCCACATGATGAATTACAGACTTTCATTTGAAATGAACCTGTCATCCTAAGACAAGTTTAGTTTGTTTTACAGATAATTAAATCTGTCTTTCATGAGCACACCTGTAGGGGTGTTCCACAGTCTTTTTGAATGGAGGTTGAGACAGCCCCTTCGTTTCAGATGTATCTTTGAGGTTTAAATTCTTGGTGCCTTCCTTCCTTCTTTGCCTGACTATCAAGCTGTTGTTCTTTGCTTCAGTTTGCTTCCAGCATTGTTCCTGACTACTGCTCTGGTTCTTGATCCCAGCTCCTTTTTTGACTCTTTTGGTTCCTGCTTATTGCACTGCTCTCAGTCCCTGTTCTGCTCACCCAACCAACTCTGGCTTGCATTACAATCTCTCTCCTGAGAGACGATTCTACGCCTCAAATTTGGTACCATTACTCTGTTGCTGTCTTTGGATATTGGCTTGCTGTCTGTTGTCTACCTGCAGTTGTGTCTACCCACATCTTGTCTACAGAAGCCTTCTGTGTATCACCTCCTGTCCAGCAAGTCATCCCAAGTCATCTCATCCAGGCATTCTGGAGGAGTCTGTCTACTGTTGTAAGTTGTACCAGTCAGCATGATCTTCAGTAGCTGTCCATTATCCTTCTGCAGAGGTCACTGCTTATGCTCTAGCTTTACTATTTCGATTGAAAGCTCTATCCTAATGGATGCATTCCCAGTCTTCTACTTATGATAACTGCTGCACTTATTGTATCACCTCTACACTAAAAATAAACCATAAAACACTAGGTATAGCTGGTGGCTCTACAGATAAAAAAATATATATACATACTATGCATCTGATCAGCAGAAGAATTCTGCTCTATCTAGCAAATACTGCAATGCCTCTGGTCCCCAGAAGTACTCTGTGTGATACTGCAAGTGTTGTAATTCATCTGGTCAGGAAAATCACTCTGCTCAATCCTGCAACTACTGTCATTCATCTCAGCAGCAGAAGTACTCTGCATTATACTGCAAGCACTACAATTCATCTGATCAGCAGAAGAACTCTGCGTCATACTGCAAACAGTGCAATTCATCTGATCAGCAGAAGAACTCTGCGTCATACTGCAAGCACTACAATTCATCTGATCAGCAGAAGAACTCTGCGTCATACTGCAAGCAGTGCAATTCATCTGATCAGCAGAAGAACTCTGCGTCATACTGCAAGCAGTGCAATTCATCTGATCAGCAGAAGAACTCTGCGTCATACTGCAAGCAGTGCAATTCATCTGATCAGCAGAAAAACTCTGCGTGATATTGCAATTACTGTCATTCATTCATCTGATCAGCAGAAGAACTCTGCATGATACTTCAAGCATTGTAATTCAACTGACAAGCAGAAGACCTCTGCAAGACACTGTTAGTACAGCACTTCTTTTCATTGGTAGAACCTGTCTGCTATATTCAGCACTCTTCAGTCACCTGCCAGGTGTGATAGATGCTTCCTTGTGTCCGCTCACTACGTCCTGCTCTTTCCTGCCAATCTGCCTATTAGGGTTCCATCTCCTGAATTACTTTACTACAGGTTCCTATACTACTGCCTCTCCTTGGTTTACTTGGGTACACATCCTGGTCTTCGCCCTCAGACATCCACCCTCGCAGTTGGAAACACTCTTCCTAGCACTGATCACACCAAGGAAACCTCAAAGGCAACATTATCTAGTAGTGTATACTATCACTGCTCTATAACCACTGGCAGTGGTACTGAGACCTATTCCACTTCTACAAGATTTGGTCGTGGAACTACCTATATGTTTTAAGAGACTTCTTTCTGAAAAGTACATTGTTTTCAGAAATGTTTAGGCAAATTTCCTGCACAGTATTCTAGTCTACAATTCCACAATATGCCACTATATCAGAAACAACTGACTCTTATATATCAATTAATATACAATGGTGGCACACAAAAGGATTAACTATACCGCTGATGACCCTGTAAGTAGCTACAGATAAAAGTCCTCACTCACAAAGAACCAAAAGACAAAAATGTATATCACACAAATGGAGCGCTACACAGGGACAAGAGATCGGATAGTAAACAATACCATCTCTACCCAAAATGAACTGGTTTATCAGTCACTCCTCACAATAGACCAAAAAGATATGTAGTCCTCTGCCACAACACACAATGGTCCATTGTCAAAAGTGACTTTTATTGAATCTCTAATAAAATGAATAAATCCAGATATATAGTGTCCAAAATAATTTCTACTGCTTCTCCACACAAACAAGGATTGGTGATGTCAAATACAATATACAGAAAGATATCTATAAAATGAAAACATACGATACCTACTCCAATGAGGTGAAATAATATATATATCAATTTAATGAAACAGCGTCACATACACTAAAATAGAAATACTATACATCACTATATATCTGCATTTATTCATTTTTTAGAGATTCTATATGTCAGTTTTGACAATGGACCATTTTGTGTTGTGGCAGAGGACTACATATCTTGTTTGGTCTATTGTGAGGAGTGACTGATAAACCAGTTCATTTTGGGTAGAGATGGTATTGTTTAATATCCGATCTCTTGTCCCTGTGTAGCGCTCCATTTGTGTGATATCCATTTTTGACTCTTATATATACATTTCTAATGATATTTAAAATGAATTAAATGTATCTTAAAGGGATAGTAATACTTTGTTTTATTTTTATTTTATTTTGTAGGCATTAAAAAACATGAAGAACGATATAAGTCTTATCTCTCAAACCTTTATGGTTTGAGAGATATTCACAAGCAAAGTTTCCCCTCCCACCCCTTTTACCTAGTGTAATCCATCTCTTCTCAGATGTGGAATGCAGTCCATAGACCAGACAGATAACAGCAGGGGACAATCTTCTTCCTATGAGAACAATGAAAGCCCTGCCCCCCTTGACAAGTTTTTCAGGTTTTTCCCTTATCTTAATTGAAGATTGTCCCTCTCTGCAGTCTACCTGGGCACCTCCCTTCTGATCTGGCTGAGCAGTGTTACATCAGTAAAAGGGGCAGGAGGGGGATACTTTGTCATTGAATTACTCTTGAACTACAACTCTGACCGAATTGAAATAACACTCTCCAAAGGCCAAATACTATGATGATTAATTGGAGCTGCTTTTATTATGAAACATTACTATCCCTTTAAGACGATAGATCCCCCTTTAACAGTTTGAGTGCCAATGTGTTGCGTACTTCCTTTGGCACTCAAAGGGTTAATGACAGATAAGCATTACTTCTCTTTTATTAAAACATTGTACTTAAGGATTACTCTAGGTTTAAGTACAAAATATACATAGTACATACACAACATGCAATATAAGCAATCGGTAGCTTCTTCACCACTGGGGGTGACACTGTTTACTGTTGAGCCAAAATCATTTCAAAATGCATCTATTTATGAGGACATCACAAGGAGCGTGAATGCAACACTGAACAACATGTAGCAAGGTTCTATACAAACGTCTTTTTGTTTCTATATAGCAATCTTTCACAGTTTATAAATCTCCAGATGAAATACTAAACCCAGAATAATGAGACGTTTTCCCTTTGAGATCTTCAGCAGTCTTTGTGTATTTTATATGACACAGCAGTTCCATTGAAGGCTATTCCAGCAAATCCAAGACATTTTGTTTGATTTATATTGCTAATGACACATTATGGATTATTTCACCTAATAGCATGAAACCTAAATGTATGGAATTTCTGAAGTTGATGGAGAAAAAAAATCAGACCCTGAGGGTGTACATCTAGAATTCACTTGCACAGCCTGATACACAACTTACAGCCCACTGATTACTATAGTGTGTTGGAAAACTACCCAGATATGCTCAATCAACCAGGTTTAGTAGCTGGCAGAGACTACCAAAAGGATGTTATACACCAGGCCTGGATCTGAACAGCTATTCATCATAAAAATGGTTTCGCTACCAAGACGTCCAAGTCGTACAACACTTCAACAGCAAAGTACAAGGAAGGAAAACCTAGAGGAATCAGATACACTAAAATAATTATAAGTACATTAACCCCTTACTAATCAGAGGCATTGTGGAGAATGCAATACTCATCCCTCTGATCCAGTGTTTCTCAACGTTAGTCCTCAGGGCACACCAACAGTGCAGGTTTTCAGGTTGTTCCTGCTCAGTCACAGGTGAGTAATTAGTGGCTCAGTCATTGTGATTGATTCACCTGTGATTAATTAGGGATATCTTGAAAACATGACCTGTTGGTGTGCCCTGAGGACTGGAGCTGAGAAACACTGCTGTGATCCATTCAGGCTTAACCCCTTAACGTCCGGCGGTCCTGGGATGTTTCCGTCCCATAAGGACCGCATTGAACCACGTGGACACGCCGGTACACGTGACCTGTTGCGTGTATCGGCGTGTCACTATGGGGCCTGATAGAGATCGCTCCGATCTTGGAGCTGTCAATTTCAGGCCCTATTTTTACTTACAGCGCTCCCGGTAGAGAGCTGTAAGTAAAAAGTATGTGACGTACTATGACCGTCATCGGTCCTTGAGAATTTCAAGGACCATGACGGTCATAGTACGGCACATGTCATTAAGGGGTTAAGATAGAAGAGTCCAGTCACATTCAAAATAAAGAAGACCAAACCATCTCAGGAACAACCTTTTTTGTTCATTGAAGTTTGATATCCTTTTACCCAAAAATAAAATGTTACATTTTAAATTGTACAAAACTTCTCTCAACCCTTTGAGTACCAGATGACAACGCAGATCACTGCAGAGCAATGTCTTGAACATTCCTCACTCAAAGGGTTAAAGCCAATGGTAAGTTCTCACTCAGACTAATAAAACAAACAAATATAGGGTTAAGGTTCCCTTGCTGTGTAATACGCATCTCAACTAAAATCATAAGTGGCATCACGGATGACATCACATACAGATGGAGCAGTACTTATTGTCAGGGCCGGATTTACAATAAGGCAGAGTAGGCATCTGCCTACAGGCGAGCACGACAGAGAGGCACCTGTCATTGGGATTTTTTTTTTTTTTAATTAGCCAGCCTTTTCCTATCCTCAAGTCTGGCGGACAGCGGGGGAAGGGAAATGCTGCACCGGCCGAATGTGATGTGACTCTGTGACACAGAACTTGAAGGAAGAATAGCTGGAATCAGTGTCACGGTCGGACTCTTATTGAGGGGCATATGCACTTGTCCTGACTCTTCACTTCACCACTTCAGAACAACTGCCCCGCCTCACCCCAGACGTTCAGTGCAGTCTGCAGGGAGCAAGCCCACAGGAAGCTGCACCGACGCCTGCACACCCCTGGCCTTGAGGTAAGCTGCACCGGGTATGAGACACACCGCTCGCCACTCCGGCTCCCTACTGTTCTTATAGCCTTTCGAATTAGGCTAACCTTATTCTCACGTTGCCATCGAATTGCTGTGGTCAAAGTGGCTAAAAGCCGTGACATTGTCATGTCGCCTACATACTTAATGGTTTCCCAGTCCTCAAATCCTCGCTCTCAAACCGCTATGGTTTGAGAGATATTCACATTCAAAGGTCCCTCCCCCACCCACCTCTTCTCCTGACATCAACGATGTGCTGACAGATGGAGATCCAAGTCCGGGGACCAGCCGGCGGCTCTGCAGCAGAGCCTACATCACATTATTGGAAAATAATTACTTCACTGGAAAGGGCTACAACGTGTGCCTGGTTTGCAAGTACACTTTGTAGACCATTTCCGTTAAGTAATTCTTTTTAAATAATGCAATTTTGGCTCTGCTGAAGAGCCTCCTCATGTCGGCTGACATCAGGAGAAAGGGAGGGAGGGGGAACTTTTAATGTGAATATCTCTCAAACCATAGCGCTTTGAGAGATAGGATTTGTGGCATATAGTTTAATTTTTTAACCTCTGCAAAACTATAAGCATTTTTCTATGGGACATTACTGTCCCTTTAACTCAGAAAGACAGTAGTTCAGGATTACTACATATGTACAAGCAATGATAATTATTATATATTATCTGTATGCAGGGGGCAAAGTTAATGTTTGGGTTTTGTTCATTTGAGTAAGAATCCATCATCGGCTGTAATGACGGTTTTGTTTACCTTGTCATTTCAAAAATTCTATAGCAAATTTACCATATTTAGTATATTATACCAAAAACCATTGTTTTGGTTTAAACAAATGTTATTTTTTATAAGTTTTTTTTTTTTTACTACTTTTACCAACGCCATAAGCTCCTACTGTGTTTGATTTATATAACTTCTGCTACCGTTCCAAAAGAAATTCATTGGCCAGACACATGCAGCCCAATCAATATCATAAAGATATCCTGCATCTGATTGATGGATCTTCCACAATGTTATTAATGATGTCATATGTCAAGGGATCAGTGACGTTGTTGATGATAATGATGTCAACAGCAAAGCAGGTGAGGTTAAGGTTCTTAATACCCCAACATTGCACTTCCTTGATTTTGTATGCTTGATTGAGAACTTTAATGGAAAATGAATACCCAAAATTAGCTAGGTTATTTACACTTACATACCCAAGCACTTCACGCTACCATCTGAAAAATGTCTCTATTTCTTTACAGACGGCTAAATAGTCTTACAGATATTCCTGCCTTTTCCCAGGGCTACCATAGCAATCTTGATAGGTGTCTCTGAAATGATTGTCCTGAGTTGTCCATACATGGGCTGAGAACCTTTCTGAATAAAAGAGAGGCCAGGTATTAATCTCAGTACGTCAGATGTCTTTAGCTCGTCTTTCCATACAAACAGTGCAAACAAAATTAATTAAATGCTTTCTAAACAAGACAATTTACAAATGCATTTTATAATCAAGTGTAGGAACATATTTGTTACAAGTCTCTAACCCACAACTAGAGGCTAGTGAGCAAGGCCGGAGACTGAGGTTAGGAAATGAAGGAACAAAACGGATACCACAAACAATAAAGGAAGACTGGCCAGACACTGAAGTCAACAGGCAAGGTGGGGTCAGAGAATGACCAGCACCCCAAAATCCCCATGACCCCGAGGAAAGAAATAGAGGAGAGGGAGAGAGAGAGTAAGAGAGGAAGGGAGTGGGAGAGAGATATAGGACGAGAAAAAGGAACAAGAAAAAGAAACCAACAAAAACTGTCAGGAATGCTAGGGAAGAACAAACAGAGTAAAGGAGAATAACACAAGAGAAGGGAGTATTGCTAAAAGGCTCAAAAGACCAAAGAAGTGGCAATGAGACTCAGCAGGAATCACTGAGAAATAGTCTAAGAAGACCTGAGAGAAACCAGGAGGTGTGGTGGAAAAGCTGCAAGGGAGAGAGAGTGAAGGCGAAAGGCAGAGAGACTAGTCTGGGGAGAAATGTAGTCATGATGGACAAGCCACAAGAGAGAGGGCATAAGCAAGAAGTGGACCTGACAGGAAGCTACAGGTACAGTGGAGAAGCCGTCGGAGAGAGAGAGAGAGCAAAGGCAAAGAGTAGTTATGAGAAGAAACTGCAAATGAGGTAGAGAAGCCACAAGAGAGAAAGCAAAGGTGAAAAGGGAACCTGAGAGGAAAACTCGAGGAGCGGCAGAGATGCTGCAAGAGAGAGAAGGTGAAGGCAGAGAGACTTGAGCGGAAACTAGAGGTGTGGCGGAGGAGACACTAGGGAGTGAGTGTGTGTGTGGAGGCAAAAGGTGGAGAATAATAGAATCAGAGAAATCTTTCTTCGTCTAGATGCCATTTAAGCCAACTTCACCACCCCGGGTGACAGAGGACAGTGAGTCAGGAGGTCCTGAAGGAGTGGAATCTGAAATGGCTCAGCTATGAACAGATTGACAAGACCTGAGAACCATGCCAAACAAAGCCAGAATGTGGCGATCAGAACGACAAGAACTCCATTTTGTCTTTCTTCAATACCCAGGTAATCAGAAGGAATGCATGAAATACATCTTTCAGGAGAAACTGCCACGGAATGACCATCGAGTTCATGGCAAGATCAACTAGACTTGGAGCAAAACAAGGGAACCTTACAGTTCAACATAGATGCCATTAAAGCGGAACTTTTAGATCATAGTAAGTCCCATGCATTCATTAAATCCATGGCGACTAGCTTGGAAATAGATTAAAAAATAGCAGAGTGTAAACTAATCCTTCCCGTTTGGGGACTGATGGACAAGTTAGTGCAGCCCCTTAAACTCTGTACCCTGCTCTGTATCCATCGAGGAGGCCAGGGATACAAGCCCATTTAATGGAGGATTGAAAAGCCCCATGTAAGTTAAGAAACCAAAAAGAAGGCTAGCTAAGATAATATTTGCCCTGATGCACTTCCTTTAAGGTCACTTTTAAACTAAGCATGTCTGATGGGGGTAAGGTGAAGTAGGGTGGGAGTCTTCCCCTCAGGAGAGCCTTTTAATGCAGGTAACCTGCCCTCCTAGCCAGAGGATACTTTACCCAAAAGTTCCTGTGTTCCACATAGGACGAAAGAGAAATCAGGATTCTCTGGCCCTGCCTAACATCAATTTACTAAACTACTTATCCCAAAAACCCTCCTCTTAATGCAGTTTGCACCAAGAGGAGGACAATGGGGGTGTTTACGGACGTTTTGGGGAGATCATTCCCTCTGTGACTTGATAAACTCCATTTATTAAACTTTTAATGCCAAAGGGAAATCAAACAAATTGCACTCAAAGGGTTAAACAAGACAAAGAAAATGATGCAAGTCTACGCCATTTCCCTGTGCATGACATGGGGCTGCATAGAGGGCTTGTTGGCATTAAAGTCCTTCTCTGGCACACTGTGTACAGTAATGTGCACAACAGGAATCATATGTAATAGTGTAGCCACGGGGACTTAAAGGAGCAGTAAACTTTTTTTTTTATGAAAAAATATATATTGTATGGCTTTTCATGTAAAATAAGGGTGTCATGCCAAGGCATGAGTTGGCCTTTGAAGGGCTCTGGTATGTATAATTTGTTTATTTTGTGTATTTTACTGTACCTTTTAAAGTGTAGGCTAAATGAGATGAGCAGATAACATCGCCAGAGCAGGATATAGGGGTCATAAAAGGTATTGGGCCCTCTGCGTGAATGGGGGGTTATCCAGAGAATATGTGTAAACTGTCAGGCCAAACTTCCTCTCAGGTAACACCAAGGAGGTTTGGCCTCTTAGAAGGAACTAAGTAAAAAATGTAATATGGGTTTTTGGATAAAACAGTGAATTTCTTTGTAACAACTGAAGGAGAGCTTTTACCATCTGAAGTTCCCGCAAGGACTCCTAATATATCGGTAATTGTGTATATGGATCTCTTGTGTTTCTCCTCTTTTATTTTATGGACTGTTTTGACAAGGTGTATTCTTTATTTGTGTATGTCCTTTATTTCTGTATTTTTGTACCCAGCACTGTGAAGCCTTTTTTTCAGATTAAATGTTCAATTAATCAGCTCTTGTATCTGTTCTCTAAAATGAACTCACTACTCTGAAGGAAGCTCAGGTAACACACGTTACTAAAGGGTTAATTATGTATGTCTGATTATTAAGGTGATTTTATACTGTATTCTGTTGTGTTTGGGGTAACCCAAGATGCCCAGATATAAAGTCTTGGTGGTGGCAGCAAATTGTAGTACTGAGGTGATAGTGCAGGAGGGATTTCAGGGGTCAATTTGGTGGTTGCTAGGAATAGTAACAGGTAACCAGGGGTCTGGTATTGTTAACCCATTCCCTCCCACATTCTCCCCACTGTCTCAGCAGGGCTTATAGCTCTCGCTTGTGACAAAGGGTACTCCCACTGCTGAGAGATGCATATTTCCAGCGCTGTTACTGTTTAAACCTGTGTTTTGCTTTTGTTTTGTTTTTTAACATTAGCAGTGCCCTCTAGTGGTCAAATTCCAAATAGTTATTCTGTTAAATTCTAAAGGAGAGGAAAGCCAGTGATTTACAATTCTCCATAGAATGTGATAGAAACTGCTGAGTCACTTCCTGTCAGAACAATCAGGAAGTAAACACAGCAAATTCACTTCCTGGTTATTTTAACTGTTATAATGTTTGACTAAAACAACTGACCATGGTGGTAGTATTCTTGTTTTACTCAGCAGGAAAAGTCCTATATCATGTAGGTTTTCATAAAAAAAGTTTACTGCTCCTTTAAGGACCATGGGGAACTTTATTTTTTAATGGAATCAGAGCTCCCCAACAGTTTGCAGACATGCAGGGACCCCTGAATTCCATGACACACATATATGCCTTGGGTTGTTAACACGTTTTCCCCATAACGTATATGTACGTCCTTGGTCCTTAAAGGGATAGTAATGTTTCACAATAAAAGCAGATGCAATTAATTTTCAGTACTGTCAGAGTTGTAGTTGAAGAGTAATTGAATGATAAAGTTTCCTCCTCCCGCCCTTTTTCTGATGTAACACTGCTCACCTCAGAACAAAAAGGTGATGTCCAGGTGGATCACAGAAAGGGACAATCTTCAATTAGTATAAGGAAAAACCTGAAAAACCTGTCAAGAGGGGCAGGGTTTTCCTTATGATCACAGTAAGAAGATTGTCCCTTGCTGTGAGCTGTCCAGTCAAGAGACCAGATTCCACATCTGAGGGGAGGTGACTTATATTAGGTAAATACCTAATTTCTATTTATCATTCAATTACTCTTGAACTACAACTCTGACAGTATTGAAATATCACTCTCCATGGCCTAAATACTATGATGATTAATTGGAGCTGCTTTTTTTGTGAAACATTACTATCCCTTTAAGGGGTTAGAAGCTAACACACTGGCAAATTCATACACTTGCCCCAGTGACTTTTAGCTCCTTGGATGCTGAAGGCAAACCCAATAGTTACAGCTAAAAGTCCTGATGCCTTGTTCCCTCTAGATGTTCCTTCAGCTAGGACCAACACACGTCTATGAAAATGGCCAAGAAGGTAGCAGTGCTATTTTAACAGAATCGGGATTGGCAAAAAAATACACAAACTATATCCTGGTTTAATTAGAGTCTGCCTTCTGCTGGCTCCTAAAAGGACCATTGTACAAAGCATTAAATCCCTAAACTGATTTATAGTCCTCCAACATCCAAGTGTTGGAAGTTCAGTGGAAATCACTTAAAGGATTAACTGCTAAGGTAGTTAAACCTTGAAAAAAAAATCAACAACGATGTGAGCCAGACTTAAGAATGGAATATAAACAATAAAATCCTGTTAGCCAATGAGCACGAATCTAGTTAAAAGCAGAGTTCACTTTCATAAATTGCAAAAATATTCAATGAATTATACATCAGAACAGCCTGGAACACCCTGAACACAGTCAGATCGATTTACAGTAGCAATGCAATTTTATTGGGTGTGCCAAGGGGAAAAAATGCTACCTAAATGTACATTTTTTTTTTTTTAAAGAGAGAAACATTAATTTAACGGGACATTACCTAAAATGAATAGGGTTCATTAACCTTTTTAACCCCTCACATTGTTTTACGAGACATCTCTAGCGTCCAAGATGTTATAGGGGCACTATCACCTAAAAAAAACTCTTTTTAGGAGAGCAGACTGTACAATGTGTGCATTAGTGTATCACATTGCTCCCCAGCAATAAAACTCACATTAACACTTTGAGTGCCAGAGGGGTTTGCAAAGCAATGCGTTCCGTACCCCTCTGGCACTCAAAGGGTTAATGGTTTGTTTAACCTTTTGAGTGCGAATGGGGTATTACAATGCATGGTAAAGCAATACAATGGATACCCCTCTAGCATTCAAAGGGTTACATTTCAGTGTATGTGTTTATAAATTAACCTGTGTAAATCAATTCTTTGGTTTTGCTCTAAATCATTTATTCAGTTACACAAAGAGGTATCAATAGGTTCTAAAATAACAAAAATTATTGATGATGACCAACCCACTAGCCATGCCCTCAGCAACACCACCTAAAAAACAAATGTCCCTCTTTGGCCATCTGAAATGTTGAGAGGTATGGGAATGCAGTTTAACACTTTTGGCCTACAGTTTCCACAGAAGAAATTCTGGAGTAAACCATCTGCATTTCTGGGGCTCAATTCTATTACCAGCGCTAAAACAGGCGCTACAAGATAAACAAGCAACATGAATTTTGCAGACGTGTTACATCGATATTCTATTGCAGAACCACAGTAAAACAAAACTGGCGTAGACAGCATGTTTCAGAGTACTAACAAAATTGGCGCTGTCTGTTTTTATTCGACTACCGCCTAAAAAAAATAGCAAAATGTCAGAGTCCAAGGAAATAGGCATACATTTGACGACAGATCAAGTTCAGTGTTAGATGTTGTAACGTGACGCCTTGCATCATAAGCTGGATACCTCCGTTATAGTTCCTTTCTCCCTCAGAATAACACTCCAATAGTAAACTGACCCTCCTGTTCCCAAACATCAGCCGAGACTTGATGAAGGGAAGAACTCTCTTTTATTGAATCAAACACACAGGTTATATACACTACAGAGACTCTTATCTAGATCAGCATGCAAATGAATACTTGGGACAGTGTTTCTATGCTTGACCAATCAGTCACCAGCACCCTTATCAGGATAAGAATGCAGATTAGGAATTGAAATCCTACATTCTTAACTGGCTCATCAATAACCGCCTCTGATTGGTCAAGGAAGCACAGCAGGAATCAATTAACATTCCTTAGCACAGGCCTGGAGTATAGTGGAATCAAAGCCCAACCCCCCCACTATCTCTGCACTCCAGCAATGTACTGGAATCAACTATAGTCACCACAGTTCTGTCACATATCTCCCCCTTGTATCCATGTCCGGCATACCCGATTAGACCCAGTCGGGTGTAATTTAGGGATGTCCGGGGTTTTCTGCCTGTGGTTCCATGTCCACAACAGTACTTGTCCCAAAAGTCTTGTCCCCAGCCAGCCCCTACAGTCCTGGGGTCTGGAAAGAAAAAACAAGCCCCTTGTCCGGGGCCAGGAGTAAAACTGGGGTCCTTGGTCCTGTGCCAGGGAAACATGTACCTCTTGGTCCTGGCTATCACCAAGTTGTGAGGCCTCTCCTGGGCCAGGCTCCACGCAGAGCTGGGGTCAGACCCTCCTGGGTCTGGGTCCAGTGACTCAGGGTCCATAGCCAGTCTACAAGGTGGACCTCCTTTTGGCAACAGTGTCTCTGGGTTCCCCATGGCCTGGGGGTCACCTTGGTGGACGCTGGGGACATCTCCCCCTTTTGGTTGGGCAAGTACCCCACGGGAACAGGAGAGGATGCTGCTCTCACTCTCCTGGGCTGAGGCAACATCCAAAGGGCTACTGGAAACACTGGGGACTCTTTTGCTCAGGGTTGGGGCATCCAGAGGACCGGTGAGGAGCGCACTCCCACTCACCAATCCAGGACAAACAGACTGTGGGCTGCTGGCAAAACTGGGGCAACTCCCAACTTCCTTAGGGAGCACGGTGGTCCCCCTCCCTCGGGCTGGATCAACAGTTGGCCTGGTGGGGAATGACTTCCCACCCACCAGGCTGGGGTCAAAAGATCCAGGGGCAACAAGGGTATCCCTGGTGAGGACCGTGGTCCCACTCACCAAGGCTGGGGTATCAGGACAAGGGGCAACAGGCTTGGGACTGCTGATGAGGACTGTTGTCCCACTCATCACAGCCAAGGTTTTACAGGGCCTGGTGGGCTCGCTCCCAACCACCAGGTCAGGGGTCACATAGGGGCTGGTGGGCTCGCTCCCACCCACCAGTTCACAGTCTACAGGGACAGCACAAGGGGCAGCAGCACTGCATTGTGGCAGTCTGCTGGGGTCCTCTTCTTCCAGGCAACAAACTCCAAGGCCATTCTCTGCCTTGAGGAAGACCGCAATCCCATTCCTCAGGGCCATAACATCCACGACCCTGGAGAGCACACATTTCTCTTTCTCCAGGGCAGTATCCAATAACAAAGGGGAAGGACAGGGGCTGCTGGTGGGGACCTGTGTCTCATCCACAGCAACAGGGGTTTCCCAGGCCCTGGGGAGCTCGCTCCTACTCACCAGGTCAGGGTTCACAGGGGGGCTGGTGGGGAACGCATTCCCACCCACCAGTTCACAGTCCATAGGGTCAACAAGAGGGCCAGCAGCACTGTTCTCCTTCAGTCTGCTAGGGTCCTCTTCTTTCAGGCCACAAACTCCAAGGCCATTCTCTGCCTTGAGGAAGACCGCAGTCCCATTCCTCAGGGCCATAACATCTGCACCCCTGGAGAGCACACATTGCTCCTTCTCCAGGGCAGTGTCCATTAACAAAGGGGAAGGACAGGGGCTGCTGGTGGGGACCTGTGTCTCATCCACAGCAACAGGGGTTTCCCAGGCCCTGGGGAGCTCGCTCCTACTCAGGCCAGGGTTCACAGGGGGGCTGGTGGGGAACGCATTCCCACCCACCAGTTCACAGTCCATAGGGTCAACAAGAGGGCCAGCAGCACTGTTCTCCTTCAGTCTGCTGGGGTCCTCTTCTTCCAGGCAACAAACTCCAAGGCCATTCTCTGCCTTGAGGAAGACCGCAGTCCCATTCCTCAGGGCCATAACATCTGCGCCCCTGGAGAGCACACATTTCTCTTTCTCCAGGGCAGTATCCAATAATAAAGGGGAAGGACAGGGGCTGCTGGTGGGAACCTGCGTCTCATCCACAGCAACAGGGGTTTCCCAGGCCCTGGGGAGCTCACTTCTACTCACCAGGCCAGGGTTCACAGGGGGGCTGGTGGGGAACGCATTCCCACCCACCAGTTCACAGTCCATAGGATCAACAAGAGGGCCAGCAGCACTGTTCTCCTTCAGTCTGCTGGGGTCCTCTTCTTTCAGGCCACAAACCGCAGGGCCATTCTCTGCCCTGAGGAAGACCGCAGTCCCATTCCTCAGGGTCGTATCAACCGTGCCCCTGGAGAGCACACATTGCTCCTTCTCCAGGGCAGTGTCCATTAACAAAGGGAGCATCTTCTTGGGTCTGCTGGTGAGCTCTCTCTCACTCACAACAGTAGGAAAAACAGGGGAAGGGGCCAAATGTCCACCAGGGGGGACGGTTGTCCCACCCCCTGGTACAGGGGCATTCTTGGGGCTGAGGAGCAGCGAATTCCAACTCCTCAGGTCCGGGGTAACAAAGGGGCTGGTGCGTATCACTGTCTCACTCCCCCAGCATGGGGCAACCCAGGGGCTCTGGATGTCTTGAAAGTACTGTTGCTCGACCGACAGTTTAAGTTGGGCCACCGTCTCTTCCGACGGATTGGGTCCTAGGTGGGGCAGTAGATTCCTCATTCTCCACCCCACCGGGTCGCAGGACTCAAAGGACTGTTCCATTCCAAGGTCGGAGCCTCCATCCCAGGGCGGATTGGCCAGCCAGGCCACATCTTCCTGCGGTATAGTATATGGGGGGGCCGCCCGTGGTCCTTCCCCCGTATGCCTCGCAACTTTCCGGATAAGGCCTTGGTAAGCTCGCTCCAGATGCCACTCTTGCTCCACCAGGTCCTCCAGCTCCTCTGCTAGCTCAGGGATATTCTGGAACCCCATCATCTCCTCCCGGGCATCCCTGATTTCCCAAAACCTACTCTCCTCCTTGCTGCCAAAGTTGGGGTCGACACAGATGGCCTCCCATCCTACTCCTGGGCCATTGTATCCATTGCCCGCAGCAGAACAAGAGGGGCGGATCATGCTGTAATACTTCTGCTCCGCTTTCTGGTACAGGGCGATATACTGATCCTGTAGCTTACTTTCCACCTTCACAAAGCAGTCCATGCGGTCCTCCCAATCCCGCAGAGGATTGTCCCCCAGAAGCGGCCATCGCAATGCCACCAGCTTCTCAATCCGTCTCCAGTTGGGCTTAACAGCGCCCATTGGTCCTAGATTTGCCATGTTCCACAGGCAGGATCCCAGGTACCTCCTAATGCAGTGGATACTAGTACTCCAAGTCCCAGGATATCCAAGTTGCTTTGGCCATCCACTGCTCGCTGCGCTACTGAGACCGGGGTCAAGCTAGCGGCTATATCTCCCCCTGGATGCTGGTCTCAGTTTTGCTGTTGCTCCACCCACTGCTCGCTGCGCTGCTGAGACCGGGGTCAAGCCAGCGGCTATATCTCCCCCTGGATGCTGGTCTCAGATTCGCTGTTGCTCCATCCACTGCTCGCTGCGCTGCTGAGACCGGGGTCAAGCCAGAGGCTATATCTCCCCCTGGATGCTGGTCTCAGTTTCAGTTCCTTGGGATAAGCCGAATCCCGCCGCTTGCCACCAGTTGTAACGTGACGCCTTGCATCATAAGCTGGATACCTCCGTTATAGTTCCTTTCTCCCTCAGAATAACACTCCAATAGTAAACTGACCCTCCTGTTCCCAAACATCAGCCGAGACTTGATGAAGGGAAGAACTCTCTTTTATTGAATCAAACACACAGGTTATATACACTACAGAGACTCTTATCTAGATCAGCATGCAAATGAATACTTGGGACAGTGTTTCTATGCTTGACCAATCAGTCACCAGCACCCTTATCAGGATAAGAATGCAGATTAGGAATTGAAATCCTACATTCTTAACTGGCTCATCAATAACCGCCTCTGATTGGTCAAGGAAGCACAGCAGGAATCAATTAACATTCCTTAGCACAGGCCTGGAGTATAGTGGAATCAAAGCCCAACCCCCCCACTATCTCTGCACTCCAGCAATGTACTGGAATCAACTATAGTCACCACAGTTCTGTCACAGATGTGTTCCCCACATTATCAAAATCCAACATAGAGTGCCCCACTTCAATAATTTAAACCTCACCCTTATAAAATTAGACTTAAAGTGCTTTCTTTCACCACTTTAATTCGACAAATATTATTCACATTCAAATTTTAACCCTTCCCCTTTAAAATTTGATTTTCAGTGCTTTTCTTCACCATTTTAATTTGAAAAATAATGTTCAGATTCAAATTTTAACCCTTCCCCTTTAAAATTCGACTTTGAGTGTTCCCATGACCTTCTTTCTCCATTTTAATTTGAATAATATTGTTTATTCTCCAATTTTACTGCAAAATACAGACTCTTTATGTGTCACAGTGATCCCTGTGCAACAATGTATAACTTGCTGTGCTAAGTGTGAAAGAGCTCTCACTCCTACTACTTGTTGGCTAAACCCATTTGATTTGTTAATATTACAGTAAGAAGTGATTCTAACTGTTTACTGTTGTGAGGAAGGTTACTGAATAATTGTGACCCAATTTACATAGCAATAAGTGAAAAGGAGACTCCTTTTTATAATAGTTTCACTTATTGTTATATAAATTGGGTCACACTTATTCAGTAACCTTCCTCACAACAGTAAAGGAGGGGTTAAACCTTCTTACTTTAGCATTAACACATCAAAGAGATGGTCCGGTTTTAATATCTCATGGATGGGCCAAATCGCATTGGTCAAAATGAACGTCCTTCCCAAACTCTTGTACCTCTTCCATATCCTATAAACCTGTTCGACTCTGGATGTGACATTATTACCATAATCATGTTTCTCCATTTGTTCAAATGCCTGACTTGTATCATAATGCTTTCTAAAAATAAAGTTAATAAAAGAAAAAAAATGATTATTTTGGATTTGGAGACCTCTCTAGTATTCAAGGGGTTAAAAGCCTCATTTAAATCAATCTTTTTTTGGGGGGGTTTGGGGGGAAAGGGGTTTCTCCATTTGGATGCAGTTGGTTTGCTCCAGAATTGTTCCTCTATATTTGCTACGTAATAATTTCTGAATGAAGCATATCTAATCCCAGCAGCTGTTGTACCCTTCTTATACTGAGTGCAAAGCCTACAGAATATTTTATTTTTAATAAGTAATACTTTCACTCTAAAACATGTTTTTATTCTCAAAACCAAGTTTATATCTTTTTACATGCTAAATTATAATAGAGGGTTTGAACAGGGAGGAAGTTTGTCCCTACTCAGATACTGTATTCTAGGGCTGAAGAATTAGCAGGGCCACTCAAGGCAACTCAGTGCTCCATTAATCCCCTCCATGACCACACCCTTTTCACCTGACTCCACCTCTAGGCATCCCTACTTTTGTGTGGCATAGAAAATACACTTCACCTATAATGAAAAGCTTATGTATATTAAAAAAAAAAAATTTAAAAAAAAAAAAAAAAAGAGATTTTAATCCCTTGGCTGCTAGAGAGGTCCCCAACACATTAATGGGGGGGTCAGTAAATTGGTAAATAAACCGGCCTCCATAAACCAGAAAGTATCTGGTGCAGGGTCAAAGAGATATTTATGGTAACACCCACAATTCATAGTGGGCATGGTCATCACAACTGAGCCACCTCCCTTCTAAATGTCACCCTCCAGGCAGCTGCCTAATCTGCCTAATGTGAAATCCAGCCCTGAGAGGAAGTAAGAGCCAATGTCACCAACACCCAGAGGGCTCAAGTGACCTGTAAGGTAAGTACATTGCATTCAATGTTTTGTAGGATCGTTAGGTTAGAGTGGCACGCCCTTTAGTAAAAACCCTTTTGTTTACTGTTCTGTTAAGAACAATAAAGAACCTTATCTTCAAAAGAAAAACAGCGATATTCTGGAGCAAACTAAATGAACCCAGAGGGGACAAATACATGTCTATTTAAATAGATATTTTAACCCTTTGAATGCTAGAGTGGTCTACACTTTTTGCATTTAAGGGTGGACATAAGATACTGACACTTTCCATACTCGTGAAACTTAAAGCCAAAGGCCCCAACCCCAGAATATCAAGGTAGGAAGGGTATGGGAATGCCCAAATGACGTGATTTGCATCATAATGTGGGAGGGACTTAATCAAGGTGGGTGCTATTAAGAGATGGAAAGCTGGGGTTTGCCAGAAATGGGCGTGCAATCAAGTGAAACAGACTTGGGAGTGGGCAGAACTTCACTGGTAGTATGTGGTGTTAGTAGGGAACTCCGCTAGTTGGAGAATCGGCCAACTGTGCCCTGAGTCCTGGTAGTTATGTTTAAAAACTGGAATCCTTGCTACTCAAGGACAGCCATGATATTCAGCCATAATAGTATAAAAAACAGTAATAAGCAGATGTCAATCTAATCTTCTCACCCCATTGTCAAATATGCCAGGGGAAGGAGCATCACTTACGTTTGACCAGCCTAGCTTGAAGGCATTTACTAGTAAGATTATTATCCTACCCTGTTGCCTTGCACAAGGGAGTCGAATGCATCTTTCTGCAGTATGCTGGTCACCCTCTATGGAACTCAAAGTTTAAAGCTCTTATCTAGTCTACGGCTGGTTTGTTAATCGAAACGGAACAAGTACATTTTATGGGAAACTATTAATTTAAAGCAATGGTCATTTTTTTTATGAAAAATATAGCTATTGAAGGACAGGGGCTGTCAATTTTTTGGACCTCCAACTGTTGAGGAATCCAACTTGTATCATCCCCCAGCAGCTAGAGGATGATCGTAGTGGTAGTCCCCAAAAGATGGCAGTCCAAAAGCTGGTATAGGGATTTTCCTACTTGGTAAAAATGCTCAAGATATTGCATCTCTCTGCTTCCATGTTTTATACAACTTTACAGTCAATGATGGGAATTCTCCATAGGGACTAATGAATCAGCACCAGATAGGGGTCACTTAAAGGGATAGTAATACTTATAATGTAAAACAAAAAACATATATTATAGTGCTCACCCCCCTAGGTAAAACAAGGGTACTCCCACTGCTAAAAGGTGTTTTATTTAAAAGTTATTAAAGCTCAAAGTTGAATTTTATAGGTACAATATCACAGTGGCCTGAAATTGTACAGTGGAGCTGTTGCCACACCATCCTATGGACAGTTCTGGTTAGTTGACCATAAATCTCCACAGGATGGTGTAGCAACAGCGACACCGTACAATTTCAGGCTACTGTGATACTGCACCTAGAAAATTCAACTTTGAGCTGTAATAACTTTTGAATAAAACACCTTTCAGCAGTGGGAGTACCCTTGTTTTATTCCAGGGAAGAAACCTTACAACATATTGTTTTTTAAATTTTAAGTATTACTATCACTTTAAATATATATATATTTTTTAAATTACAGAAAACAAAAAAAAAAATAAAAGACTATCACGTTTGAGCCGTTATAACTTTTGAATGAAAAATCTTCCATGCTTGTTTTACTCAGCAGGAAAAGCTCTACAATACATAGTTTCATAATAAGACATTAGTATATTTTAAGTGACACAAAACCCGAAAGGTGGGCTAAAAACAATGTCATTGTTAGTAGCAATAATGCATTTAAAGAAATCCCTGTCAACGGCGTCCGTACAACGCTTTGTATGTGAAACCACACCACAACAAAAACATATCCTGTCTGAGCCGTGCTGACGTCAGAAGAATGTGTTTATCATCTGTTCTGGACATCTTGCCATGTTGTTTGGCTCAAGGCAAAGTGGAACTATAAGTATTTGCATCCATCCAAAACCAAGATTACCACACAGTTTCAAGGTAATTGATACCTAAATGAAAGTCTGTTTTTAGGTCACGGATCCTGATAATTGGGTTGTAAAATGTTTTGTGAGCATTCTTCTACATGGAAAATAAGTGTTGATGTAGAGACCAAACTCAGAAACCTGCAGCCGCACTTAGCAGGTTACTGTCTCCACACATAATGAGCCATACGTATGAAGTCCACAGTGAAACACATTTTCTTCATCTGTCAACTAAAAACAACATTGGTGTTTGTTCAAAGAGCTCTCCAAATCAGCTGTGTGTTATATTAACCATTTTTATTTAGAAAACTAGTTTTCAATTACTTAGATTTATAGATTATGCTCATACCTGGAAACTTTTTTCTTCTAGACTCCCTGGAGGGGGAGTCCTGTGGTGCTGTTGGGGGTGATAAATGACAAGATGTGTGTCAGAAGTGGGTGGGGCTTGGAAGAGTGGGGGTGGGGCTTAAGAAAGGAGAAAAAAAATTAGGTAGAATATGCTGGGGAAGGAGGAGAAGTGGGAGGGAAATGGGAGGAGCAGAAGTGGGCAGAGTTTCAATAGACACCCCCCACATCCAGAGAATCAGACTCTGCCCCGGAGACTCCAGTTTTCAGCATTACGGGGTCTCCGGAGAGCACCCAGCTATGATTGTGCTAAAAATAAATCATGCTGTGCAGGCACTTCCTGTTTTAGCTTTGCATTACCTCCCAAACTCCCTGACATTTAAGTCTTTATAAGCCTCCCTCCTGCTCACGCGACCTTCTGAGGCTCCCAGAACATTTCCGCTAACGCCAAAGGGATGAAATGAATAGGGAGGAATAATCATGCACATTGTTTCAAACTGAATGGTCCCACTAAGGTGCGAATTTGGAAAGAAGACAGGGATAGTAAATGATCCCAATAAGCGGCATTCCAATTAATCTGCCTAGTTTGTAGTCCAAGTAGAGCGGTGTATCAATATTATCTGATTTATCGTTCTGGAGAAATGTAATTATTCCCCTCCCGCCCATTTTGCCTACTCTTATTCTCCTCCACTCAGTCGTGGAATCCGGTGCTGGGACTGGACAACTCGCAATGAGGGTCAATCTTCACACAGTAAGTATAAGGAGAACCCAGCCCCCTTTTCGTTATGCTTACTGAAGATTATCCCTCTCTGTGCTCAGTCTGGACCGGCATTAGAGGCAGCGGTGACATGAGCAAAAGGGAAGGGAGGGGGTATTTTATAATTAAATTACTCAAGAAATACAAAACAGATAGTATTGATACCTGGCTCTACATGGACTGCAAACTAGGAATTTTAATCGGAGTGCCGTTTATTGTGAACTATTACTGTTGTTTTAAAGGAAAACGAACAGCTATTCATACTATCTCCCCCATTTATCTTACCCTGGCTAGAAAGTCCTATGGATTTTGCCCTTGCACCATTTGTGCAATAGAAAAGGAATTCAATCAGTCCTGGACGTGTTGTCATGGGGGAGGACATGATAGTTTGGACATGACGGTTTCTTCAAACTGAGCCAGGCAGAGTACACAAGCCTACATAACCTTTTAAGGACCAGATGTATGTGCAACACATTGCCTCTGGTCCTTCAAGGGTTAAGATTACTATGTACAGTGAGCAGAATTTGTACTCTATGGTCCTGTCAGCAACTGTCATGTCGTCCTCCACATACATGACATCGAGGACTAATTGAAGATGTTATCTTTTGAGCTAAAGTACAAGGACGGAAATTATAGGGGACATTATGATTTTGTGGTCATAATAAAGATAGTTGGAGGTTATTATTAGGAGGGGTTATTACTTCTTCAAATAACCTCAGTTTTCCCTGTAAAAATGTAAATATATTTTTTGTATAACATGTCAAGAATAAGCCAAATTTAGTGGAAACCATTGCTAATATGAACAGCACATACACTGAGATCCTTGCTACACCCCCCCACACTAATGACGCAATGATCACACTTCAGCCTGATGCTCTTATCGCTGTCCTGTATTAATTCTGTATTGCACTACTATTGTTTCTGTAAAGCTCTGTACATGTATAGCTCTCTATAAATAAATATACGTACATACAGATGCTGTTTTTTTTTTATAATTTTTTAATTATACAGCGCCAACTTATTCCGCAGCGCTGTACAACAGCTGCTCTACAGTAAAGAACTTGATAGTTATTTAATGTAGGTCAGCAATTCTGTAGCAAACCAACTGCACCACAAAGGGGCAGATAAATTCCCACTGATTTAACTGGGGCTTTTAACCCTTTGAGTGGCAGAGAGGTATCCAATGCATTGGACACCTCTCTGGCACTCAGAGGGTTAAATCTTTCAATGAGAGTAAGGACTTCTTTTTCTCACTTAGTGACCAGTAGCCCTTGCTCCAAAAACAGCTAGAAAAAAAAAAAAAAAATCAGAAAATGCTCTTTAACCCCTTAAGGACCAAGGATGTAGATGTGCGTCACAGGGTGAACTAAAAGACCCATGACGTACATCTGATTCTGATAAGAAGAAAAAAGAAATGGTCTTTAAGTGCTGGCTGGGGTTAACATTTTGAGTGCCAGAGGTGTAAGCAACACAATGTTCAGAAATTAGTTGCACATCTCTCTGGCACTAAAAGGGTTAAAGTGAACCTGTCACCTTGATTTTTTTTTTTTACTTACATATTTGAAAATGTAATTCAAAACTGCCTATATGTTACGTTACCCAAAAGTCTATTAGATGTATAGTTTAGGAAATATTCACACTTATTTCTGGGGTAATGAAAGTAAAAGTATCCTGGTGCAGCACCAAGCTTAATTAGCATATGAAAAGTCACTGAAAACCTTCAGCATATGACGTGTTATTGAAAACCTTCATTGGCATATGAAATGTTACTGAAAAGGCTTAATTAGCATCTAAAAATGTCAAAATATCCTGTGCTTGAAATCCACATTAACATTGAACATGTGTGAAAATACATATTTTTTTTTTCTTTTCTTTTTTTTTTTTTTTTTTTTTTGCTTAATGCAGGTTGAGAGAGGGCTTGGTGATGAAGTGGCACAATGAAAAATGTGCAACTACACCAAGAATGAAACCCTGGGTTGTCTACTTTTTAAAACAATATACCCTTTTGAGTGGAGCACTACCAAACAGCCCCACTTGAATCATGCCACCAGTTAAGCAAGCTGTGAAAATTCCATGTCTGTTCAAAAACTGGCCCTGTAACTCCCCCAAACCCTGACAAACCTAAGCATATGAGGCTTTGTCATACTAAAAAGATGTACATGAACACTAAACAATGCATTTTTTAAGCTGCAATTATCCTTCTGCTTGTGTGAAAAATGGTCTTTTATTCATAATGCAATGCAAAGGCATTGGTGGTAAAATGACTGCATGAAAAATGTGAAAATGCACATAAAATGAAAGCCTGGGTTGTTTACTATTAAAAATATACACTTTTGGGGGAGAAATTTAAAAGTGGAACACTGGTACACAGCCCCAAATGAGACATGGCACCAGTGAAGAAAGCTGTGAAAATTCCTTGTGTGAAACTGGAAACGCGCATGTTCCAATTTGGTCCCCGTAGCTCCCCCAAACCATGAGAAACCTATGCATAAGAGGTATTGCTGTACTTAGAAGAAGCTGAACACTAATCAATGCATTGTTTTTTAAAGCGGAACTACCACCTGTTTTAAAAGTTATGTCATCTAATTCCCCATTCTGGCGACTAGCACTACTGAGCGGCTAGTCGCCAGAATAATTACCTGGTTAAATAGAACGACACCCTACTCTGGGGCTGACAGGCAGTAGAGCGCACAGACATCTTGCCATAGTGACATCTTCGCACCTGACCTGTCATTCCCAGCCGGTTGTAGGAGGCGTTGCTAGAAGCTGTTCAGCTCCAAAAGGGACTGACAGCACAGGCACGAAGATGTCACTATGGCAAGATGCCTGCTCGCTCTACTGCCTGTCAGACCCAGAGCAGGATCTCATTCTATTTAACCAGGTAATTATTCTGGCGATTAGCACTACTTGAGCAGCTAGTCGCCAGATGGGGAATTAGATGACATAAACTTTAAAACAGGTAGTAGTTCCGCCTTAATCTGCAACTATCCAGTGCTTGATATGAACAACAACATTGAAACATAAGTGTGAAAACTGCAAAAAAAGAAAAATATTACCACAATTTTGGTCCAGATTTCTGGAAAAATAGCTTAAGCAAAAACCACAAAATTCTACTGATTAATTACCCTATGTTGCCTACTTTTCAGGAATACATACTTTTGTGGAGCATTCCTGGTTTATGGCACCATCAACTAAGCTATGATCCTCACATGTTAAATACTGAAAAATTACAGATTGGAAATAATGGTGTTTATCTTGTAATATTTACACAGCAAGTGTGAAAAGGGGATTGACATACTAGGCATATGGGGTACTCCCATAGTCACGAGAAGCATATTAATATATTTGGGGGTACTGTTTTCAAATGGACTAATAGAGTACAAATCGTGACAATAAAAATATTTTTTCCCACCTTTTTATATTTTAACAACCCATGACGCTCCAGGACCATCATAGGTCTTTAAGGGGTTAATCAAATTAAAAGATGGGGTATCCATATAAATCTGGTACCAAAAAAAACCCTACTTGTGCTTAAAAAATGGTATATAATTTATGTGAGAAAAAACATGGCTGAACAAAACCATACTCAAAAAGGTCAAAATTGCTCCGGTTCTTAAGTGCAAACCACTCCTGATTCGGCCTTAAAGGAGCAGTAAACTTTTTTATGAAAACACATATTTTACATGTCCTGCTGAATAAAACAAGGTCACTCCCACTGCTGTCAGATGTTTTATTCAAAATTTGTAGCAGTTTAAATAATCAGGAAGTGAATTTACTATTTTACTTCCTGATAGTTCTAACTGACAGGAAGTGAATTTACAGTGTTTACTTCCTGATAGTTCTAACTGACAGGAAGTGACAGGCAGTTTCTATCACATTCTATGGAGAACTGTATGTCTCTGACTTTTCTGACTTTCCTCTCCATTAGAATCTAACGGGAAATCTAATTAGAATTTGACCACTAGAGGGCACTGCTAATGTAAAAAAACATGGGTTTAAACTGTAATAACTCAGGAACTATAAATCTCTCGGCAGTGGGAGTACCCTTATTTTACTCAATAGGAAAATCCCTATAATATGTATGTTTTCATAAAAAAGTTTACTGCTCCTTTAAGGGGTTAAGCAATGTGTCTACAGTTGTGTAGGCAAAACAGTCGAACAGAGAATAGGAAACTGCTAGCACTCACCCAGGTGACTGCCGGCTGTTTTCTCTTCTCTGTTCGTCTGCTTACATTGACTGTTTTTTTATGGACTGAGCAACGGGAAGCTGTATGTAAAGTGGAAGATCGGCTCTTTGAAAAGAGCAGTGTATATGCACTGATTGTTTGAAACAGCATGATTAATTCCCTAATCCATAATTGTAATCCTGCAGTAGCTCCTTGGACACTGTAGTTCTGAGTGTCTATGTCACCAATTATTCATTTCTTTAATTAGAAAGTCTACACTTGCGTGTAACCATTGAGAGTCAAGGTGTAAAATCATTCCTAATACAATATCTACCTCCATTCGTTCTTGCTTAACGTCATCAATCTCATCATCTTCCATCAAAGCCAGGAGCTCTCCAGTCTGGTCTATTGAGTTGAGAAAATCCTGAGCAAGTTTCTGGCGTTTATTTGCATTGTTGGCGCTGTTGAGCTTCTCTGTGTAAAAGTACAGAATAGAAAATGTATTTATAATTCTAAGAGCGCACAAAACATGTGCCAACCTGCAACAGAGATATAAGTATCTTTATTTACGTTTTACCTAGTGTAAGCCACCTCCCCTCATATGTGGAATCTGGTCGCTTGACAGCTCACAGCAAGGGACAATCTTATTACTGTGAACGTAAGGAAAACCCTGCCCCTCTTGATAGGTCTTTCAGGTTTTTCCTTATGCTCACTGAAGATTGTCCCTCTCTGCGATCCATCCACTCAGTCTTGCTGTTCTGAGGTGAGCAGTGTTACATCACTATAAGGGGCGGGAAGGGGATACTTTATCATTCAATTACTCTTGTATTACAACTCTGACAGTATTGAAATAACGCTCTCCACGGCCCAAATACTATGAAGATAAATTGGAGCTGCTTTTATTGTGAAACATTACTATCCCTTTAACACTTATTTTACTTTTAAATAGCAGTGATATTTTTACATTAATTTACTTTTCCTTTACTCACCTTTTTCATGCTGTTCTACATATAAGTTAATGGTAAATGTAAACCACTTTTACGAAGTTTTACAGGACATTGAGTATGGAAAATTTTAAAAGTGTACTAAAATCCCTTGCAGCACATTCTGTGGATACACAGGTCTAAGTTCCTGAGACATTCAAATAAGCTCATTAGTGCGTGTTTTGCTTGCATGTTTTGTTTTGCTATACAACATGCAGCAGTTAATTTTTCACCTTAATTTAGGCTTGTTTATCTACTAAAGAATTGAATTAAATATGGCAATTATGAAATGGAGCACAGTACTTCAATTCATAATGAAGAAGAAAAAGATTTTAATTAAAGTTATGTTTAAAAACTCTTAAAGGGATACCTGGATGTAATTAAAGGGATAGTAATACCTGGATGTAAGTAGGTTTATCCCTTTGAGTGCCAGAGGGGTACGGAATGTATTGCAAAGTAATGCATTCTGTACCCCTCTGGCACTCAAAGGGTTAATATTGTTCATCTGAAAAAAATAAATGAAATGCAGTAAATCCCGTTGCTTAACCCCTTCGCGTCCTGTGATGTACCCGGACCGTCACGCTGGTCCGGCACTTAAGGACCAGTGACGGTCCTGGTACGTCACATACTTTTACTCACCACGCTCCTGCAGGAGCGCGGTGAGTAATACCGTGGACTGAAATTGATCGCTCCAAGACCGGAGCGATCTCTTTCAGTCCTCCTTTCGATGTGCCGCCCCACGTGATCAGTCACGTGGGACGGCACGTCGAACCCGTCTATCTGGTCCTTAAAGGAACAGACACCGCAGGATCGTCGGACCCTAAGGGGTTAAAGATGTGTATTTTAAGATTTATAAGTTTTTAAAGCCTCCCAGGCACACTCTGTAGACCGTTCTAATGAAGCATTTCTTTGTAAACAATGCTATTTCGGCTCTGCAGAAGAGCTGTCAGGTCACACAACCAGAATCTCAATCTGTCAGCTAGAACGCTGATGTGAGTAATAGGGGCGGGAGGGGGGAACTTAAAAAGCTTATAAATCTTAAAATACACATCTATAAGCAACAGGATTTACTGCATTTCATTTTTTTTCAGATGAACAATATTAAACCTTCTTACATCCATGTATTACTATCCCTTTAATTTTTAATTTCCTGATGAAGAAGGGTAGGCAGAGAGTCAGAAACAGTACCTAGCACACGCAGACTCTAAAGGGTATGATCCCTTCCCATCACCGTCACTCATTCGTTTATTAACCCTTTAGGTGACATAGGTGAGTGACATATTACTACGCATTGTGTGGCATACACACCTTTGGCATTCAAAGGGTTAATGACCAAAGGTGTGTGAAATGCATTAGATTGCAATGTGTTGCATACCACCTCTGCCCATAACCCTTTAAAGGGATAGTAATACTTAAGTATTACTAATCCCTATAGTAAAGTCCTATTAAAAATAAATGTATTGCCCCCAGTGTCATCTCTCAAACCTTTATGGTTTGAGAGATAATCGCTCCTAAAGTTGCCCTCTCCCTCCCCCTTCCCCATAGTCAGTGTTCTAGCTGACGGCAGGGAAACAAGTCGTACAACTTTCAGGCAGCTCTCCAGCACAGCCGCGATCGCGTTACTAAAAAAGAAAACTTTCACTGAAATGGTCTTCTACGTGTGATTGGTTTGCAAGCACATGTAGAGACCATTTTAGTGAAAGTTTTTTTTTTGTGTTTTTTTATTAACGTGATCGCGGCTCTGCTGCAGAGCCACCTGATGATCTATGACCATATTTCCCTTCTGTCAGCTACAATGCTGGTTTGAGAGATGACATTGGGGGCAATACATTTATTTTTACTAGGACTTTACTATAGGGATTAGTAATACTTAAGTATTACTATCCCTTTAAGGACCCATTATGTGCTATGACCATCATGGGTAAATTTGTGTTAAGGACCCATGACATGCTGTGACCCTAATGGGAAAACGTTAAGGACCAATGACAGTCTTGGCATGTCACGTCATGCAATTCAGGGGTCCCCACGTGGCTACACGACATTCAGGAACCCCTGAATCCACTGAGCAGAAAAAAGACGCCCAGTGGTCCTTAATTTTCAGCAGGTGCCGGCCAGTCGTTAAGGGGTTAAGCCTTTGAGTACCTGAGAGGTATTCAGTGCATTGCCTCTCTGCCACCCAAAAGGGTAATGAATAGAGCAGCAGTGTCCATTATATACAAAAGTGAAATTCAGAATGGCTTAGGGGGCGGGGTGTGCGTATGGGAATGCACCAATCAGACAACAGTGCACTGTAGCTTGTGTCGCAGACTCTCTCCTCTTTGAAGTTAGTAACAGCTGAGAAGTAGAGACTAACTGCAGTATTATAAAAGAGGGACGTTTACACAAATGGACCGGAGGTTTGTGCAGCTCATTGCACTGCAATGTATTCCACTCCCCTCTTGACCTCAAAGAATGAAGCACCAGGGGTGCTGTGCAATGCATTGAGAAGAAAAATGTTGCCCCCCCCTCCCCCTCCGGTTTAACTCACTCAGTGCCAGAGGCGTAATGCATTAACTTACCTTTAATTGTATTTATATGGCCTATAAAATAAAGATTTTATAATGGAGCAATTTCAATTATTATATCCCACATCATTAAATAAGAAAATAAATCACAAATATCATTCCTGAAATTGGAGCTTTTCTTTAAAAAAAAAAAAAAAAAAAAAAAAAAGTTCTGTAGTATAAATGGTCGTGTTGGAAACCTGTTTAATATCACAGGGGTTAACCCTTTGAGCGCCAGAGGGGTACGGAATGCATTGCTTTGCAATGCATTCCGTACCCCTCTGGCCCTCAAAGGGTTAAGGATGGCGCAAGGAAATGCAAATAAAAATATTCTTTTACAGACCAGATTGTGAACATTATTTTTAAGATAGTCAAAACTGTGCAAGTAGCGTATATTTAAAAACCTCCTGAGTTATGTTAATTACTGTATAATGTCTTCCAAAAAATACGCTTCTCTTTCCTGAACGTTATTATTTCAGGTGTTTTAAATCTCTAAGCAGGACCTTAAGATGGAAAAGAGAAAATCACAAGCTCTAAAAAGCTACTGATGTTTTTCATCAAAATTGCCATATAATAATAGGACCACTAAAGGTGAAAATGCCGTTAAAATGCACTTATTCCACTAAAACCTTTCAAGATCCAAACTGTGCAATGAAGCAGACAAAACACCACAGTCTGTTAGCGCACATAAAATAGACCTGACAACAGTTAACACATCTAATAAATGCAGCAGATGATCAGGCTCACCACATCTAATATTATTTCCAAAATTGAATTTGAACTAAGCTGGGACTGCCTCATTGGTTTACTGTATTGAGTCTGTCTGAGTCCGTCTGCTCTGAATTAGCCTGCAAATATTATACTGTGAAACGCAGCAGACTTTGAGTGAATTCTTGTATCTTGTGAGAGAGGATGGACTGGGGAATACTTGGAGGAGGGTGCACCTTAGTGAACAAATAAAAATTCCTCTGACATTCAAAGGGTTAAATGGGACTTTTGCAGAGAAATTAAAGGTATGGTAATACTTAAAGGGATAGTAACACTTCGTTTTATCTTTATTTTATTTTGTAGGCATCAAAAAACACACAAAGAACGATATGTTATCTCTCAAACCTTTATGGTTCGAGAGATATTCACAAGCAAAGTTTCCCCTCCCTCCCCTTTTACCTAGTGTAAGCCATCTCTTCTCAGATGCGGAATGCAGTCCATAGACCAGACAGATAACAGCATGGGACAATCTTCTTCCTATGAGAACAATGAAAGCCCTGCCCCCCTTGACAAGTTTTTCAGGTTTTTGCCTTATCTTAATTGAAGATTGTCCCTCTCTGCAATCTACCTGGGCACCTCCCTTCTGGCTGAGCAGTGTTATATCAGTAAAAGGGGCGGGAGGGGGACACTTTGTCATTGAATTACTCTTGAACTACAACTCTGACAGAATTGAAATAACACTCTCCAGGGTACAAATACTATGATGATTAATTAGAGCTGCTTTTATTATGAAACATTACTATCCCTTTAAAATATAAAATGAAATATGTTGTAGGGTTTATCCCTCTAAGTAAAACAAGGGCACTCCCACTGCTGAAAGGTGTCTTATTCAAACGTTAATAGAGCTCAAACCTGAATTTTCTAGGTGTATCATAGTGGCCTAAAATTGTACAGTGGCGCTGTTGTAACACCATCCTATGGAGATTTATAGTCAACTGACCAGATCTGTCCATAGGATGGTGTAGCAACAGCACCACTGTACAATTTCAGGCCACTGCGATACTACACCTAAAAAAATTGAAGTTTGAGCTCTAATAACTTTTGAATAAAACATCTTTCAGCAGTGGGATTTGCCTTGCTTTACTCAGGCGGATAAACCCTACAACAAAAATTTTTTTTTTTTTTTTTTTTTTTTTTTTTTTTACATTTTAAGTATTACTATCCCTTTAACAGATTTTACTAAAATTGGTCCTAAGGAAGCAAGCATTGTAAAATGGCTTAGGCTACCCCAAGAATCTCCTAAATGGTTTCAGTTTAGTTCAGGGGGTGGGGCAAAAACTAAGTGCATGAATTCAGGGCCATTTTATCTTTTACACGTCCCTTGGGACCACCCAACACAGCATGGAGAGTGCAAGCGGAGACAGTAGGCCACGGGTATAGAATGATGGATAGTCAGCCGGAGCAGGGGTCAGCATGGAGCAGGTAGTCGGCCAAAGCCAGGAGTCAGACCATAGTGGGTAGTCAGCCAAAGCCAGGAGTCAGACCAGAGCAGGTAGTCAGCCAAAGCCAAGAGTCAGACCAGAGCGGGTAGTCAGCCAAAGCCAGGAGTCAGACCAGAGCGGGTAGTCAGCCAAAGCCAGGAGTCAGACCGGAGCGGGTAGTCAGACAGAGCTAAAGGTCAGACAGGAACAGAATGCAGTAGTCAGGGATCAAACAGAGCTGAAGTCAAAACGTAGCCAGGAGTCATACACAGAAATGGAGCATCGGAATCACAAAAGCTGTAGCACACAGGTACACCACGAAAGGACAAAGGAGTAAAGGCAGGCTGAGGCCTATAAGGCCTAGCATGTAGGCAGAGACTCACTCTGGCAATTAACAGTGGCCAATAAGAATAGTGAATGTGCCTCAGTGTACAACCAGGAAGTAATGCAATGTCGCTTGCAAGCACAGTGTCGCTGGAGGCAATCATGGCCACCGTGATAGGGACACACATGAATGATGCATACTACAGGGTTGCTTTGATTTTGGTGCACTCTTGAAATATGCCTATTTCCTATGTGCCCCTTTTTAAAGGTGAGGTATGGTCAGCCTATTGTATACTAGCTGCCTTTCCTTCCCTGTGTCAGGCTGACTCAGCTGATAACGAACTGCCTTTACCTCTCTGTTTCCATGGTTACTTATCTGACTGTTATCAGCCAACCCCTTCAACGCTATTTAAAGCAGCTAGGCTCATTTCCTCCTTGCCCTTGTGTTGTTTATGGCTGCAAGTGCAATCTCCTGAGTTTCTGATTATCCTGGCTTTCTCTGACGTCCCTTCTGGCTCCTGACTCCTGGCTTGTTCCTGACATCGCTGACCTCCGTATTCCTGACCCCAGCTAGTCTGAGTACCTGTCTTGGCTCCTGACCCCGGCTTGTCTTTTGGTTTACACTCCTGGATCACAATTTTGCTTTGTTTGCTCTGGTTATTTCAATAAAGGTGTTTTGCACTTCACATATTGTGTCTGTCTGGTTCCTGGTCCCTAACATTACACAAGGGCCATGAACCCAGGAGGAGGAGGCAATCCACCAAATGTTTTTACCAGGCTGGATCAGGAAGACCAGCTCATGGACCAGTTTGTGCTGGCCCTCCAGGCTTCGTTGCTCCATACTGCGCATCTGGCTCCACCACCTCAGCAACCCCCGGTGCAGGCTGTCCCTATAGCTGCTGCTGCTTCTGCTCCGGCTGCCACTGTTGATTCCAATGTTGCTAGAGGCATGACGGGGTCCTCCTGCTTCCCCAGCATTATGGGGGTGACCCTAACCAGTGCAGAGGTTTCTGAACCAGGTCGGTATCTATCTGGAGATGGTACCTCTGGCCTTCCTGTCTGATAGGAGTAAGGTGGACTTTGTGATTTCCTTACTCTCTGACAGGGCCTTGGCATGGGCTAATCCCCTTTGGGAGAAGCAGAAACCTGTAGTTTGTAGCATCCTTTAAAAGGGTATTTGATGTACCGGCTCACTCCACTTCGGCTGCTAAACAGCTAATGTCCATTCGGCAGGGTAAAAGGACAGTTTCAGATTACACCATCAAGTTTCATACCCTGGCAGTCGAGGTTGGTTGTAATAATGAGGCTCTCGTGGCTGCTTTCTCTAATGGGCTCTCAGATACGGTTAAGATGAGAGTGCAGCCCGGGACCTCCCCAGAAATTTAGAGTACCTCCGGGTCTTAAGACCCCAGATGGTGTAGAGCCCATGCAGCTTTGGTTTACCCCTCTTTTGGTTGAGGAGAAAGCCTTTAGGAGGAGGGAGGTCCTATGCCTTTACTGCAGTAAGGCAAGACATCTACTACAAACTTGTGAAAGTGGTGAAGGTGCTAACCACATCTCCGCTCTCTTCGTTGCCTGAAGAGTACCAAGAATTCTGGGATGTATTCGATAAAGACTGGGCTGGGGAGCTCCCGTCTCACAGTCCATACAATTGCACCACTGAGCTGCAGCAGGGTGTCATACTTACTTGAGGCCGAGTCTACCATCTATCTGTTGCAGAGAAAAAGGTGATGAAGGAGTATGTTGTGGATGCACTATCCCGCGGGTTCATTCCCAAGTATTCCTCTCCCGCCGGGGATGGATTCTTCTTTGTGAAGTAGAATGGAGAACAGCGACCCTGTATTGATTACAGAGGACTCAACCGTATCACGGTTAAAAACACCTACCCAATTCCACTTATTACCGAGCTATTCGATCACTTGAAAGGGTCCAAGGTGTTTACTAAGCTCAACCTGCGAGGGTAGTATAATTTTGTAAGGCTAAAGTAGGGCCACAAATGGAAAACCGTGGTTAACACCAGGAGTGGGCATTACGAATACCTCGTAATGCACTTCAGTCTCTGCAATGCTCCTGCGGTTCTCCAGGAATTCTTAAATGAGGTCTTTCAGGATATGCTCCAACAATGCGTGATGGTATACCTAGATGACATTTTGATCCATTTCACCTCCACGGAAAGTCACCATGCAGATGTAGCCCGAGTTCTGCAAAGGTTAAGAGATAATAACCTACAAACTTGAGAAGTGCAAGATCCACCTGTGACAGTTACCTAGTTCAAGCGACACTGCCGACGAGGACGCGTCGATAAGTCGCGGTCGCTTCTTCCCAGATGTAGCTGACTATGCCTGGTTTGAGCACACCTGAAGGCATCATTGGCCGCCTATGTCCTGTTGCCAGCTGGATTTGGCGCTCGTGTTGATGCAGGAGCGGGCCGCTGGTTTGACACAATGCAATGGGATATGTCATTTATGGGCGCAAAGCGGCAGAATGACACAGTACCCTGTTTTGTACTGCTTGGCTATATCTCCTCCCCTCTACTTCCTGGGCTGGGCTTTAAGAGGGAACTGAGTCAATTTCTCAGTTGCCCTTGCGTTATTGTTCTACACAGTTGGGTTTCCTTGGGCTCTGTGTATACCTGCTGACTACTACTCTGCGTATGAACCTGGCTTGTCTGACTATCCATCCTGGTGCTGACCTGTGGCTCTGTCTGACTATTATCCTGCCTACTCCTTGTGTATAGTGGATACCCATTCTGGTGCAGACCTATGGCTCTGGCTGACTAACTACTCTGTGTATGACCAGGCTTGTCTGACCATCCATCCTGGTGCTGACCTGTGGCTCTGTCTGACTATTCTCCTGCCTAATCCTTGCTCGTAGTAGACACCCAATCGGGTGTGGACCTGTGGCTCTGGTTAAGACTAACGTTTGATTTCATGCTCCTTGGAACTGACAGCAGGCGTGCGTCAGTGTTTCTTCCTATCTCTGTTCTTTGGAAGAATCCCGTTGCCTTCAATCCAACTGCAGCCGTGAGTCAGGTTGACTCTAGCAGCGTTTCCTGAGTACCTTCCAGGATCCAGAGACTTCAGGGGCGCGTGCCAGTCTCTGGTAGAGGTTCTCTCGCTTAGGCAGACTCCTATTTCTGATAGAGATGCTGACCTCTAGTGGGACCTCTACTGTTCCTTGTGCCTTTGCTTGTGATTACTCCTATTATTGTTATATTCTGTTTGTATTGTTTAATAAATATATTGTCATTTTTACTATACCGGTCTGACTCCTTAATTATTCTTCGGACCCCGTGACACCACCACAAACATGTCACCTTCTTGGGGTACGTTATTTCAGAGGTCGGTTTCGATATGGACCCTGGAAAACTCAACTGTTCTTGAGTGGGACCCGTAGGTCTTCGCTCTCTTCAACATTTCCTAGGGTTCGCAAACTACTACAGGAAATGTATCTGCAATTTTTTCTCTATTGTAAAACCCCCTACTGGCATGACCAACAAAAGACAGTAACGCCACTCACTGGCCCCCGGAAGCCATCATAGCCTGAGTCATTAAAAGTCTCTTTTTCCGCAGCACCCATTTTGACTCACCCAAAACCCAAGCTTCCTTTCGTACTTGAGTTCGGTGCATCTGAGGCAGGAGTAGGCGCCCTCCTGTCTCAACATCCTACTCCTGAGAGCCAGTTGCACCCGTGTGGGTTTTTCTCCAAAAAGCTTAGTCCTGCAGAGTGCAAATATGAAATTGGCGACCGTGAGTTGCTGGCAATAATACTAGCTCTCAAAGAATGGAGGCATTTGCACGAGGGAACTTCCTTGCCAAACCTGATCCTCAAAGATCATAAAAACCTCATTTACCTTTCCGAGGCTAAGAGCTTGACTCTGAGGCAGGCACGATGGGCCTTATTTCTATCTTGTTTTAACTATGTGGTCTTGTACCTGCCGGTGACCAAAAACATACGGGCTGATGCCATTTCTAGACAGTTTTCAGTCGCTAAAGAAGAGAGTCCTCCTAGTCCTATTATTCTCAGGACCGAGTACTGGCAACCATATGCACCAGCATAACGTCTCCCCTCAGGGAGAGAATACGGGCCACCCAAGTTGATGCACCTGCTGAGACTCCTTCAGAGTGCTGTTTCGTACCTGTTAACCTCCATACCAAGGTACTTTCAACTTACCATAATACTAAGTCAGCAGCTTCTCTGGTTGTTTTCCCATCTCTTCTGCTGGTCAGAACTTAACAAAGATATTACTACCTTTGTTGCTGCCTGTCAAGTCTGTGCACAGACCAAATCACCCCGTCACCTTCCAGTGGGCTTCTCCAACCCATACCCAATGGTGAGAAGCCTTGGTCACACCTTTACATGGACTTCAAAGTCGACCTCCTCTGTCCAACGGTAACACAGTCATCCTCATTGTTGTCGACTGATTTTCCAAGATGATCCGCTGTATACCATTCAAGAAACTCCCATCCGCTAAAGAGCTGGCTACGGTCTTTATCAAGGAGGTCTACTGGCTACACAGGGTTCCTAAAGTCATAATTTCCGACCGGTGTAGCCAGTTTGTCTCAAGATTCTGGAGGGCCTTCTATGCGCAACTAGGTATGCAACTCTCCTTCTCCTCGGCCTACCACCCGCAATTTAACGGGTGTATGGAAAGGGCTAATCAGGCCTTGGAGCAATTCCTGCAGTGCTACATCTTTGACCATCGGAACAACTGGTCAGACCTGCTACCTTGGGCAGAGTTTGCTCATAACAGTGCGGTCTTGGCCTCCACCTGACTCTCCCCCTTCATGGTGAATTATGGGTATCAACCCTCCATGATTCCAAATTATTTCAATTTCCAGGGGATTCCGGTGCTGGAGGATCATCTCCAGCAGATCTGTTCCACATGGGTGCAGGTCCAAGAGGCACTACAATGCTCACAACAACCTCAGGAGCTCCAGGCCAATCGTAAACACCTACCTGCACCCTCCTACCAGGTCGGGAAGAGGGTCTGGTTGTCCTTCAGAAACCTCCACCTCCGAGTACCCTCCCAGAAACTGGATCACTGTTTTGTTGGGCCTTTCTGTATCCTCTGATGTGTGAACCCTGTGGCCTATGCCCTAGACCTCCCCCCCAATATGCAGATACACAATGTGTTCTATGTCTGGCTGCTGAAACCCCTGATTTGTAATCGTTTGACTACGGTCACTCCTCGACCCCATTTGATGCCCACTGATGGCCATTAGGTCAGCTCCATAGTCGACTCTCGTAGGTTCCGTGGGAGGCTTCAATATTTGATCCATTGGAAGGTGTATGTTCCGGAGGAGCGCTCGTGGGTTCCAGTCTCGAATGTGCATGCTCCTACCCTCCTCCATGCTTTCCATGCACACTTTCCCCTCAAGCCTGGTCCTGCCTCACGGGATGGTCGTTGGGGGGGTACTGTCATGGTTTGGCTGAACTGCTCTAACACTCTGCTGTTGTATACTATCTTCCTTTCCTTACCTGGGTCAGGCTGACTCAGCTAATGATTAACAAACTGCCTTTACATCTCTGTTTCCATGGTTACTCGCCTGACTATTATCAGCCAACCCCTTCCAGGATATTTAAATCAGCTAGATTCATTTCCTCCTTGCCCTTGTGTTGTTTATGGCTGCAAGTGTGTTCTCCTGTGTTCCTCATTATTTGTGCATGACCTGGCTTCCTCTGACGTCCCTTCTGACTCCTAAATCCTGACTAGTTCCTGGCATCGCTGACCTCCATATTACTTACCCTGGCTCGTCCGAGTACCCGTCTTGATTCCTGAGCCCAGCTTGTCTTTTGGTTTATGCTCCTAGATAGCAATTTTGCTTTTTTTGCTTTGTTTATTTCAATAAAGGTGTTTTGCACTTCACATTTTTGTGTCTGTCTGGTTCCTGGTCCCTAACAGTAACATTTGGGGAGTTGCAGGGTGAGATATGTATTATTATGCATTTATCTGTCTGCATTGCATCTGTAACACTGAAGGAAGTGTAAATGAGCTAATAGTTTGTGTTGGTGGGTAAGGAGTTTCAGCAGCTGGTATCACTAGATGATAGTGATTGAGAGCAAGAACTCTTCCTCAAAGCCACAGTAACACAGACATTTTACTAACCTGTTTTTTAATGTACCCAGACGGCGCAGACTTTTGGGGGTGATGGAGGTGTCAGAAAACTGACCCATTAACATTGCAGCAGGCCAGAATGTAACCAGGAAGTTTGTGGCTCACATACACAAAGTACTACATTTTGCATTAGCATCCCCACAGACTGATAGAGTCAGGTAACACAGAACTCTAAAGGGAGAGACTGGAAACATAACAGGTCAAAGTACATTGCAGGATCACTGAGAGATCAGCGAGGGTCTACATTCATACCCCCTGATCAGCTTCCTGATCTGCCAGGGTTAAAAATGCAGCCACAGAACATCAGCAGGTATACTCCCATAGGAGGAGATATATAATCATCATCTTCAGCCATTGTCAATCCACTGCAGGATGAAGGTCTTCTCAGCAAGTGTCCAACAACTTCAGTCCTGTGCTTTTGGTTGCCACTGTGTACCGACAAATTTGGTAATTTCATCTACCCATCTTGTCTTTGGTCTTTTTCTTGTGCATTTAGTAACAAGTGGAATCTATTCCAAAATTATTTTGGTCCATCTACCATCAAGACTTCTTGCGATGTGGCCTGCCCATTTCTTTTAATAATGTCATAGACCTTTGTTTGCTGATGAATCCATGCACATTTTTTTCAGTCACTTTTTGTTATGTTTAGAATTCGCTGCTCCATACTTCTGCCTAACATTAAGTTTTTGTATGGCTTTCTAATTCATTGTCCATGTTTCACAGCAATACATAAGGACTGGGAGGACAAACTGGCCAAAAAACTTTCACTTGAGGCAGAGTGGTAAATGCTTATCATCCTGATTTTATTCCATTCCATCATGGTGTTTCCATCTGTTGACATTGTCTGTCCAATGTAAATATACCTGTCCACTTCTTCTACCTCTAGTCCATCTACTGTGAATTTCCTTGGTATAGCAAATTTGTCAACCCCTTAAAGACCCATGACAGTCCTGGACCGTCATGGGTTGTTATACCCTTAAGGACCTATGAAGGTCCTTGACTGTCATGGAATTCTGGGCTCCATGCACCGCTGCACACGTTCAGGAAATCTGGAATCGGATTGAGCAAAAAAAAAAAAAAAAAAAAATGCTCAGTGGTCCTTAAGTGACCACAAAGTACGTGCGAGGCCGGTCTTTAAGGGGTTCATCTTTAGACCAAAATTTTTGCTTTCCTATTATAGCTCTTCAATTCATTCTTGCAGTTTTTTTAGGTCTACTGGCAAAGAGTATGATAACATCTGCAAAACGTAAGTGATGTAGGTAGTCTCCAATGACCTTAAGTCCTTTTTGGTCCCAATTTAGATTTCAGAAATTTTGGGGAGATTGTGTCTCCTTGTCAGACCCCTTTTTCTTTGTTGATCTGGACTTTATCATTGTTGCTCTGTATTGATGCAGATGATTTTCATATATTGATTGGAGGATATTGATGTAAGCGAGATCTATTCCTTGGTTGATCAAGACGTTGATTATTTCCTTTTTCACGGAATCTAAGGCCTTTTCGTATCCAATGAAGGTTAAGCATAATGTAAGGTTGGATTCATTCTGTCGCTGTATAACTTGTTGCAAAAACCTTTGCAAAAACCTTGCAGACCACTGGCAACAGGCTTATTGGTCGGTAGTTTTTATCACCTTTTTTGTGCAGTAGGATGACTTCTGCATTTTTCCATGTTTCCTGTAGTTTGACAAGAAGTAGGTATTTTGAAAACAGTTTAGCTATGAATTTGAATAAAAGTTTACCTTCGACTTTGATCTTTTCAGTAGTGTCTTTATCAGGTCCACCTGCTGTGCCATTTTCCATTGATTTTATTGCAGTTTCTACTTCTACTACCAAAACTTCTGGCACAGCTTCAGCCTCTGGCACTGCATTCAGTTGTTGTCCTTCATCTTTATAAAACAAGAATACAATTCTTCCAATCCTTGTAGTATTTGTTGTTGGGTTTTTACCATGTACCATCTTCAAACTTTAATACAAACATTTGGCTCTTATGTGTGGCAGTCTTTTGTTTTGCTTTATTTAGTTCTTAATTTTCTTCCAGTGATGTGTGTATGGATATTATATATAAACTAGTTGAACAGCCCGTTACACGGGCCACATTGCCACTGCCACCCGGTCGCGGGGCAGTCACGCACAGTACAGACTGCCCGTACCTCGGCTGATACAGAGCTGGACGCTCAGCCGAGGCGCGGGCAGTCTCTACTGTGCATGACTGCAGCACACGCAGCAGTGTCTACTGCGCATGTCGTGGAGTTCCACACGTTCTAGCGATTATCTAGGATATATATATATATATATATATATATATATATATATATATATAGAGAGAGAGAGAGAGAGAGAGAGAGAGAGAGAGAGAGAGTCTGCAGGGATAGTGTTACAGTGTATCAGAGTACCATAGAGGTGTCCAAAGCATTGCAAAGAAATTTGCTGGACAACCCTTGGCACCAAAAGAGTTAACCGTCAGCGTGAAGGTCACAAATCATAAGGCCAAAGCTGTATGTCTTCCTCCGTCGTATGAAGACCTTCTGAGATCCTCTGTTGGAAGGGGGCGAGCTCTCAGATTTTGTCCCAGCACCCAGCAGTTGTAGTTACACCTGGACACTCTAGAGCAGAACAACTGTAGCATGGGGGGGGGTAAAACTTCCCACTGATTCAAGTGATACTGTTACATCCTTGAATGCTAGAGATGTTGTGAAGCAATACCTTGGAGACCTCTCTAGCATTCACCGAATTAAAAGCACAATTTAAATCAATGGGAATCTTAAGGATTACTTATTTGTCCCTTACGATGCAGTTAGTATGCTCCAAAATTACTGTTTCTTTGCATTCTTCACAAGGCCTGGTGGATGCAAACACGTAAGGCATCGCTCACTCATCATATGTCAGCACTAACTAAACTACAGCACTCACTCCTGATTTCCTGTATGTTGCATTAGCAGCTGTTCCCTGTGATGAATTTCAGAGCTATCCCCTCTGCCCATTGTCACCACGCTGAAATCAGTTACACTGTAAATCAGTCCTAGATTATTATTCCTCTTATAAAGAGCCAACGAGGATGGAATATCTTTCATGGGAAATCCCATCCCCCAAAAAAAGCTTTAACCCTTTTACTGCCGGTAAAGTGTCCAACGCATTGCAATGTTTTGCACATCCCTCTGACACTCAACGGATTAAATGTAACCCTTTTGGAAGCTCCAGATAGGTCTCAAACGCATTGATCCACAATGTGCTGGACGTCTCTTGAGCATCCCAATGGTTGGAGGGATCTTAACTCTTTGTGTGCCAATGGGGTATCCAACGCATTACTTTGCAATGCGTTGGATACCCCTCAGGCACAAAAAGTGTTAACCCTTTATTTTGACTTTACATATTGTACACATAAAGTCAAAATGCCAGTTATTTGTTATTTTATTTTTCTCATCGTTTCCCTGAATCTCTGTTCCCAAAAATCTTTCTGGTAAGTCATCCATCAAAGCAGAACAGTGATACAATGTAACACCATGTCCCTGCAGCACTGAGATATCTGTATGCTGCAGTATATATTTTTTTATTTGGTATATTTTCTACATTGCTATCACTATACCTGTTTTCATACTCCATGACAGAAAGCTCTCTGGAAACAGGTGAAGATTAAATTATAGAATGCATTATTTTATACATTATACATGTACGGCATTTGCAAAGTCAAAATGAAGGGTTACTAACCCTATAAATACCATTGTACCAAGGGAACATTATCACCTCCCAAAACTAGACCCCCCACACCACTTAATTTACTATGTACAGAAAATCCTAATGGCGTCTATGCAATTTACTCCTTTGTTCAGTTGATTACTGGATCAATCCATCTTGGATGTCAGGTGCACGGGAGTAGACATGACAGTTGCTGTCAGAACTACTAGACTTCAAGCTCCGCCCACTAGAACATCCATTTTTTTTTCCCATCTGAAGAAGACCAAGTACATGAGTCCGTAGAAGATTACCAGGTGCAGTGGGTGGGGTTTGAAGTCCAGTAGTCATGTGCCCTGCCAGTAAGATGGCTCAGTTGGTTGATGCACCAGCTGTACAAACCGCAAGGTCACAGGTTCTACTCCCGGCAAGGTCAACGACGCATTTCACCCCTCTGAGGCAGATAAAATGAGTCCAAGATATACTTGAATATGAGAGACAATCTCAATGTATTCTTCTTGGAAAAATGCTTTCACACAAAAAAATATAAAATAAAATAAAATAAAAATAAATCTAGGATGGATCTCTTCAACCAAGGAGCAAGGATAAAACCTATAGTTTGCATTAGGATTTTTTGGGAAGTTTTGACGTCCTACAACACCTACCGTCAAGGTCATCTTCTTCTATTCCTTTCAGGATTTTGGACTTGTAGTCACGGAAGACCATGTACTTCAGCAACCTCCGGAGTTTCTTCTGGAAACAAACAGCAATCTTGTATGATATAACAAGTTTATAGACGGAGATGAATAAAGGGATAGTAACACTTAATATGCAAATAAATATATTTTGTAGGGTTTACCGTCCAGTTTGCAACATAAATAAGACAATTTAAAAAAATGTCCTCTGAAAAAATATTGTACCCCAGCTCTTAAAGGAATATTAACACTGAGTAAAACAAGGGTACTTCCACTGCTGAGAGGTGTTTTATTCAAAAGTTATTGCAGATCAAACTTGAATTTTTAGTTGCAGTATCACAATGGCCTGAAATGTTATATGGTGCTGTTGCTACATCATCCTATGCACAGCTCTGGTCAGTTGACCATAAACCTCCATAGGATGTGTAGCAACAGCACCAACGTAAAACTTCAGGACATTGAGATATTGCACCTAAAAATTTTTGTTAGAGCTGGAATAATATTTGAATAAAACACCTCTCAGCACTGGGAGTAGCCTTGTTTTACTCAATAGTATAAACCCTACGATACATACATACATTTATATATATATTTTTTTGTATATTAAAGGAGCAATAAACTTTTTTTATGAAAACTTACATTTTAGAGAGCTTTTCCTGCTGAGTAAAACAAGGGCACTCACACCGCTGTCAGTTGTTTTATTCAGACTTTATAACCAGGAAGTGAATTTACTGTGTGTTTACTTCCTGATAGTTCTAACTGACAGGAAGTGACTTAGCAGTTTCTATCACATTTTGTGGAGAACTGTATGTCACTGACTTTCCTCTCCATTAGAATGTAACAGAATAACTAAATGGAATTTGACCACTAGAGGGCACTGCTAATGTAAAAAAACACAGGTTTAAACAGTAATACTCTGGAAATATGCATCTCTCAGGAGTGAGCGTACCCTTATTTTACTGAACAGGAAACACTGTAAAATACATATATTTTTTCATACAAAAAAGTTTACTGCTCTGTTAAATGTTACTATCCCTTTAAGTTTTGGCTGGGGTGCAATATTTGTTCAGAGGACATTTTTTAATATGTCTTATTTATGTTGCAAACTGACGGCTGATGAGGAACTATCCAGATTCTAAGTACTGGCTTTACACCATATGAAATGAAGAACACAAACTAGTAGAACAATGTAACCCTTAACCCCTTATGGACCAGTGCAATGCATTGTGCACTCCTCTGGTCCTCAAGAGGTTAACCGTTTAACAAAATGATTTACCTAGCTAGGAGTCTTTGATACAGCTGAACTGTATATTAACCCCTGTGGTGCACAGCGCTCTGTTCCTCAAGGAGTTAATATTTTAATTGAATCTTTGCAAGCCTCTATTGTACTCTGCATTTATTTCATGTTTCCTCACAAGCCATCACTCTCATAGAACTCTTAACTCTTGGACTTCAGCGAGGTTACGATGCATCGTATTGTGTTTGTGTGTGTAAAAGACAAGAACGATACCTTGTCTCTGCGCATCAGGAACAGAAGGTCTTCGGCTGAGATAACACGGGCTCCCCTCATTTGAGATACATCAGCTGCCTGCTGCAACTAAAGAGAAAAGAGTTTAGGTCAGGACACGTATCTCAGATTAAGGTGTGTAAATGACTAAGAAAGAAAGACTTAATTCTCATGAACTTCTTTCCCTTCCCGGTCTCAGCCCTTTAGGATTTCAGTTCAAAACACCTGATATAAGAGCAACTTCATATTATGCATTACCATCCCTTTAGGGGAAGACAGAGCAAAATATATAGAGGAAGTATTTTTACATTTGTGTGCATGATATCTGTTTGTGTGCATATGTGTGTAACTGTAGCTCTGTAAGTGCACATTTGTGTGTGTGTGTTTGTGTGTGTGTGTGTCTCGATTCTATTGGTTCAGAGAAAAGTTTGTGCCAAAATGAGTTCCATTGGTTACACACATTATTGTACGGTAGGATTTCTATTACCTGGCCAGCATCCTGTGTAAAGAGCATTGGTCACACGAACTCATGCTGAGCAGAGGTGTAACTAGAAGCCTCTGAGCCCTGGTGCAAGAAGTGCCACAGGCCTCCACCACATTGGCCCCCCTCAACCACATTGACCCCCTCTACAATGCCCCTCAATCTTCACAATGCCCCCCATCTCCTACCTCCCTGGAGCTCCCGCACAGTCCTCTTAGTAATGCAGAGCACTGGGAGATGATGTCATCTCCCAGCGCTCTGCATTACTAGAGCGCCGGAGGGAGATTGCGGGCGCCAGGCGGAGGGGTCGCAGGGAAAGGCCGGGCCCAGTCGCAGGTGTGACCACTATAGTTAAGCCACTGATGCGGAGGCCAAATGCTTGTTTCAGCTGTCTGTTCCCACAACTCACTCTAAATAGTGTGAGAGATGGAAACTTCAAAGAAAACTAGCTAATGCTCAGTGTATGACATAGTGAGCTACTTTCACGGTCACCCTCCCCTCACCCCCCCAAATACTAAAGGTGAGATGTTCAAAAAGTCTTCATAAAAACATTGTCAGATCATGAGTCGGTGGTAAAAGAAGGACAATATTTTCAAAAGTAAATCCGTCACATTTGAAAATGTGTCATAAATATTTAATGATGATGGTAAGAATATCTTGCTGAACATTGCTCTTAAATTCTGATGTTAAAAATTGTTTTTGAAATGAAAATTTGCAAAGAAAAAAGGAATTTTTTTGTCTTTAAAGTGGTAGTAATGTTTCACAATAAAAGCAGCTCCAATTAATCTTCATAGTATTTGGGCCATGGAGAGTGTTATTTCATTACTGTGAGAGTTGTTGTTCAAGAGTAATTGAATGATAAAGTTTCCCCCTCCCGCCCCTTTTACCTAGTGTAACACTGCTCACCTCAGCTGTGGAATCCAGTCCATAGACCAGACAGCTCACAGCAAGGGACAATCTTCTTCCTATGAGAACAATGAAAGTCCTGCCCCCCTGACAGGTTTTTCAGCTTTTTCCCTTATCTTAATTGAAGATTGTCCCTTTCTACAATCCACATGGATACACCCTGCTGTTCTTAGCTAAGTAGTGTTACATCACTAAAAGGGGCAGGAGGGGGATACTTTGTCATTGAATTACTCTTGAACTACAACTCTGACAGAACTGAAATAACACTCTCCAAAGTCCAAATACTATGATGATTAATTAGATATGCTTTTATTATGAAACATTACTATCCATTTAAAATGAGTTAGCTCTGTAATACTGCTTCTCACTCCTGCTAACAGTACTTTAATTTGTCTTCTCCAAGTTTAGACCATTTTTATTTTGTTGGGAAAAAAATTACATCTGTCAGGCAAAAAGTGACTGTTAAAGCTGAACTATGACCCCAAATAAAGTAACCGCAATAATTATTCATATAGCGATAAGCTTAGAAATTTTACCATTATCCAGCATAAGTACCACATTATTAAGAAATCCTACTTCTGAGACTGACAGGCAGGCATCAGCACAGACATCTTGGATAAGAGACATTTGCGCTGTCCGTCCAGGTCTCCTCTATTGTACCTTAAGGAAGGGACTGACGGCACAGTCACTCAGATTTCTCTAAGCCAAGATGTCTGAGCTGATGCCTGCCCGTCAGTCTCAGGAGAAGTAGGATTTCTTTATAACGCGGTACTTATGCTGGATAATACTACTATTTCTAAACTTATTGCAATATGAATAACTAGTTGAACAGCACGTTACACGAGCCACAGTGCCACTGCCACCCGGTCGCTGGGCAGTCACGCGCAGTAGAAACTGCCCGTGCCACAGCTGATACAGAGCAGGATGCTCCTTCGGAGCGCCCAGCTCTGTATCAACCGCGGCGTGGGCAGTCTCTACTGCGCGTGACTGCAGCAAGTGCAGCAGTGTCTACTGAGCATGTTGCGGCGTTACACACAATTTAGCGAATTATTATATAGGATTATTGGGGGGACTTTATTAGGGGTGATAGTTCTGCTTAAAAATAATATTTTTTTTCTGCAAATACCTTTCAATATAATTAAAACACTCCCACTTTTAAGTCTGTTTTTTCTCTTTAACAGAGATGTTAGAATTGGATTAAAAAAATGACAGGTCTTAAAATTGACAGACCATGGTGTAAACAGTGGCGTAACTATAGGGGTCGCAGGAGTCACACCCGCGACCGGGCCCGTCGCTCCAGGGGGCCCGGCCGCCCCCTGCAACCCCTCTGCCTGGTGCCCTCAATCTCCGTCTGACACTGCAATAATGCAGAGCGCTGGGAGATGACATCATCTCCCAGCGCTCTGCATTACTGAAGAGGACCGCGTGGGAGATGAACACACCTCTCTGGGCTCCTGCCACTCCAGTGAGGTAGGCGATGGGGGCATTTTGGAGAGGGCCAGTGTAGTCGAGGGGGGCCCATGGAGCTTCTTGCACCAGGGGCCGGAGGCTTCTAGTTACGCCTCTGGGTGTAAGAACTTTTTAATTCTAATTACACACAATTTCAGTTACCACAACTTTTTGAACATCTCACGCTAAGCCTAAAAACAACCCTCCCACACACACTACACTTACAGTAACTCTACCAAAACTAAACCTCCCCTAGACCTAACACTAACCTATGTAACATGCCCCCTACCCACATGTCTAACCTTCTGAGTTCCTCTAGCACTGAAAGGGTAATAAGCATAACAGTTACTTTGATGTTAGAGGGCCATCAGTGTACTGACCCCCTGGTCTTCCAGCATTTACTTCCACAATAAAACAAAGATTAAGAAGAAAAACACCATTGTCGCTGCTGCCTCTAGGAGAACCACTCCCCCTCCCAGTCTTGATTGGGCCATTGCCCGATCCAGAGTGAGAAAAAATAAACCGGGACTGGATTTTATATGGTCAATCAATGTTCACATTTTGTCCCACAGTCCCATAGACTGGGAGGTGGGGTTACGTAGGGCAGTGGCAACGATGGTTTTAGATTTTTTTTTCTCACCATTTTAATGTGGAGGTAGATGCTGGAGGACCCCACTGCTGGACCTCCGACATCAAGGTAAGTATTATGCTTGCGTGGAGAGGGCATGGGGAACAGTGTTAGTGTTAGGTCGGGGAGGTGTCTTACTTGTTTTTAGTGCTGGTAGTGTTTTTTTAGGTGGGAGGTTTGAAGAGATAAATCTAAAATTAAATACAATTCACGACAAGGGTACAGGAAGCTTGATTAATGGAAATTTCAAATCTTACACATTAGAGAACTTGACGAGAAATTCAAATGCACCTGAAAACCATTTAATGAAATTCTACCTCTATCCGCCCTGCATACTACAGCTACGTTTCACTCAATATCACTGTCTGAATTGGGGCATTAATAATTTTGAGATCCCATGCTGCTATGATTTGAATTAGGCCTATTCAGAAGTTGAAAAGATCAACAAAAACAGTAGCTGTTTCTAATATCCAAATGAAAAAAAAAATGATTTCAGTGTTGGCAAAACTACACTGGGCACAGAGTTCAGTCCATAAATCATAATACAGGACTGCATTAATTTTTTTCCACACTAATCAGACGCATACAGAACATTAACTGTATCTGGTGTAGACAACAGAAAACATACTGCGTGAAATGTTAGTGATATTTCCCCTGTAAAATTCACTTGGGCCCTTACTGCAACAACAGGGGCAGAGGCTGAGGGACTTCGTAGGAACTCAGAAGAAGCAGTAACATAATCTAACTTGAAACTGCCCTGGAAAATGTAAGAATGTGAAAAATGATCGTCCTATTTGCTTGGCAGTAGTAAAATCAACTTTTATTCTGATTAGATTCAGGGCATATGAGGTACTTTTTTTTTTGGTGGAAAAAAACGTAATAACAGTAAGAAAAAAAAAAAAAAAAAAAACCTTTTTGGAAAATGTTACACACATTTAATTCTGCTTCCAGTGACTGATTAGTACATTTTTTTTCCACTGAACTTGCTTCATTAGGAAAATTATTTTCTGTACAAGGCTAAAGGCTATATCCAGAGCTTTTCTGGATATATGGCCATATGCAAAAAGGAAAAATGGAGAGATTCTAGGGCAAACTAACTACACCCAGGGCCGGATTTACCATTAGGAAGAGTAGGCAACTGCCTGAAGATCCATGTTTTGAGGGCTGCTACCAAAGTTGTATGGATATACCCATATTCTGAGTTGTAGATGTGTCCAGTGCAAACCCAGTTTAATTTCCCAGCCTAATCCACGTGTAATTTCTTTGCCAGTGGGAAGAGCTAGGGTCACATAAGGAGTGGAGACTCGTCATGGGTGGAGCTAATGGCACCTTGGGTGCCTTGCCTAGAGGATCCTGAGATACAAATCAGTCCCAGCGATTCTTAAAACATGTTCTGTGGAACCGTAGGGTTCCTTGAAGAAGTACAAGTTGCTGAAAGGAAACGAAAACTGGAGTGGCAGATAGCATATGTGGGCATTATTGTAGCCAAATTATTTAATTGTAAGTTACAACTATACAGTAGCATTCTGATTGATAACAAAGTAACCCTGAGGTCTTTAGGACCAATATGGCTGTCAACAATTTGTTATACACATACAGTGACGGATCTGAAAAGTCTAGATCAGACTAAAAGAGATGTCCAAGTCATCTCTTGTGTGTGTATATATATACATTAGCATAAATGCCCGTGTACACAGGCCAAAGTGCCACCTAGCAGCTTCGGCTTCTGCCCCAGAGTCGGGAGCGCAGACAGGCGGTGGGCCGTTCAGAGCGCCCAGCTTTGGATGGAGGCCAGTACGTTTAGCCAGTCTCTATTGTGCAAGACTGCACAGTTGGCGCATGTGCATGTTACGCACACAGGGAGCGACGCATTCTAGCAAATTATATATATTGATAGTGAATGCTGCAAAACTTTGCCTGTGGGATTCGGTATATTTCTTCACGGAAAAGCTGCAATTCAGTGGTGGAGAATCTTGCTGCAGTTATTTTGACAGGAATAGCCAGGACACCTGTCAAAATCAGCACGTCTGTGAATCTTGCTGAAGTGATCGACAGTTTACTATCCATGGGCAGTCTTCGGGTGTGGGCTGGCTCCTCCAGTCAGCACTAATCTAATCTTCTAACACCTTTAGTCTAGCGTCAGACACAGTACAATTGTTTTTGGCATGGGCGTCCGGAGGGGGGGGCAAGGGGGGCACTTGCCCCCCCCTACAATTACCCTCCTCCATATAAATAAAGGGGCTAGATGGGCTGGCCTGGGGGTCATATTATGGCTTTGCCCCCCCCTGGAAAAATGTCTACGGACACCACTGGTTTTTGGGTGAGTCCACGCTAGCCAATTGCTCTCTCTATTCTCCGTTCCCTAGCATCTTGCCTACTGGGGTGTCCCCATAAGTTCTCCTGCGCGTATTCTGTTGCTGCATTTCTTATCCTGTGTATTTTTAATTGGGTATCTTCACCTGCCAGCATCATTGTCTAGCAGTGCTCTTCATGCTCACTCAACTAGGGAACTTATAATATTGTCCATACCGCTCATTATAATGTCCTGACCAGAAAATGTCACTGTAGCTGTCCCCATGTCTGGAGCTTTAAAAGCAATACATTTAAGATTGCAAGCATTATGCCATGAGGACTTCCTTGTTAATAATATTAAACAACCATGTTTTAATGCATTCCTCCATTGCAATTTTAAATTTGGTGGACAGATCTTTAAAATTATAATTTGGACATTAATGCATTTAAAATAGACTGAATTATTAAGACTTAAAAAAAAAAAATACTATCATGTTAAAATATAGTGCAGTGGTTTCCTTTTACTTGGTAGGAGAGGTAGAGCTTGATGATGTCAGAGGGTGGGCTTGGTGGTATCACAAGGTGTTTAGATGTCATTTGGCAGGGCTTGGTGATTAGGGTTGCCACCTTTTTTTGAAAAAAAATACCGGCCATGGCATTCCCTCCATAGACTTAACATTGGACAGAAGCCAATTTTTTACCGGCCTGCCGGTAAAATACCGGCTGGGTGGCAACCCTATTGGTGATGTCACAGGGCAGCATTACCTACAGATTTTTTGTAATGTTGGCAATCATGTTGTAGCAATAGCAACACCATAACAATTCAGGCCATTAAAGTTTGAGCTGTTATAATCGTTTTATATATTTATTTCCTATTATACAATATATTCCCTCATTTCACACATGCAGCAAAATTATCGATCTTTTGTTTATTCAGTGTATGATAAATGCAATTCCCACTTTGCCCACAAGTGCCCTCTAGCCTATTAATCATCTGTGCATGTTCAGGGCTGGATTTACAGACTGCACCAGGTCAATTCTAATTGGACACAATAAACCCAGTTAACACTGAAAAAGAATTTGGAATTTGGATTTATCTGGGGAATAACTTATCATAAACCACATCCTATAATATAAAATCCCAGATGTATGTTTGTCCGATGCAGTCATGTGCAGTAGAGAATGCCCGAATGCACAGAATGGTGGCCCGTGTACACTAGATTTTATACTAGTTGACAATAAAAGAAGCAGTCAACCTATATATTCATATGAGATATATCTTATAAAGCACTAAATATATAAACAGTAGGTTTATTTAACCCCTTAAGGACCGACCGTGCACGCACGGGGAGCATTTTTTATTTTTTTTTTAAGAATCCGATTCTGGACTTCTTGAGCAGCCTGCAGCCGCGCTGGGAGTCCGGAATTCCATGACGGTCCAGGACCGTCATGGGTCCTTAAGGGGTTAAATTATAGCACTGCACAATGTGCATAGGGAAGCAATGTGTTGCATACCCCTCTAGTACTCCAAAGGGTTAAATAAAGAATGGCTAGCATGAAAGGTTTAACAAAATCACCTAGGTTGTTCTAAGGTGTTAGTTCCACTTTAAGTGCAGAGGTACTGTGCATCAAGATGATATTTGAAGCCACATGCACAAAGATATTGGTGCATTTCTGGACTGGGGCAAACAAAGTACACCGCTGGGAATACACAAAAGCCCCAGAATTCCCATTAATTTAACCCCTTAAGGACTCTTGATAGTCCTGGCACATCATGGGTTGGCGAGCATAAGGACCTGGGACGTGCCAGGACCGTCATGGATTTCAGGGCTCTCCCCGCAGGCTTCACGATATTTGGGGAACTGGGATCGCAAATAAAAAAAAAAAAAGTCTGTGGTCCTTAAGTGCCGGCTGCCCTTAAGGGGTTAAATGGTGCTTTAATCCCTTTGAACGCCAGAGGGGTACACAACATATTGCTTTGCAATGTGTTGCATACCCCTCTGGCACTCAAAGGGTTAAGTATTTGAACTAGAAAGTTCTCCAACACAGTGCAAAAGCATTCAAGGCCTTTAAAAAATCCCATTTCATTAAATGGGATTTTTTTTTATTCAACCTCTAGGATTCATATGGTTTCCCTAGAATTGCTCAACTTTCTTTGTTGACATAACACACAGTGGCATCATGCCACACATCTAGATTGTATCCTCTAGAGCAGGGTGACCACTCTCACCGTTTCACTCTGTAAAATATTAGTTAGTATTAGTATTGTGCCTTTAAATGGTAAAGCACAGCTTACACTTGTTGCATTACATAAGTAAACATAGTCATTCACTTTGAGGGAGATGCACTAAAGTGTGATAAAGAGGTGCTAAAGAGATAACTTCTCCAATTATAACTCTTCTCCATTACCTATGATATTCTATGGGGCCTATGCACCAAGATTGTTCAAATGGCAGAAATCTTTTTGGCTCCATGCAATAACACAGGAACTGGAGAAGTGATATCACTGGAGAAGTCATCTCTGCTTTATCAAATTTTTATCACACCTTAGTATATAACACCTTTATCACTGCATTTCACTGATCTTAAAGGGGAACTATCACCCCAAAGAAAGACCCGACAAGAATTACCCATCTAGCGATTAACTTACCAGTAGTACTATCATACCTCCCAAGTGTCCCTCTTTTAGACCCAAATCCCTCTGTCCCTCTTTCCCACCCTGATGTCCCTCTTTTTAGATCAGGGTTAAGGGCCTTGAACAATATAAAACCTTGTTGTCCCTAGACATCTGAGTAACAAGTATTGTTGGGGGGGGTTCCAAATTACTCTGACTGTTTGTGTCATAATGTGGGTGTGACTAAACAGGAGTGGGTGGGACTGGAAGGAGATAGGGGTTACCCTGTAAACTGGGAGAATGGGGCAGTTATCGGGTAACCAGGAAACTCACTAAACTAGAAGACCTGGTACTTAACTCCGAAAACCAGACTCTACAGGACAGATCCATAGAGTTCCCAGGTATGATCATAGGGGAGCAATAACATTTCCCAAAACTCCAATTGAGTTCAAGGTGGCTTTTAACTCCTGAGTGGCCTCCAACGCTTTGCGAAACAATGCTTTGGAGACCTCTCTAGTATTCGATGGGTTAAAATCCCCCTCTAAATCATTTGGAGTTGTGGGGAATTCTTATTTGTCCTCCCCTACACTTGGTTTGTCCCAGAATCGCTCCACTTTCACGCATCCCATTGGATTCTAACAGAATGTGCAGTAGAACAAATCCCCCCCCCCCCCCAAATAACAGCTCCGAACAGAAAAATAAACAGTGTTCTGTTACTAGAAACTTCATTTACTAAGCATAATAATCAGCATTAATGCCCTCTAATCCCATTAAGCAACAACGCTACTGTGGAATTACAGTGTCTGCAAATGAGGGACTGTGAGTTTTAATCATACAAACGACATACTTTGTGGGTGTAAATTCTCAGTTGTGAATTTCTGCTTTGTGCAGCAGAAGATAAAGATTACACTCAAGTTAACCCTCTGAGGGCCAGAGACGTGTCCGGCACACTGCTTTACTTCGCGTTGGACAGACACCCCTCTGTAACTCAAGGGTTAAAGTGTGCTGTGATTTACTTCCCATGTAAATGAATCTTAAAGGGATAGTAATACTTCATTTTGACCTCAGCTGATATCGTTGTCCTTAAAAAAATAAATCTAACCATCCATGTCTCTCTGCTCAAAGTTGTCTAGTTACTTTGCAAAACATATATTAATTTTCCCCCTCCCGTCCCTTTTAAATACGTCACCGCTCTGTCTCTGAGATCTGGATTCTGGTCCCGGGACCGGACAGATTGCCTAGAGGGACAAACTTCATCAGCCTTATAGCTGTAAACCATGCCCTCTGTGTGCGCTGACGTCACCTAGAAGACTCTGTAATCCACTCCACTTCAGACGGATCTTTTTGCCGGCCAATTAGAAAATAGCTTGACGGGAGGGGAGGCTCTTTACTATGTCAGTGCTGACGAAAGGAGCTACTCCCTAGTACGGCAGTGTCTGGAGCGCGCTACAGACGGGAACGCACGCTTCCAAGGGATTTTCAAAGATGGCCAACCGATAACCAAAAAAATAAAAAAAAACTTTAAAGTTGAAAATGTCATAAGTTATTGCTTTCAATTAGAATGCAATAGCACAGCGCTTCGAGATAGACATCAACAATCAAAAATAGCTTCTCTGTCATGAAAGTATTACTATTGCTTTAATGGCCTATGTAAAACAGAACAAATGGGGCTGTACGCAGGCAGCAAAAAGTTTAGGCATTCTGGAATAAACCAACCACACCGTAGGGAGGAAATAAAAATTTCCCCAAATTGTAACATATTTAAAGGGGATCTATCACCCCTATACAATACATGGGCCGCAGTGCCAGGTAGCAACAGCCACGGTGCAGTTATGCACAGTAGAGACTGCCCGCGCCGCGGCTGATACTGGAGCGGGGCTCTCCGAATTCAGACCGTAGCCCGAAGGTGCACAGAGAGGACTATGGTCTGAATTCAGAGCGCCCCACTCTGTTATCAGCCGCGGCGCGAGCAGTCTGAACTGCGCATGACTGCAGCGCACGCAGCCGGATAGACTGCGGTTTCCTGCTCTGTAACTGCAGTCTGCCGCTCTGCCTCTACTCCCCTCCCTCTATACAGTCTCCTCTGATTAAAGAGGATTTCTGCCTGTAAGCTGGAGCGGTTTCATTGGCTAGATATCGATCTCTGGCCAATGAGAGCGCTCCAGCTTACAGACAGAAAGCCTCAGTCATTGGAGGAGGCTGGACAGAGGCAGGGAAGGAGAGGCAGGGGAGGAGAGGCAGAGTGACAGACTGTGATTACAGAGCAGGTAACCTTAGTCTGTCCGGAAGCAGGTGCAGGGCACTCTTTAAGCAGTAATTTTCGGCCAAACAGAGTTTTAAAAACTTAAAGAAATTGCCATATTCACTATATAAGCTAACATTTAAGACACACTTGTATAGGGGTGATAGATCCCCATTAAATGAACTTTGAACTCACTGAATGCCAGCAAGGTCTCCGGTGCATCAAAAATGCACTGTTTTACTGCTAATTCTGTTGGAATTCATTGGTTTGTTATGTAAAATCGAAAGTGGTACTGTTATGGAGCAAACCAACCACACCATAGGGAACCGATAAAATTGCACCAACATCCCATTTATTTAAGTGGACTATTCAACCCCTTGAATGTTACAGAGGTGTCAATTGCATTGCCTTGAGATGTGTTGGAGTCCTCACTATCATTTAACCCCTTGAGTGCCAGAGGGGTACACAACACATTTCAGAGCACTCAAGGGCTTAAAGGGATAGTAATACTTGAAATGTAAAAAAAAATATGTTGTAGGGTTTATCCCCCTGAGTAAAACAAGGGTACTCCCACTGCTGAAAGGTGTTTCATTCAAAAGTTACTAATTTTCAAAGTTGAATTTTTTAGGTGCAATATCACAGTGGCGCTGTTGCTATACGATTCTATGGACAGCTCTGGTCAGTTGACCATAAATCTCCATAGGATGGTGTAGCAACAGCGCCACTGTACAATTTCAGGCCACTGTGATATTGCACCTAAAAAATTCAACTTTATAAATTAATAACTTTTGAATGAAACACCTTTCAGCAGTGGGAGTACTCTTGTTTTACTCAGGGGGATAAACTCTACAACATATTTTACCATTTTAAGTATTACTATCCCTTTAAGGATTATGCCATTTAAATAGGAATGTTTATCCCCTTTCCCAGTGGTACAGAGGGTTAAGGATCAGACGCGCATGCAAGGAATTGTGATTCAACGCACTGCCCACCCCCTGGTTTTTAAGGTGTTAATGCCTTTAAGGGTGGAGGGAATAACAAAGTTAATGGTGTAGTTAACGTATGAGAAAATACATTATAGGAATTTTACTGCTAAATAAAATAAGCATATTTCTACTGCTAGTAGATTTTTTCATTCAAAAATTATTACACCTTAAACTTTTAGGTTTCTAATCAAACGGATAGCAAAACCAGCAGCTAGTGTCTAAAATGCATTTTTTTATAATCTACTCTATGGGAGAGCTTCAGTCATAGACTATTGCTCTCTATATCAAAACATAGGAACAGCGCCACCTGGTGTCCAGAAGAAAAAAACTGAAGTTTATCATAATTAAAAATAAAATCAACAACAAAAAAAAAACACTTTTCCTTGCACTTTTCTCTCAGCAGTCAATGTAACCTCGTTTTACACAGCATGAAAATCCCAATAAATTATTTTTTTGTCAAAGGATGCTCTAGTCTTCTTAAGACTGGGAAATCAGGCTACAGCATCTATATACAAAAAAAATCCTTACCTCTTTTTGTTTTAAACAAAGAGTGCAATAAATTGTATACCTTTTGGGCACTCAAAGGTGTAATGTTTCACTGACAGTTGGTCTTATATGAATGGATATTCAGATATATATGTAATGTTTCCATGAATTGATGGAATGTAAGGTATATGATATTGCACTAATTATTTTCAGCAGTCTGATGGAAACATTTCCCTCTCTTCATTTCCTGGTTAGGAACCTGCATTATGTACCAGGAAGTGACGAATGCAAAGTTGCGTTCCATACAGTGATGAAAAACACCACATACAATGTATCTAACAGGGCATCTATCTCCTTGATAGTGTCTAATCTGAAGATCTCTTCCTCTGGGAGCACACTGACCAAAGGAGTAAAGGCTTGCATTGAGAGTCCTGGCGGATCAAAGAGAGACACAGAATGGAGTAATAAAAGCAACTTCTGTGCTATTCTGCTGATCCTACGATAGACTTCCAGTCCTAAAGTTCAAACTCACATGGGTTGTGACCTGCAGTTCTCACAGACTACTAGAGACATGTTGTCTAACCCGACTCTAGGAGCTCTATGTTAAAAAGAACAAGTAGACTTAAAGGGACAGTAACGTTTCATAATAAAAGCAGCTCCAATTAATAATCATAGTATTTGGACTTTGGAGAGTGTTATTTCAATTCTGTCAGAGTTGTAGTTCAAGAGTAATTCAATGACAAAGTATCCCCTCCCACCCCTTTTACTGATGTTACACTGTTCAGCCAGATCAGAAGGGAGGTGAACAGGTAGACTGCAGAGAGGGACAATCTTCAATTAAGGGAAAAACCTGAAAAAATTGTCAAGAGGGGCAGGGCTTTCATTGTTCTCATAGGAAGAAGATTGCCCCCTGCTGTTACCTGTCTGGTCTATGGACTGCATTCCACATCTGAGAAGAGATGGCTTACACTAGGTAAAAGGGGCGGGAGGGGAAACTTTGCTTGTGAATATCTCTCAAACCATAAAGGTTTGAGAGATAAGACTTATTTCGTTCTTCATGTTTTTTTAATGCCTACAAAATAAAATAAAGATAAAACGAAGCATTATTATTCCTTTAAGAGACATTAAAGTCTGTTTTATAATTTTTTTAAAACAAAAATATCTTCAAACAGACTTTTTTATTTCTAGTTATTTCCGAGAATGACAATTTTAGAATAAAGTGCACACCGTCATACTTAACATCAAGGTAAATCACAAATAAATTATAATAATAATGTTTGAAAAAATTAATTTCTTAAGTCCAGTTTTAACTCAATGACTGTTACAAGAAGAACATCTTGTAATTTTTGTCATCCATGTTCTTTTAACACCGGTTAATTGAAGTTTGGATAAATGATCCCTGTAAATATTCATCGTTCTAAGATAAAAAGAAGGAGATAATTTAGAAAACATTACTTTTGTGGAAAAAAATAACACTTTTGTCACTGAATTTGTGGACAAAATATAATGTTATCTCTGATAAAATATAATCTTGCTATTGAAAGAAATACTATTCTCATTATCTAAATTAGATCTACTGAGTAAATGTAGTTTTGTAGTTTAAAAATACATTTTACAGACAAAATGTTGTGCACCAACGGTATTTGATGTGCACTTTGTCAATATCCTTTATTTTCCACAAAACGAATGTGTTTTTTTATTCTTGTCTCATAAAACTAATTTCATAAACCACAAAATGACCCTTTGTGGTTAACAAAAGTATTTTTGTGGAAAGAATTACATGTCATAGTTAACTATATATGTGAGAAAAAATTTAATTGTGTCCATATATAACTGATTTTGGGAACAAAATTTAATTTGTCATTGACAGCATTAATTTTGTTGACAGCTTAATTTTGTAGTTTAAAGCATTTATTATATGGTTAATATATGATGTTTACAAACTGCACCCAGTACCTTTCTAGTGTTCAAGCTATTAAGTTATCCACATATCCGAGGGTAGGCACTTTATAATATTAAACTCATGTTCAACACACACAATTTTCAAGTTCCAACAAAGAATGTTTCACAATCTGAAAAGAATGCAGTAATCTCCTATTTTAATGTATATAATGAGCAGTAGTTTCACCAACAAAAAAGAAGCTTAGCCATTACACATGGACCTAATTTGTGAGCTTCTGGTGTATACACAGCACATCACTTAAACCAAATGAACTTTTAAATCAATAACATGTACGCCGAGTTTCAGTAGACTTGAGTAAATTGTTAAAAAATAAACATTTGTGTCAAAGATGAAAAATACAACTTCGCCCATATATTTTTTACATTATCTAAAAAGCTTTCATGTGCAGAAAACACTAAGACCATTACTTGGAGACGCCAGTCAAACTGCACTGGGCAAAGTTTCAAGAGTTCACATGTTAAAAGCATCGAAGCTTGGATTGTTTCAGACATAATAGTCTAGTCTGCAAAACAGTGAGGGCCCCTCCAGCAATGAAAGGATTAATTATTATGAGCGAGACCTGGCAGGTTTATAATGTACCTGTTGTTGTAAATGTGTCTTAAAAGATGTTCATTCCAATAAATTCCTGCACGTTGTAACGAACAGAAATGTGCTGCAAGATATTCTGACTTCAAAAAATACAGTACGTTACATTGTGCCACTGGCTTCCACAAACTAGAAATAATGATGTCATCCTAATGTATCACCATATTCACATTGTATTTTACTATATATTGTCAGTTTTTCAGGTATGTGTATTCAAATGTTATTATCTACAACTCTGATGTAAATCTGGCTGTAAATAAGAGCAGAGAACTAATGATTCATTTCCTACTTGGATGCAAAATCAATGCGCTGCAACACTGTTAACATTCAGGTTTCACGAGCTGACAACTTGACATCACTCCATTGGTGACCCCAGTTAATGGCAAGGTAATGTACTGTAGGAACAACAGCCGGTACTGATTAGGTTGATTCTCAGTCAGAGAAACTTGTATAATGTGTACGGTAAGCTGCATTGCACACATGACTTGCTGTGACTGGCTCTGACAAAAATAAGCCAATCACAGCAAGATACACAGCATACAAGGGGGAGGGTACAAGTGCTTCCTCACATGTTACATGTCAGAAGTGTGAGTTTGATATCCATACCCTGGAACTCTCCGGATTTGCCCTGGAGACTCCGCTTTTGAGATTGAATTACCAGGTTTTTGGGGTAGAGGCTGATTCTTCAGATGTGGGGAGTTTGCTTTTAAACTCTGTCCACTTCTGCTCTTTCCCACACAGTTCCTCCCACTTTTGTGATGCCACCAGAAAGCTCTGCCCCATTTGTGGGTAAACCACACCCATTTTTGCCACAATTCACTGCAATTTTTCCCCCCAGAAACACCAGGGGATGTCAGGAACAAGCCAGAGGTCAGAAGCACAGAAGTCAGCGAAGTCTAGAACAAGCCATGGGTCTGGTATATAGCCAACAGGAGCGCAGGAAAATCCACAGCAGCCAGCAGCAACAAGTCAGCAAACAAACACAAGGTCAATGGGGAAGTGAGCCAAGCTGCTTTAAATACCCTAGGAGGGTTGGCTGATAACAGTCAGGTGAGCAATCAGAGAGGTCAGCTGATCAGCCTGAGCCAGAAAATCAGAAGACAGCAGCAGTGGATAGTAGAGCACTAGATTAGTTCAGACAACAGAATCAATAAGCAGAATAGAACTGCTCAGCAAATCCTTGACACTCCAGAAACGGAAGTTCCCAGGTAGGGGATATCCTCTCATGTCCTGTACTTGCTGTGTGGTCACCCACCTAGATCTGCCCAGTCCTCCACAGCTCAGATGCATACACCCAGTATCGTTTGCACACCTTGGACTAGGTCCTGACTATTGTTCTGTCATGAGTGTGTGTTGGGGGAATTCCTGTTGTAGGATAAAGTGCAGTGGGAGGCCTATGAAGGGGGGGGGGGAGGAAGGACACCTTATGGCAGAGTGGGAGATCTATAAACAATCTATACATCTTTTGCTTCTTATTATATTAGTTATAGTTGAACTGGAAGAAATGCAGAGAAGTGCAACAAAACTGATAGAGGGACTGAAAAGAGGGACTAAAGAGAGATTAGCCAAACTGGGTTTGTTTGCATTAGAGAAGAGACATCTAAGGGGTGATATGATTACCATTTACAAATATATTTAAGGTCAAAACAAAGAGCTAAGACTAAGAGGTCATCTATTAAGACTAGAGGAAAGGAGTTTTTGACTAAAACAATGGAAGGGATTTTTTACAGTAAGGGCAGTTCGTTATGGAATTATTTGCCTTGGGATGCTGTGTTTGCTGATACTGTAGCTGCTTTCAAAAAGTAATGGACAACTTTCTAGATCAGAACAATATAGATAATTATAACAGGTGATTTCAAAGCATTTAAGATGTTAATTCAGGGAACTATCTGACTGTCTTTTGGAGTCAGGAAGGATTTATTTTTTTTCCAACTTGGGGCTTAATTGGAAATGGCTTCAATTTTTTTTTCCTTCCTCTGGATTAACAGGGGTGATGTGGCATGGGCTTAATTTGATGGACGAATGTCTTTTTTCAGCCTCAACAAGTAAGTTATATTTCCAGTTGTGTAACAAGTCATTGCAAATATTATTTTGGACCAATATCATAAGGATGATTTCACAGAGGCATAACTAGAACATACTGGACCCAGGGAAAGATGAGTCTCCCTTGGATGCTGCTGACTGGGTACAATTGTACCCTCTGTACCCCCTATAATTACACCACTGTATGCCACTTTTGGGGACTGCAAAAGCAGAGATATTTATACAATCTCTGTGGCACTGAGTTTTCTCTGTGTTGCCGAGGTAGGCTTTTCTATATTGGTTCACTGTCTTTTTTTACACATTATCTTTTTTATATTGTTGCATTCAATCTGCTTTCACAGTCCCAGGCAGAAAAATCTCTGAAAAGAAATTCAAAGAACTCCCTGTCAGGATAAACATGTAACAAAATAGGAGAAGACAAAAGAATAGGCATTTTGACTTTTACATATTATACACTTGCAGTCAAAATGGAGGTTGACAGTCATGTTAAATACATTTTTTAATTTAAGTAAGTTTAAATGATTAGAGGAAAGGAGGTTTCATCTTCAGCAGAGGAAGGGTTTTATATAGTAAGGCTTTTATATAGTAAGGTCTGGGATGGGCCGAATGGTTCTTATCTGCTGTCAAATTCTATGTTTCTATGTTTCGAAAATGTAGAATTTCTTTCCCAAATATATAGTAATGGCAGATACAATAGATACATTTAAGATATTAGACAAACTTCTATCACAGTGATTCTCAACCAGGGTGCCGTGGCACTTTGGTGTGCCACGGACATCAACTTAGGGTGCCCCATGTTTTCTATGAAAACTAACAAAAATGGACTTTTAAATAAAGATTTATAGAAATTGTTATGTACATTATGTTTAATCTTGTTATTATGATTATAAGACCTAATAATAACTGTATATTTATTTATGGTACCTTCATTATGTCCTTGATAAAATACATTAAATACTTTAGGGGTGCCCCGAATGTTCTAGATTATGTGTTAGGGGTGCCCCGAACAAAACAAGATTGAGAACCACTGTTCTATCAGAAGAGAATATCCAGGGTTACACTGTGTATTTGTAGGTAAAATAGGACGTTCTGGTAAAAAGACTACTACCCATTGGAGGTAGGAAGGATTATATAATTCTCAATTTCTGGATTATACTGTGGCAGAGTTGATGAATGTGTATCTTTTCAACCTAATTTAAATGAATTCCAAGTGTTCCTTAGGATTCTTTACAGATTCAAAGGATAATCTTCATATCTACCAAATGGGACTAAAACACTAGTTTTCAAACCTGCCTTCAGGGACCTGGACCAATAACATGCCAGGATCTGAAGCTTTCCTTATTCAGTACAGGCGAGCCAATCAGATTTTTATTAACTTCCTTGTTCTTAAACTGGGAAAAACAGTAGTAATAGAGGGAGCTACATAGAGGTGATTAAGGGATAGAAATTTCCTAAATATATAATAAGTAATATTGTAGAGAATAAAATAAGAAATCCATCTCCCAAACTTTATGGTTTGAGACATAGAGCGTTCTAAAGTCCCCCCTCCGTGATGTCAACTGTAAGCTGACAGCAGGAGATCCTAGTCCGAGGAACGACAGGCGGCTCTTCAGCAGAGCTGAAATAGCACAATTTTAAAAGAAATACCTCATTGGAACAGTCTACAAAGTCTGCTTGGTTTGCAAGCACACTTTTTAGACCGTTACAAAGAAGTATTTATTTTTAAATCGCACTACTGCAGCTCTGCTGAAGAGCCTCCTCCTTCTGTCAGCTTTACAGCTCACATCAGGGAGAGGGAACTTTAGAACGCTTTATCTCTCAAACCATAAAGGTCTGAGAGACAGGAATGGCAATGATGGATTTCTTATTTTATCTTCTACAATATTACTTTTTATATATTGAAAACATTATTATCCCTTTAAGGTGAAACAAACTCTCCAGTGCACACCTCCCAAGTGTCCCTGTTTAGGAGGGACAGTCTCTCTTTTAGACCTAAATCCCTCTGTCCCTCTTTACCAACCTGATGTCCCTCTTTTTTAGGAAATAAGATTGTGTGGTGTGTATATAAATGTATCACATTGTTCTACAGCAATAAAACTCACATAAACGTTTGTTTAAATATCCGTTTGTGTGTTTATAAATTAGTCTGTGTAAATAAAACACTTTGGTCTTGTTATAAGTCATTTATTAGGTTATACACGGAGCTGTCAACAGGTCATGAAATTGCTTAAAAACTCTCGGTAATGCCACGCCCACCAGACACACCCCCAGCAACACCCCCTAAAACATAAGTGGCAATTTGAAACGTTGGGAGGTATGCCAGTGAGATGAACTCCCTAATCCCTATATTATTCTATCAAGCCTATGCGTGAACATGTCTCTCAACTTGGAAAAGTAGTTTATCACACAATAGCACCAGAATTGGAGATTCTCTCACTACTGAATGTATCTCACCTTTATCCTATTATACAGCATCTCCCCCCACTTCCATTAGTAGACCCTAATGACAGGTTTGAGAAGCACTTGTCTAAAATGTGGTTTTTAAACCTATCCCTTATGGTCACTATTAAGTCCAGACTTGGAGATTTGAGTTCAGGTGAGTTAATTAGAAGCTCTGCCAAAAATCACCTATACTTAAGATGGGAAATCCTCAAGTTTTGGCCTGCTAGGGTGACGCGAGGATGAGATGATACTTGTTCAGTTTTTGCACTGATATTTGTCTCGAGATAACATTTAATTTCAGTTATCACACTGTAAATTTGTCTACAGAGATAACTTTTCATAGAAAGCGGAACTTTCATATGATTAATATAGAGCCCCAAATCATCATTACATTAGCGATATGCACAGACGTAGGTTTATTTTCAGGCATAATTGCTGCATTAAAGAAAAATAGAACCTTTTAGCAGACAGACACTGGATGGGATCTTGCTGTAGGCACGCTCTACACCTGCACGGTCAGTCCCTTCTGGTGCCTTAAAGGAGCAGTAAACTTTTTTTATGAAAAATATATATTGTAGGGATTTTCCTATTGAGTAAAATAAGGGTACTCCCACTGTGGAGAGATTTATATTTCCAGAGTTATTACAGTTTAAACTCATGGTTTTTTTTTTACATTAGCAGTGCCCTCTAGTGGTCAAAGTCTAATTAGTTTTCCTGTTAGATTCTAATGGAGAGGAAAGTCAGAAAAGTCAGAGACATACAGTTCTCCATAGAATGTGATAGAAACTGCCTGTCACTTCCTGTCGGTTAGAACTATCAGGAAGTAAACACAGTAAATTCACTTCCTGGTTATTTAAACTGCTATAAAATTTTGAATAAAACATTTGACAGCAGTGGGAGTGACATTGTTTTATTCAGCAGGAAATGCTCTATAAAATATGTATGTTCATAAAAAATAGTTTACTGCTCCTTTAAGGCACAAAGGCATTCAACTCACTAGTCGTGGAGCTGAAGGGGACAGACATGCCAGAGATGCCGGCTCTGCAAGATGTCTGCGCTGTTCCCCGCTTCCTGTCTGCCTAAAAAGTTATGTATTCACTAATGCCACAATTATACTTGAAAATAAACCTACGTCTGTGCATATCGCTAATGAAATGATGATTTGGGGCTCTATACGAATCATATGAAAGTTCTGCTTCAAATAAATAAAAAAAACAACAACATAATACATAACCTTTAGTTAAATAAAACAATTTAAATGCTGTCTAGTGATGTTCCCCCCCTACGGCACTGTAAGAAAAATCCACTGAATCCACAATTAGTAATTCACAATTCTGAAGTGGAGTTAAATCACCCAATGATTTGATACATATCATCTTCAATTAATAACCATTCCACTTTCTTATATAACTGTAAAATTAATCTGAAATCTAAAAATGTACATTATAGTGTGTACCCTCTAAAGAAAGAAAACATACATCTACCTTTTTGAGTTGAGGGGAATATGTAGTGGGATGTGTGGCTCATTTCTTAGCAATGCATTGTGCAATTCTCTGGTCTTTAACCCTTTGAGTACCAGAGAGGTATCTAATGCATTGCAGCTCAATGTATTGGATACCTTTCTGGCACTCAAAGGGTTAAAATTATAATCATCAGCAAGTGTGCACCTTTGTTACAGTAACTAAACAGGAAGCTCTCTAGAAACAGATATCCAGGAAGCTCACCATCAGCGAACATAAAAGTGTAGATAGAAAATAGGTAACAATGAAAAGAATAAATAATGTAACTTTCTATTTCTTGCACTTGTAAAATTTGTAAAGTTAAAATGAAGGATTACTAGAACATTAAGATAGTTTTTATCTAATATTGGTGTGTGTGGCAGTGATTCTTAGCCTATGTTCTTAGAACAGTGTTACTTAAGTTTTACTTTTTTAAGTCCTTAAAGGGATAGTATTACTTCAAAATTACTATCCCTCATATTGTAGCCCTTAATAAACTGAGTTAAATGACACCAGCGGCATCTCTCAGACCTTTATGGTTTAAGAGATAGCCACTTTCAAAGTTTCCTCTCCCTTGCTGTCAGCGTTCTGCTGCCAGCAGGAGAGTCTGGTCTCTGAATCAAGAGGAGGCTCTTCAGCAGAGCCGATATCTCGTTATGGAAGGAAAAATTATTAATTGAAACAGTCTTCTACGTGTGCTTGGTAACCAAGCACACATATAAGACTGTTTCAATGAATCATTTTTCCTTCCATAACGAGATATCGGCTCTGTTTAAGAGCCTCCGCCTGTCCCGGGACCGGATTCCCCTGCTGGCAGCAGAACGCTGACAGCAGGGGAGAGGAAACTTTGAAAGCGGCTATCTCTTAAACCATAAAGGTCTGAGAGATGCCGCTGGTGTCATTTAACTCAGTTTATTAAGGGCTACAATATGAGGGATAGTAATTTTGAAGTAATACTATCCCTTTAAGGCCCAGCGGTCCAGGAAAGTTACCTTCCCTTAAAGGGATAGTAATGTTTCACAAAAACAGCAGCTCCAGTTAATCTTCATAGTATTTGGGCCTTTTTGGTTTGAGAGATATAACTTTCTAAAGTTCCCCCCTCCAGGCTGTTTCAGAGAAGCCAGCTCTCTAGCTGACAGCAGCAGATTCCGGTCATTTGACGACGGCGGCTCTTCAGCAAAGCCGAAGTCAGGCTATTTAGAAATAATTACTTCATTGGAACAGTCTACAAAGTGTGATTGTAAACCAGGCACACTTTGTAGACTGTTCAAATGAAGTATTTATTTCTAAATAGCGCAATTTCGTCTTTGCTGAAGAGCCGCCGGTCGATCAAATGACTGGAATCTGCTGCTGTCAGCTAGAGCGCTGACTTCTCTGAAACAGCCTGGAGGGGGGAACTTTAGCAAGTTACATCTCTCAAACCATAAAGGTTTCAGAGATAAGACTTATATTGATGTTAATCTTTTTTAATGCCTACAATATTAAAGCAACTTAAAATGAAATATTACTATCCCTTTAAATAAATAAAAAACAAAGTAAGATACATAGCAAAGACAATCTGACTTTTACATTTAGTGCCACCAATTCCAGGTCTCTGAAGCTCACTGTGCAGTTCATTCACTCTGGTGAACACAGTATGAGTGTACAGGTCAGTATGCACCAGCTACTATAGAGAAGTGGCAGCCAATAGACTGCTCAGGGACCCATTCAACCTACCAAAGTTTCTAATGGCTCTCATCATTTCCTGGTCATACCTGTGAACTTTTATTTCTACAGTCCCTGGAGGGGACTCATGTGATGCTGGTGGGAGGATATAAATGACTTGATTTATGCTACAAACAGATGGGGCTTAATCATGGGTGAGGAGTTGCTTAATGGGATGTGTAATAAAGTGTGCGGGAAGTGGGAGGAACAGGGTGGGAAGGAGGAGAAGTGGGCGGGAAGTAGGAGGAACAGGGTAGGAAGGAGGAGAAGTGGGTGTGAAGTAGGAGGAACAGGGTGGGAAGGAGGAGAAGTGTGCGGAAAGTAGGAGGAACAGGGTGGGAAGGAGGAGAAGTGGGCGAGAAGTAGGAGGAACAGGGTGGGAAGGAGGAGAAGTGGGCGAGAGGTAGGAGGAACAGGGTGGGAAGGAGGAGAAGAGGGTGTGAAGTAGGAGGAACAGGGTGGGAAGGAGGAGAAGTGGGTGTGAAGTAGACAGAACAGGGTGGGAAGGAGGAGAAGTGGGTGTGAAGTAGGCAGAACAGGGTGGAAAGGAGGAGAAGTGGGTGTGAAGTAGGCAGAACAGGGTGGGAAGGAGGAGAAGTGGGTGTGAAGTAGGAGGAACAGGGTGTGAAGGAGGAGAAGTGGGTGTGAAGTAGGAGGAACAGGTTGGTAAGGAGGAGAAGTGGGTGTGAAGTAGGAGGAACAGGGTGGGAAGGAGGAGAAGTGGGTGTGAAGTAGGAGGAACAGGGTGGGAAGGAGGAGAAGTGGGTGTGAAGTAGGCAGAACAGGGTTGGAAGGAGGAGAAGTGGGTGTGAAGTAGGCAGAACAGGGTGGGAAGGAGGGGAAGTGGGTGTGAAGTAGGCAGAACAGGTTGGTAAGGAGGAGAAGTGGGTGTGAAGTAGGCAGAACAGGGTGGGAAGGAGGAGAAGTGGGTGTGAAGTAGGCAGAACAGGGTTGGAAGGAGGAGAAGTGGGTGTGAAGTAGGCAGAACAGGGTGGAAAGGAGGAGAAGTGGGTGTGAAGTAGGCAGAACAGGGTGGGAAGGAGGAGAAGTGGGTGTGAAGTAGGAGGAACAGGGTGTGAAGGAGGAGAAGTGGGTGTGAAGTAGGAGGAACAGGTTGGTAAGGAGGAGAAGTGGGTGTGAAGTAGGAGGAACAGGGTGGGAAGGAGGAGAAGTGGGTGTGAAGTAGGAGGAACAGGGTGGAAAGGAGGAGAAGTGGGTGTGAAGTAGGCAGAACAGGGTGGGAAGGAGGAGAAGTGGGTGTGAAGTAGGAGGAACAGGGTGGGAAGGAGGAGAAGTGGGTGTGAAGTAGGAGGAACAGGGTGTGAAGGAGGAGAAGTGGGTGTGAAGTAGGAGGAACAGGGTGGGAAGGAGGAGAAGTGGGTGTGAAGTAGGAGGAACAGGGTGGGAAGGAGGAGAAGTGGGTGTGAAGTAGGCAGAACAGGGTTGGAAGGAGGAGAAGTGGGTGTGAAGTAGGCAGAACAGGGTGGGAAGGAGGGGAAGTGGGTGTGAAGTAGGCAGAACAGGTTGGTAAGGAGGAGAAGTGGGTGTGAAGTAGGCAGAACAGGGTGGGAAGGAGGAGAAGTGGGTGTGAAGTAGGCAGAACAGGGTTGGAAGGAGGAGAAGTGGGTGTGAAGTAGGCAGAACAGGGTTGGAAGGAGGAGAAGTGGGTGTGAAGTAGGCAGAACAGGGTGGTAAGGAGGAGAAGTGGGTGTGAAGTAGGCAGAACAGGGTGGGAAGGAGGAGAAGTGGGTGTGAAGTAGGCAGAACAGGTTGGTAAGGAGGAGAAGTGGGTGTGAAGTAGGCAGAACAGGGTGGGAAGGAGGAGAAGTGGGTGTGAAGTAGGCAGAACAGGGTGGGGAGGAGGAGAAGTGGGTGTGAAGTAGGAGGAACAGGGTGGGAAGGAGGATAAGTGGGTGTGAAGTAGGCAGAACAGGTTGGTAAGGAGGAGAAGTGGGTGTGAAGTAGGAGGAACAGGGTGGGAAGGAGGAGAAGTGGGTGTGAAGTAGGCAGAACAGGTTGGTAAGGAGGAGAAGTGGGTGTGAAGTAGGAGGAACAGGGTGGGAAGGAGGAGAAGTGGGTGTGAAGTAGGCAGAACAGGTTGGTAAGGAGGAGAAGTGGGTGTGAAGTAGGCAGAACAGGTTGGTAAGGAGGAGAAGTGGGTGTGAAGTAGGCAGAACAGGTTGGTAAGGAGGAGAAGTGGGTGTGAAGTAGGCAGAACAGGGTGGGAAGGAGGGGAAGTGGGTGTGAAGTAGGAGGAACAGGTTGGTAAGGAGGAGAAGTGGGTGTGAAGTAGGCAGAACAGGTTGGTAAGGAGGAGAAGTGGGTGTGAAGTAGGCAGAACAGGTTGGTAAGGAGGAGAAGTGGGTGGGAAGTAGGCAGAACAGGTTGGTAAGGAGGAGAAGTGGGTGTGAAGTAGGCAGAACAGGTTGGTAAGGAGGAGAAGTGTGCAGAAAGTGGGAGGAACTGGCTGACAAGAAGCGGGCAGAGTTTCAGGAGAAACTCCTCACCTCCAGTGACAGCTTCTGTCCCCGGAGACCTGGTAATTAATTGCAAAAACCGGAGTCTCCGGGGCAAATCTGAAGAGTTCCTGGGTACATCTGTGGTCCAATCAGAGAAAGAGTGTTACCACATTAAGGGCCAGGAGTGGAGCAGTTCTGGGGGAAACCATTTCTAAGCAATGAGGCTGATTTAAGATATCTTAATTAAGGGTTTTATCTATAAATTCCTCCATAGATTCCAAGGGGTATCTGTTAGTAAAAAAAAAAAAAAAAAAAAAAAAAGCGATAACATTTAACCCTTTGAGTGTCAGGGAGGTACGCCATGCCTTGCATACCACTTCTGGCACTCAGAAGGTTAATATCTGCAATGTAATCTATGCCTTAATACAGTAAGACAAACCTGGTATAATTCTGCATACAAATATCCCCAAAACGCCAACTGATGTAAATGGGGCTTTAACCCCTTGAATGTTATACACGTCTGGCATTCTAGCATTCAACGGATAAAAAAAACAAAAAACATTTAAATCAATGTGAATTTCTAACCCTTTGAGTGCTAGAGAGGTATGGAATGCATTGCAAATGCAATATGCTGCGTACCCTTCTGGCACTAAAAGGATTCATTCTTGGCTATGGAGCAGTTGGTCTGATGCATAATTGCTCCGGTTCTTATCTAAACCCTGTGAGTGCCAGAGAGCCCGGAGTGTCCGTACAAATTTTTACAGGGGGGGCAAAGCCATAATATGACCCCCAGGCCTGCCTAACCAGCCCCTTTGTTTATATGGAGGGGGTTATTGTAAGGGAGGCAAGAGCCCTCCCTTGCTCCACCCCCCACCGGATGCCCATGCAGAGAGCTATTCAATGCAGAGAGCTATTCAATACATTACATTAGTGTGTGTGGGGGCACCTATCCAACACTGAAAGGGTTAAGCCTTTGGGTGCCAGAGGGGTAACCAACGCATTGCTTTGCAATGCTTTGGATACCTCTCTGCCACTCAGAGGATTAAATCAACCTCACTGTGTTGAAAATGTCTTTTGCATCCAAGGAGTTAATTCATTTCAATTGAGCTTTTTTCTTGATAAGTTTAGCATCCTTGTTTATGTCCAGATTTACTAAGCCTTTTCCAGTGCCTCAATGTGAGAACCATATTTCCATGTTCCATACAACTGAACCTCATTTGATTATCCATCGTCAGTACTGTTTTCTTACTGGATAACGCAGAGTGGATTTGAATAGCTAAATACATGGGTTAGGACATTGAGGAAATATATCCAAATCATAGCAATCCCAACACACCAGTCAAGCCAGGATTAAAACAACAGAGGTCACGTGCCCTACAGTTTGGGAAAATCAATAAGTACACCAATAGGATCTGAACTGATACCTGGTTTTGATTTTCAAATGTGCTTGAAACCAAAGGAGAGGAAATTGCGGTACAATGTAAACATCACCTGCCAATTTGCATGCCACAGTAAACTCTGCGGTGAGGAATAGAAGGGATTTATTAACACAGAGAAAACATCTTAGAGCCACTACCTGGGTCACAGAAAGTCAGATTCTATCAATTCTGTTATGTTCAGCGGAGGGAGACTGATGACGTTTATTAGGCTGTAGAATCTAGAATTTCATTGAAGAATGGGCTCATTATATCATGACTAACAACATGATAGGCTAATTTTTGGGCAAAACAGTAGCAGCATGGACTTGTGTTGGCATCAATCCAAACCATCGGGCAGATTTAGTATGGAAGCTTTGTGTTAGGTGAACATACAGGATATTTTGAATTAACTTGCTTTGAAGAAAACACAAAATGGATCAGCTCTGGCACTCAAACAGTTAAAGGGAAAGCATGCACAAAATAAGGGAGACTTAAATTATTGGGGGGGGGGAAGCAGTTCTGCAGCAAAAAACTGCTTTTTGTGTACCAAACAATTCCCACTGATCTAAATCTGTGTTTCTCAACAATATCACTGAGACACCAACATGCCAGCTTTTCATTATATCCCTGCTTAATCCCACGTGAGTAATCGGTGGATCAGTCATTGTGACTGAGCTGCCTGTGCGTAAAGTTATAGTAAGGTTTCACAATAAAAGCAGCTCCATTTAATCTTCATAGTATTTGGGCCATTGAGAGTGTTATTTCAGTACTGTAAGAGTTGTAGTTCAAGAATAATTGAATGATAAAGTATCCCCCTCCTGCCCCTTGTACCTGGTATAAGTCACCTCCCCTCAGATGTGGAATCTGGTCACTTGACCGGACAGCTCACAGCAAGGGACAATCTTCTTACTGTGAACATAAGGAAAACCCTGCCCCCATTGACAGGTTTTTCCCTTATGCTCACTGAAGATTGTCCCTCTCTGTGATCCATCCGGGCAGTCTTGCTGCTCTGAGGTGAGCAGTGTTACATCAGTAAAAGGGGCGGATACTTTATCATTAAATTACTCTTGAACTACAACTGACAGTATTGAAATACCACTCTAGGATGTATTTATCTCATGGACCTGAGTCCCACAATACACTGCACTTTATATACTACTTACAGTCACTGGGCTGGAACCTCAGTACCTGGGATGTATTTCCCTCATTGACCTAAGTCCCACAATGCACTGCACCTTATATACTGCCTGCGGTCACTGAGCTGGAACCTCGGTACCTAGGATGTATTTACCTCATGGATCTGAGTCCCAAAATGCACTGCATCTTATATACTGCCTGCAGTCACTGGGAAGGAACCTCAGAACCTAGGATGTATATACATCATGCCTGAAATCTAAGTCCCACAATGCACTGCACCTTATGTATCCCCTGCAGTCACTGGGCAGGAACTCAGTACCTAGGATGTATCCACCTCATGGATCTGAGTACTAACAATGCAATGCACCTTATACACTGCCTGCAGTCACTGGGCAGGAACCTCAGTACTTAGTATGTATTCACCTCATGGATCCGAGTCCCACAATGCATTGTACCGTATATTCTTCCTGCAGTCACTGGGCAGGAACCTCAGTACCTAGGATGTATCCACCTCATGGATCTGAGTCCCACAATGCACTGCACCTTATATACTGCCTGCAGTCACTGGGCAGGAACTCAGTATCTAGGATGTATTCGCCTCATGGACCCAAGTCCCACAATGTATTGTACCTTATATACTGCTTGCAGTCACTGGGCAGGAACTCAGTACTCAGGATGTATTCACCTCATGGATCTGAGTCCCACAATGCATTGCACCTTATATTCTGCCTACAGTCACTGGGCAGGAACTCAGTACCTAGGATGTATTCACCTCATGGACCTGAGTCCCACAATGCATTGTACCTTACATACTGCCTACAGTCACTGGGCAGGAACTCAGTACCTAGGATGAATTTACCACATGGATCTCAATCCCACAATGCATTGCACCTCATATACTGCCTCTGCTTTGATCACAAAATGGAAATATGAGCTTACAAAGTGTTGGAGTCCTCTCTAGATTTCAAGGGTTTTTGTTAAATCACTTATTTAATATTTAGGGGATTTCCATTTGTCCCCTTTGGTGTAGTTGCTTTGCAAATGTTTGCTTCCTGAATAAGGCACTAAAAGACTGTACAAATAGTGCACTAACATATCTACATAAAGAACAGCAAGCAAGGCATATTATATTGTAACATGGTATTAATTAAGTCATCCCTTCATTCAGGGTACAACAACATATTCTGGCAAAATTATGACATCAAAACCTCAATTTGAAAAATACGTGAATTAACGTGTGTTTATTATAATCAGTAATTCAGTGGTAGGCAACCTTTGAAACTCTAACTGTTGGAGACTGCAAATCCTATCATCCCCAAATAGCCAACGGCCGGTTGGTGAAGATGGCAGTTGCAGTCCCCAACAGTTAGAGTGCCAGAGGTTGCCTACCACTGCAGCAATACATGCTATACACAGGTTCATTTACACGGAATTACTATGAAGCGGCTCAGGTTTGTCTCTCTCGTCTTTGTAAATTCTATTTTTACAGTTGTTGGCAATGTGGTTTGCAGACTTATCTGAAAAAATAAAACCAAAGAAAAAGAAAACATTTGGGTAAAAACTAAAGAGGTAAATATTGCCATGTTGTGCCAAAGCACAGATGTACTTGCTCCTGTTAAGCGGAACTGGTTCTTAAAAAACACTTACTGACAAAAAAATACACTCTCAAGTCTCAAGTATATACTAATGTTTCTAATTAAATCAGTTTGTGGTTATTTGCTGCCATCCACCTCAAAGCTTCCTGGTATGATTCAGTGTTATGTGACATTATTGGCGAGCATTACTCGCTGGGAATGGCCTGGCACAGACTTCATTACCTCATACCATAGCTGGGGCTGAAGTCATTTAGTAGGAAGCGTAGGCTAGTTAATGTGCTGGCCAATACACTTGTCGCTTCCATAACATACTACAGACTGCTAATACTAATGCTAACTTAAGCTGACCAGAGTTTTTAAATTAAATCAGGGGCCAGATGGAAATGTAAAAACAGCTTTTATGGCCACATTGTATATATTAAACTTAACACCTTTGATGCTAGGGAGGTCTCCAATGCATTGTAAAGCCGTGTATAGTAGACCTCTAAAATTTGGAGGTGCTATTTCTCACGTTCAGTTCACAAACATAGAACAATACTACTATCTATGGCTGACAAAGACTGTGAAGTGTGCATTAACTGGAGTATCAGAAGTGTAACTGAACCGCAGAGCTTGTAGTCTAGGGAACTGTCCTACTGAGTTCTCAGTGACAAAACTGGGCCACGGTCCTTGCTATCAATAGACAAATGGACCAACTGCACTTGTAATTTATAGAACTGACATGACCCTCTAAGTGAAAGAGTTTGCAGCCCTGTATATGCCCGGCAGCCTATTATGCCTATCCACCTAATGGCCTATCATTTTAATTGGATAACAAAGGTAGTTACAGCAATCACTAAGGTGGTTGACCAATTTTTGATCTACTCTACTTTTGACATTTTCAGTCAGTAGTATATTTTTATTGCAGCTGATAACTTTAGCACTGAATTCATCTCTAAATCCATCTGTAATCAATCAATTATGTATAATAAAATGAGGGACAGGGTACACAAGGTGGAGGGGTATAATTATATAGAAACATAGAATTTGACGGCAGATAAGAACCATTCTGCCCATCTAGTCTGCCCATTTTCCTACTGTAAAAATCTCAAACCTTTTTTGGTCCTTGGTCTTTTCTTATGTTAAGGGCAGCTTTATGTCTATCCCATGCATGCTTAAATTCTATCACTGTACTAACTTCTACCACTTCTGTTGGTAGGCTATTCCACTTATCTACTACCCTCTCAGTGAAGTAAAACTTTCTTACATAACATCTAAATCTGTGCCCCTCTAGTTTTAGACTATGGCCTCTTGTCCTAACATTTTTACTCCTTTGAAATATACTTCCATCCTGCACTTTGTTGAATCCCTTCATGTATTTGAATGTTTCTATCATATCCCCTCTCTCTCTTCTCTCCTCCAAGCTATACATGTTCAGATCCTTTAGTCTATCCTGATATTTATTTTCCTGTAAACCAGTCACCATTTTAGTAGCCCTTCTTTGAATTTTCTTTAGAGTATCTATATCCTTCTGGAGATGGGGTCTCCAGTACTGTACACAATACTCTAGGTGAGGTCTAACTAGAGATCTGTAGAGTGGCATGACCACGTCCCTTTTTCTGCTAATAATGCCTCTAGCTATACAACCTAGGACCCTGCTTGCATTCCCCAATGTAAAGCAACCATTAACATCAAGTATAAGGAAAGCGATTAATGAAAGGTCTACTAAGGTCTATTAATGTAAAGGATATTTACGTTGAAATACACACTGGGGGCATACATAAAAAATTATGTTGATGGGCATTTGCTATAATGCTCCTAATAATAGAAAGTTTGAAGAAGCCCAACTGCTACTGCAAATGGAAAAGTCTTCTAGGTTATGAAATGCAATTATAATGTGAGACTACCCTGAAATTCAATGGGGAAATGTGATAGAGTAAGCACAATTTCATTACTCAACTAATAGAAAACCCATCTAGGAATTAGACCTTGCTGAACCCAGTGATCATAGCTAATTCAGAAATGTTTAACAATGTACCAGTATGTAAGCATCTGGGCAGCAATGATTATAATACAATATCCTTTGAAATGCATTACAAGCAGCCCATTAAAGGGGATCTCTCACCTATATATAAGTAATGCTCATTAGTTAGAGCATTTAGCCAAAACATTTAAAATGTTGTTCATTTTTTAAAAACAAAACATCATCGGCACAAAACTTAATGTTTAAAAAGTGCCCAGCAGTCTACTTCTTGCTTACAGCACTGCCTCTGCTCCCGTCGCACTACCCAGCATCCTGCGATGACAGAGGCTTTCTTTCTCTAAGCTGGAGCGATCTCATTGGCAGAGATCGATATCTAGCCAATGAGATCGCTCCAGCTTAGTGACAGACAGTCTCCGTCATCAGAGGATGATGGGTAGTCGGACGGGAGCAGCATCTGCTCGGCAAGCTTCGGCAAACCGGAAGTAGGCTGCTGGGCACTTTTTAAATATAAATTTTTGCGCTGATAATGTTTGTTTGTTTTTTTTAAATTAACAACTTTTTAAATGTTTTGGATACATACTCTAACTAATGAACATTACTTATATATAGGTGAGAGATCCCTTTTAATAAAGGATGAATTAAAAAGACTAATTTTACCATGATAAAAGAAGTATTAGAGGACACTAAATAGGATGTAATCTTCAATGATAAAAGTGCAGAAGACATCATTTATTAGGAATGCTTTTTGATAGATATTTGCATCAATATCTACCCTTGGGAATAAAAACAAGATGAATGAATTAAAACCAGTGACTTAACAATGAGGTATGCAGGGGAAATAAGGAAATAGAAGCAGGGTTTTAATGCGTATCATTTAAAACATATAAAGAATGCAGTGGAGTCTGCATACAAGCAATAATGCTACTTAAAGTAGAAATGAGAAACAAATTTCAAAAGAGAGCAAGAAAAATCTTATACATTTCTAAAAGAATATACATTAAAATTGAGACAGGGGAATTAATTAGTGAGGATAAGGCAATATATGACACCTTAAACAAATGCTGTTCTTCCATATATACAAGGAAAGAAACAATAACAATCTTTGGTCAAACTGGAAGAATCAAAACATTTTCTCTATATACATAGCTTATTGAGGACAAAGTGTGAAACGGTTAAGGTGAATAAAGCACCTGGATCAGATGACATATGCTCTAGAGTACTTAAAGGGGATGCATCACCTAACCCAAAGTTTGCCTTAATATCTTTATTTCAGCAATTCTAACAATTCTGTGTTGATATTTTTTTTAAAAAGCACGATAGAAATACAGTTTGAGGGTTTTATTTTCCTCCCTTGACGTCTTCTCCTCATTCTGATCGGCACCATGGTGCTGATGAGAATAAAGGAGAGATCCTCCTCCCCGCTGGTCTGTCAGTAAGCTGGAGCACTCTCATTGGCCACATAGCGATCTCTGCCAATGAGAGTGCTCCAACTTACTGACAGACCAGTGGAAGGGAGGATCTCTCCTGTATTCTCATCAGCACCATGGTGCCAGTCGGAATGAGGAGAAGATATCAAGGGAGGAAAAGAAAACCCTCAAAATGTATTTCTATTGCGTATTTTAAAAAAATATCACACAGCATTGTTAGAATGGCTGAAATAAAGATATTAAGGCAAACTTTTGGTTAGGTAATACATCCCTTTTAAGGAGCTTAGTTCAGTAAAATGCCATTAGGCTTAATATTTCTTGATTCACTCTCGCCGGGCATACTGCTCTGTGATTGGAGGAAAACGGAAGTAGTAACATTATTGAAAAAGGGGGCAAGATCTAAACCTAGAGATTATAATAAACCTGTCAGTTTGACTTCTGTAGTAGATCAGATATTAGAATGATTATTAAACAAAAGTATTCATGACTATGTGATGACCAGCAACATTACTAGTATGGTTTTATGAAGAATCAAATTTACTCACATTATATGAAAGGGTACACAGTATGGCACTGTATGCTAATCAGCAAATGTGCTGGGTCAGTATTGCCACACACTGTGCGATCAATGGCTGGTCATTTCTAGCATAGCAAGAGATGTTTGTCCTCAAAAAAAAAAAAAAAAAAAAAAAATATGAGCATACTGAGCAGGAAATAAACATATATGCCACACTGTGCCTGACAAAGGGTGACATTAAAGGAGCAGTAAACTTTTTTATGAAAAAATATATATTGTAGGGATTTTCCTATTGAGTAAAATAAGGGTACTCCCACTGCTGAAAGATTTATATTTCCAGAGTTTTTACTGTTTAAACTCATTTTTTTTTACATTAGTAGTGCCTTCTAGTGGTCAAATTCTAATTAGTTTTCCTGTTAGATTCTAATGGAGAGGAAAGTCAGAAAAGTCAGAGACATTCAGTTCTCCATAGAATGTGATAGAAACTGCCTGTCACTTCCTGTCAGTTAGAACTATCAGGAAGTAAACACAGTAAATTCACTTTCTGGTTATTTGAACTGCTATAATATTTGAATAAAACATCTGACAATGATGGGAGTGACCTTGTTTTATTCAGCAGGAAATGCTCTATAAAATATGTATTTTCATAAATAAAAGGTTACTTCTCCTTTAAGCCAACCCCGCCGAACCATTTCATATGTCAAACTTTTAATAAAGTCTAGTTTGTTGAATTTATTACACATCAACCTGAGTGCCTTCTCCTGCTATACATTGTGTCACCAAAACATAACGGTTCATTTCTCAAAACCTATTTACTTTACAGAAAAAATGTCTAGTGCAGCATATAAGCATATTTGAATTCTATTTAAACCTTTGAGTGCCAGAGGAGTATCTAACACATTGTGCTGTTGTGCATTGGATACCTCTCTGGCACTCAAGGGGTTAAAGGGATAGTAATACTTAAAATGTAAAAAAAAATATGCTGTAGGGTTTATCCCCCTGAGTAAAACAAGAGTATTCCCACTGTCGAAAGGTGTTTCATTCAAAAGTAATTAATTTTCAAAGTTGAATTTTTTAGGTGCAATATCACAGTGGCCTGAAATTGTACAGTGGCGCTGTTGCTACACGATCCTATGGACAGCTCTGGTCCCGGGACCATAAATCTCCCTAGGATGGTTTTAGCAGTGGGAGTACCCTTGTTTTACTCAGAGGGATAAACCCTACAACATATTTTTGTTTTACATTTTAAGTATTACTATCCCTTTAAAACAAAACAAACTTTGTATAGTATGCAGTTCATTTCTCAATATATGAAACCATCCTGTCATCCCTCACAAAGCCATAGGGCAAGCACATTCTCATAAGAACAAAGACCAGCATCTCCTGTTACTTTTGTAGGAAACCATTTTTCCTTTCCAATGAACATATGTTTACAAGATGTGGCTGCATTGCCACTTGTACGTGTCCAGCTCCCTGGAAAAAGCTATGTATCGGGAGAAATTCCATCAGATCCTCAGATTAACCTTGTACATCTAGGATTCTGGAACAAAGAGCCACTTTCTCAGTCTGTGGATGGTAAAAGCATTTCAATTCCAGACTTCCATTATTCACTTACTAACGTGAAGGGGAACCAGTTAGGTCAGAGTTCATGGATGGGGAAAAAAACAACAATGAAAAGCAATTTATTTACTGGCATTAAGAAATAAAAAGTTTGATGAAATCCTGTATCAACTTAAAATGAAATACAACTTAGATTTATAGGCAGGTGTTGATCTTTGTTCTGCTAAAGCAGGATTGTCCAATAGTACCCAAATAATGAACAAAAGATGGAACCACCAGTCAGAATTAAAGGGTACTACACTCTGTTAACAGTGAAGGTGCCTAGTAGTCTAAATCAATCAAGTTCAACAAAAAAAAAAGAAAAGAAAAAGGAATGATAAGCTACTTAACCCTTTGAGTGCCAGAGGGTTATGCAATGCATTGCATTGTGTACCCTTCTGGCACTCAAAGGGTTTAGTGGCACACTTAAAGGGATAGTAATGTTTCACAAAAACAGCAGCTCCAATTAATCTTCATAGTATTTGGGCCATGGAGAGTGTTATATCAATAGAGTGCGAATTGTAGTTCAAGAGTAATTGAATGATAATGTATCACGCACACACCCCTATTACCTAGTGTAAGCCACCTCCCCTCAGATATGGAATCTGGTCACTTGACCGGACAGGTCACAGCAAGTGACAATCTTCTTACTGAGATCATAAGGAAAACCCTGTCCCCCTTGACAGGTTTTTCAGGTTTTCCCTTATGATCACTGAAGATTGTCCCTCTCTGAGATCCATCCGGACAGTCTTACTGCTCTGAGGTGAGCAGTGTTACATAAGTAAAAGGGGCAGGAGGGGGATACTTTATCATTCAATTACTCTTGAACTACAACTCTGACAGTATTGAAATAACTCTCCATAGACCAAATACTATGAAGATTAATTGGAGCTGCTTTCATTGTGAAATATTACTATCCCTTTAATTTCCCCATAACTGTTGCCAGGAACAGTGACTTAATGACTTATATACTAGTCACAATGTGGGAGTTGTGGTTTCACTGCTTAAAATGTAACTTTTATTAGCGGAAAAGAAAAAAATAAAAGAATACAATCATTTAAAACAACCCAATGTGTGACATGAAAAGATCACAGAGCATTACACTTCCATAGGCTCTCAGACTCTAAGATCCTAAACAGCAATACGATCATTCAAGTAATTAGGTATCTCCTAATCAATAATGCTTAGATACACACGATACTATAAATATGAATCATTCACATCTATCATGATCGCTGTGAATTGGTAAATGTTGGCAGTATAAGGAATTGCTTAGATTGTATAGGCAACCGTATTCACTGACCAGCGTCCCTATAAACAACTAATATGTAAGTGATCAAAATTCCCAGATTAGTATCGGCTCATAACCCATGAGCTCATATTGTGTAATACACCGTGTGTTTATCAATTAAATAAATCACAAGATTCGTGATACAATAGCAGGTATTGCTGGCAGCGTCTTATTACCAGGAAATAAACGGCTCGCCCGGTTTTATCTGTACAGTCTTATGGCTGATTGGAAAAATATAGAGAGATGGTTAATGAAAGTATTATATACAGCTACCCCAGCCTTCCGTCTGATGAAGTCCGGTTATGCAGGCGAAACGTGTTTGGTGTCAATGTATGACATAGGGAGGCTGGAGTAGCTGTATATAATACTTCTATTAGGCATCTCTCTCTATTTTTTCCCCAGGCAAAAATTTAGTAAAGTTGATACCTTTATTGGCTAACTAAACAGATTTAAAATGCAAGCTTTTAAGAATTCTTAGGTCTCTTCCTCAGGCATGTTATACAGATAAATATGAAAACTTGTCTCGTGAATACAAGTACACATTACATTATTTATAATGGAAATCAGATAAGAACGTTAGTCCAGATTCTTTGATCAGTCAGTGGTAGAGGATGTGATTTAAGTTGCATTCTTCCTCTGAGGAGTTCAGGTATTTATGATCCCAGAGGGACTGTCGTAAAAGTTAATTCACAGTGTGGTAGTGTGATAGAAACTCTGTCTCTATTCAGCCTATAAGTCAAAGAATCAAGCTGTAGCATTAATTTTACCTCCCATAATTTTCTGTCCCTCCGAGTGTGAAATTGTCCCATCAGTACAGTCAGTCTAATGTCCCTGACACTGTGTCCACTTTGGCAGAAATGTTCTCCCACTGGTGTCTCTGTCTTTTTGTTGTTAATGCTAGATCTGTGGGAATTAAACCTCTTATGTAATGCCTGTCCCATAATTGGATGATTTGCAGGTGAAATTACAGTTGATCTTATGGTGTAACTGGGTGTTTGGTATGGGTATCTTGTCTGTGGTCTAAATGTGTGCACAGGTTTTACACCTACTTTGTAGGCAGGGTAATGTGCCATTTTTTGTATTTTTGTTCAGGGCACTCCTTACCATCAGTTGTTTTAAATTGGGAGGCTGTCTGAAGGAGAGTAAGGTGGGCTGTGGGAATATGTTCCTAAGTCTTTCATCTGTATGTAAGGTTGCTTGTAGTTCTGTTGATATTTTGCCTCTAGACCTCTAGAGCATTCATGGGGTTAACAACCCCATTTATGTCAAAAGGGACAGGCCATGGGAAGTCAAATGTCCACCAAGTACTGCCACTCAAAATGACACCCAAGCAGGTAGTGGCAGTCTGGGTGCACTGGCAATAGTTTATGTCCACTTTGGCCATCCAGGCAACACATGGGAAACTTAAAGGGGAACTTTCACCCCTTAATAACTAAATCTCCCTTTACTGCTGACCTGGCGACTAGCTGCTTAGTAGCGCTAGTCGCCAGAAAACTTACCCTGTTCTCAAGATTTCGCCGTTTTAAAAGACCAGGAAGCACGGACGTCTCTTCACAGTGACGTCCGTGCGCCTGCGCTGTCAGTCCCTTGTGCACCGTACGGTGCATACGGTGCACAAGGGACTGACAGCGCAGGCGCACGGACGTCACTGTGAAGAGACGTCCGTGCTTCCTGATCCTTTCAAACGGCAAAATCTTGAGAACGGGGTAAGTTTTCTGGCGACTAGCGCTACTAAGCAGCTAGTCGCCAGGTCAGCAATAAAGGGAGATTTAGTTATTAAGGGGTGAAAGTTCCCCTTTAACATAAGTCTTTGTTGATATTATCATTTACAGAGCCCCAAAAGAGTACAATAAATTATATAATATCCTGCAGTTCCCTCTTTGGAATAATTTCCCACAAAGATATCCAAAGGTTCAGAAAAAGTGGATCTAAAAAGGGACAGGCCATGCACCCCAGCTTAACTACCTTTTGCAAACTTTCTCAGCCACTACCTTGGGGAGATCAGATACAGGTTTTAAATTCCCAGTCCCTGCAGTGGATTCCAAAACTGATCAAGAGCCTGTCCTTTTTAGCATTTTAACAGCCCACCGATCAATATACCTTTTTAAACACTGGCACATCTAATCAAGAACAGGACTCTTCCACCTTTGAAAGATCCTTGCTAGACTCCTTCCCCTTTCTAAAACACTTTGACAATTAGTGGAATTCACCAAAGCCAGAGGACTCTTGTTTATACCTTCACTTCTTACCCGACTCACAGGATTCGTTATTATACTGCCAGCAGCACCAGGATCATTAGTCAACCACAGAAGAAGTGAGAAGCCCCAAACCCTGGTGCCAGATGAGTCATGATAGACAACTACAAACCTTTGCCCATCTTATACCAGCTTATTGATGTATGCACCACAATTTTCTGCCTAGTTTGTTTATCATACTATCACCAAGGTAACATACCATACACGTGGTAGGCATTCCAAATGTTATCTTGTTAACAGAATAATTCTGAGCACTTTTATGGAAACCTCTTCCCTATGATTCTAGCTAAAATGGACAAAGCCCTGACCCAGTTTACAAAAAAGAGGGGACAGAATTGGGGAAGGGAGGGAAATGGGGGAAGGAATGATGCCAGGACAAATAGCTGCTAGGACCATTGTGAAACACCACCAAACCACTCCCATCTGTAAACACCACCCTCTGACAACAACAGTAACACAAAGTTCCTTAAGCTGAAATCCCAACCCATGCCTCACCGGTCTACCTACCTGCCAACTGCACACCATGGTCATCTTAGGTCCTTAGTCACTCCGGAGCCCATCCGCCTCTGATGCCCACCTCACCACCAACAATCAGCTGCTCCAGAGCCTCCCCAACTCTCAGCATGGACATCCACTTCCCTGGGCTGTATGCTCATCACTGAGTAGTGCCTATGATTAGCAAAGACCACTCTGTGAAGATGTCTGATCTTCTGCAGATCTGCAAATGAAGAACGCTTCCTTTCCGTAACATCTTCTTACCACAATGATCTGCCTCTGAACCCTAATTCCACTGGATGAAAACCACCCTATCTAACCCGCCCCACCACATGCGTATCCTCCCTTCATCGCCCTCGTGGGGCTCGGTACCAGGGACGACTTTCCATACCTTTTGCTAGTACAAGCTCATTTGCATAAACTGACAAATTTAAATATATCAAACTGCTGTTTAAAATAAAAAATGCCTAACAAATATGGGTGATTTAATAGAAACTGACGGTTTCACTTAACTGACAAGATGGATGACAGCATTCCTCTTGCTGGAGCATTTGTGGTGGTTTATATAATTTATTATCATTTGATTTAATTGAGCTATATAAATTCTATGCTATTCAGAGCCGATATCTCAATTATATATATAAGGATAAAGTTTCCCTTAAACCAAAACAGTTCAATATTACAATTGGTAATTGTTATTAATTAAATAATCAGTAAAATGCTGCTGCATATACAGATTATGACATGATAAGAACTTTTGCAGAATGGAATTGGGTCCACACATTTAACTCCATACATACATATTTATGTACGTATTTATATAGCATCAAAGCAAACTTGCAATTTTACAAATGTAAGCTTCAAACACAAGAAAAGACAATCTGTGTAAGGTCCCTGTTCTAGAAAATTGTATCTAAACTAGCAGAAGACAAGTACAGCAAAGGTGATGCCTTTATTGACTAAAAGAGTAGATTTGGAGTACAAGTTTTCAAGACCACTTAGGTCTCTTCATCAGGTATGTTACACTATGAAATTATATAAGATAGATAGATAGATAGATAGATAGACTGATAGATAGATCTTTGAGTAAAGCATATGATACTCTGAGAATCTGCCTGATCTCCTGCAGATCCACAAATGAGGAGAACTTCCTTCTGCGTTAGCTTACACCTACTCTTTACCCCTGAACCCTAACCCCCTGGAAGAAAACCACCCAATCTAACCCTCTGAGGGGAAGCTCTAGGTTTTTGGGGGCCTTAAAGCGGAACTACCACCTATTTTAAAGGTTATGTCAAATTATTCCCCTTCTGGCGACTAGCTGCTCAAGTAGTGCTAGTTGCCAGAATAATTACCTGGTTAAACAGAATGAGACCCTGCTCCGGGGCTGACAGGCAGTAGAGAGGGCTGACATATTTCGAAAGTGACGTCCGCGCGCCTGCGCTGTCAGTCCCAGCCTGCTGTAGGAGGCGTTGCAGGGAGCTGTTCAGCTCCAAAAGGGACTGACAGTGCAGGCACACAGACGTCACTATGGAAAGATGTCTGTGCTCTATAATGCCTGTCAGCCCCGGAGCAGGGTCTCATTCTACTTAACCAGGTAATTATTCTGGCGACTAGCACTACTGAGCAGCTAGTCACCAGATAGGGAATTATTTGACAAAAATTTTAAAATAGGTGGTAGTTCCGCTTTAAGTGAAAGATTCTCATACCCCCACACACACGTTTACTCCTGCATCAGCATATCTAATAAGACATTGCCATCTCATTTTGTTCTCATGTGGAGACGGAAGTGCCACGGGGCCTTGTGACCTAGTAAGGGCCCTAAGCAGCCGCTTATTCTGCTGATATTGTAGTGCCACCACCGAAACTTCCCCACCACATCCACACCCTTCCCACATCTTCCCTGGGGGGGCTTACAGCCAAGAATTACTTTCCACCTGTTATAGAATGAAATAGATAGATAGATAGATAGATAGATAGATAGATAGATAGATAGACAGACAGACAGACAGAAAAGGCACAATACAAAGTGCAGCAGATAATTATCACATTTGTTACATCAATATAACTGTGCATGGAAAATCTAGCATGTCTAATAGGAAATTGGCACTGTGTACAAGATACTAGCTCTGAGGTTTCAATTACAATTGAAAGAACACGGTGCATGTGAGTGTTGCTTAATAAACCTGATTACACACAGTCTGTAAGAAAATGCTCAGATAAACTCGGGAAAGCTCATTCTTTTAGGTACGTCTTGTTAATTCTCAGATGATAAAGTAGCTTATAGCCTTGTTAGTACTAAGCAGAGATATCTCATATCTCTACATGCTGAATACACTGCTAATTGACTTGGTGAAAACTCCCCTTGTCCTACATGTTTTGAAAATATTTTCCTTCCGGCTTCCTATCATCTCCCACCAGCCGAAATACGAGTATACACAGACCAGGCTGTTTGTTTCACGAGCACTTGCTGCTTTGGAGAAGAAAGAAAACATTTCCCAGCAAAACCAAACACGAGAAAAGGATAAATAAAATCAAAGCAGATTATTGATGGATGGAACACAAAGCTGACAAATTGCCTAAAACGCCACATGAGAACTGCCCTTGGACTTTTCCTTTTTTTTTTGTTATTTACAAGAAATTCTTTGCTCCTGTTGAGATCGGAGTAATAAATTATGGTTCTAATCATTCTCAAAACATTTGCTTAAATCAAAAATATGTTTGCAGTCCTGATTTCTTTACGGGATTTGTACTGGGGATACAGTAAATGAGCAATGCAAAGACACATCAATATCGTGTTATGGTACAAACAGTAGAGGGAATAGCTCAATGTACAAAACAACATTCTAATCTCCACTGTACGACAATAAAACCAGAACACATTAGTGTGTAACATGCAGTGCAATGGACACCCCTCTGGCACTCAAAAGGTTAAAGGCCTTATGCAAAATGCTAATTCTGGAGCAAACCAATTGTGCCAAAAAGAAAAAGAAACAATTCCATTGATTTAAATGAGGATTTTTTTATGCTTTCAATACTAATGAGGTCTTCAAAGAATTAGAAAACGATGCACTGGAAACCTTAGTATTTAACCCCTTACTGACAGCCGCGTGCGCATGCGGCTGTCACCTTAACGTCTGTCTAAGAAAAACATTTTTTTTTTTTAATATATGATTCCGGAGTCCCCGAACAGCGTGCAGCCGCATGGGGACCCGGACTTCCGGTACTACTTCCTGGACTTACCGGGTACGTCCTCTGTCACTAAGTGACAGTTTTTGCGGGACGTACCTGGTAAGTCCTTTGTCATTAAAGGGTTAAGAAGTTAATAACCACCTCTAAACAAGTCTTATAGCTCAGGGGTTAGTACCTACCAGGTCACTTACCCAATCTCATGTCAAATCCTGCAGTGTTGGATGAATGTCTCCTTTACTTCCTGCTTAATCTGAGACTGGGGAATATGCATTCCTGGGAACTCTCCGGATCTTCCCTGAAGACCGGTTTTCAGATGGAATTACTACATCTCTGTAGACATAGGCTGATACTCTGGCAGTGGCGAGTTTCTTCTCCTTCCCGCCCTGTTTCAACTACTTCCCACACACTTCTACTCCTTCCCACCCTGTTCTTTCCACTTCCCATCAACTTCCCACCCACTTTATGACACACAATGAGTAAGCCTCTCCTACCTGATTAAGCCCCACCCCTTTTATGATGCAAATCACGCCATTGACATCCTCTGTCCAGCAGCACATGAGGCCTTTCCGGGGGTTCAAACAGAAGAAGTTCACAGGTATGGTAATATGGTGACATACATCTTGACTTCACAACATGTTACGCAGAGCAGTGATTTTGATGCAATAATTGTAGCAGCATAGTGTTTGAGAAATAAGGAACCTTTGTACTTCAGACACCATCCTACCAGGTTGCCAATCAAGCAGGAAGTTGGTGTGCAAGTCACCTGACAACGCAGGAATCATTAAAGGACTGGGTGAGAATCTTGGTACATGTAAACCCTTGAGCTACCAAACTTGTTTAGGAGTAGCCAAGGAAACATGGCCATTCACATCTAAGAAAAGGGGATCCCATAAACTAGAGAACCCAAGAGGTCATACCCCCACCTACTTATCAGGCTAATAGGGGGCTGGGACCCTGATAAGCATTACCCCAAGATGGGGAACATGTGAGTGCATTACTTTAAATGTTTTTATCTATTATGGTGTTCATTAAATACTACACTTAAATCTGTACCCCTTCTTGTCAGCCTTGTGCGCTCTCTATTTTCTCCTTTTTCTAGTTTCCTTGGTCGGTGGTTGGCAGAACTACTTTTGGAGTAGAAGCACGGGTGACAGAGAAAGTGGGCATCCTCTGACACTGAATGACACAATATCATCATTGATTCATTTCATTTACCTCATCTCCATTCCATCCTCTTCATCTGCATCATCACTGGACCAACAAGAACTGTGTAGAAACATTACACTCAGGTTGGACTTAGTATAAGACATATATTTATTACCAGTGACTGTGCTAATTTTGTTAGTGACCTACAAGAATCCATTTTATATTAATGTTACTTGATTTGATTTTACTTGCACCATCTAATACCCTATACTTCTAGATTACTCTGTGTAGCGCTACCCTACTTCTGTATCTTTTAAACAAAGATAATTTATGAATTGATTATTCAGCTACTAATAATGAGATTTAGTGTACAGTTAAAAAATGTTAAAAAATACGTGATACTTTCCCTTTAAACGTAGTGTGAAACTCTTCTTTGCAATTATCACATTCTCCTTTATTCCATGATCCAGTGTTATAGCCTTAAGTAGGAAGCGGGTGGCCTGACTGCAATGTGCACTGGGAATGACAGACGTATCTCAATCATGACCCAATGTATGCTGCATAATCTTCTAAGTCATCCACATACAGTCTTACGTAGACACCAAAGTCTTCATAGACTTCTTATAAACCATGTAGAATTTCCAAGTGGACTTACATAGATTTATTATGTATACATGGCTGAATTAGAAGTCTATGAAGGCTTAGCATTGTATGTTCAAAAGAAAACTGGATGAGTTCTGGGGCAAAGAAATTGTAGTATAGGGGAAAACTAAACATTTCTAATAATTTAAATGGGGATTTCAACTCCTTGAATGCTCAAGAGGATAACTCTCTAGTATACAAGAGGTTAAAATCCCCATTTAACCCCTTAAGGACCCATGACGGTTCTGGCACGTCATCAGTTGGCGAGCCATTAGGACCCATGACGTGTCAGGACCGTCATGGATTTCAGGGCTCCCGGAGCAGATGCACACCGTTCGGGGAGCCCTAAACCAGGATCCAGAAAAAAAAAGTCTGTGGTCCTTAAGTGGTAAAATCGACGAGAATTTTTGGAATTTTTAGTTCTCCCCCTACAATGCATTTAGCTTGCTCCAGAACTCCTTCAATTTTCTTTAGAACATACTACCCTTAGCCATCTATTCAGCAACCACTATGTGGATGACTTAGAAGTCTACAGAGCAGACATAAAGCAGAAGTCTACTCAGCAGATCTTTGTTTAGGAATGAGACATAGTACATCAGACACAGGAGGTATACAGTACTATATATTTTCAGAATTCTACGTGTCCAATCTTAATGTGTCAACCTTCTTTTTCACTATACCTGCATTCACAGTCCCTGACAGAAAGCTCTCTGTGTGGAAGCAGATATTCAGGTAATCTACAGGAACATAAAGGTATACAAAAGGAGGTGTAGATGAAAATAAATATTGCATATGTAAAGTCAAGAAAAAGGATGACTGACACTATAAATTATGGGGCAAAGAATAACACCAAATAACACACATGGCACATAACTACCTGAGTGCTAGTGGTCGGGTAACCACCTTTTACACTTACCAAAACTTAACAGTCCTACCCTACCATCTGAACAAATTACATCACAACTGTTTTAACCCTTTGAGTGCCAGAGGGGTATGCAGCGCACTGCAAAGCAATGCGCTGCATACCCCTCTGGTGATCAAAGGATTCATTTATTTATCTTACAGGAGCGTAGTTACCAGCAGGGCAATACAACATTACACAAGACAAGGAGGACAATGCACCATTATATTACTCCATCAGTGCAATACACCATTATATAAGAGCAGCAGTGCAATGCATCACATGGGCAATGAGACTGCACTGGCCACACCTACTAGTGGTATGGTCAGCATGGCTGAAGCACAACTCAAATATGTCACCTATAGGCAGCTGCCTACTCCATTTGCTGTTAGTAGTCAACACGTTAATCTCAGCTGGGAGACTTCTCTAGCATTCAAGGGATTAAAAAGCCCAGTTTAAATCAGCAGGGATTTTTATTTGGAGTGCTCCAGATTGACTCATTATCATTATGGAACCTTAAAGGAACAGTAAACTTTTTTTATGAAAACCTATATGTTATAAAGCTTTTCCTGCTGAGTAAAACAAAGACACCCCACTGCTGTCAGTCATTTTATTTAAAAGTTATAAAAGTTTAAATAATCAGGAAATGAATTTACTGTGTGTTTACTTCCTGGAAGTTCTAACTGACAGGAAGTGACTCAGCAGTTTGTATCACATTCTATGGAGAACTAAGTCCCTGACTTTCCTCTCCATTAGAATGTAACACCACTCTTGCATCTGTTTACCTCCCTAATGTCAGGCAACACATATGCTTTGCCTCCATTATGACCGTTCTACGTCGGTTTCAGGAAGGGTTCACGATCTTGGGTGGTGACTTCAATGTTGTGTTGGAACCTGCATTGACACGTCAGCTGGCATGGCTCGTACGTCCCTTCACACCCTGCGGTGGATCAAAAAGTTACTCTCTGACGGTCAAATGATTGATTGTTGGAGGGCTCTGTATCCTGATAGTAGGGATTATAGTTTTTTCTCTGCACCACATGCTAGATACACTCGTATTGACTATCTCTTTATCTCCCATTATCACTTGCCTCTGTTAAAATTGTCTCAGTGTGGCCTCACGACGTGGTCAGATCATCCCCCCCGACTGCTTCCCCGCTCACCCGACCTACTCGGTGTTCCTGGCGACTCAATGACTCCCTACTCACGGATCCTGCCATTTTGTCTTCCACTAAATCACTTTTGTCAGACTATTTCTCTGACAATTCCATGCCTGATGTTCCCATCCTTACTGTGTGGGAGGCCCATAAGTGTGTGGTAAGTGGTCATTTTCTTCAACTCACCTCTGCAGTGAAGAAGGCGCACTATGAATGGTTTACGGATTTGTGTTCCCAAACTGCACCACTGGAACATACTCACAAGGTCACCCTGAAGGGTGAGGACTTCCAACGTCTACTGCTCTTGCATCATGAGTTAGCTTCTCTTTTACATCAACAAGCACAACGGCAGTTCTCTAACCTTAGAGCACTGTATTATGAACATTGTGATAAACCAGGGAAGTATCTCACTAGGGCTCCCCGGAAGCACCGCCAACTTACATCCCTAGGATTCGATCTTCTGGGGGATCCCCTAAACAACTCCCCTCTGATATTGCTAAGGAGTTTGTTGCCTATTATACTAGTTTATATTACCTGACGCCGATTTCACCTGCTACTGTGCAGACCGAGCGCTTGAAGGCTAAGATATCTGCTTATCTGCGATTACATTTGAAGCTTAAGCTCTCCACTGACGATTCTACTCTCCTTGAACAACTGATCTCCGTTGATGAACTGTTGTTAGCCCTGCGAAACACTAAGACGGGTAAATGCCTGGACCCGGATGGCCTTTCAGTTCAATATGATAAACTTTGTCAAGATATCCTTGGTCCTCACGTGGTGGTAGCCATCAACTCTATTTTGGGAGGCCACTCTATCCATCCGCATACTCTTTCGGCTACAATTTCTCTTATATCAAAGGAGGGGAGGGATGTGGAACAGTGCGGTAATTACAGGCCCATTTCTTTGCTTAATGTAGATTTGAAACTTTTTTCGAAATCATGGCTAATCGCATTATGCCGTACATGCCTTCCCTGGCCCAGGGATCAGGTGGACTTTGTGACAGGGCGGGAGTCCAGGGATTGTACAATTTGGGTGGTCTGTTTGATTCATGGGGCCCGTACCTCTTCGTCTCATTCTATTCTTTTATCAACTGACGTTGAGAAGGCCTTTGATCGCCTCAATTGGACCTTCTTGCAGGAGGTCCAGAAGCATGTGGGCTTTGGCCCGCATATGTTGGCTTTGATTTCCTGCCTGTACTCCTGCCCCTCAGCTAGAATTCAGATAAATGGAGCCCTATCGGAGTCCTTCACGATTTCTAACAGCACAAGACAGGGCTTAATGGAGTACACCATAAGATACTTGGTTTTGCCGATGATCTCTTATTATGCTTACTAAACCTCGGCTTTCTCTTCCGGCCCGTCTATGAGAGTTTGAACTCTATGGCTCTCTTGCAAATCTAAAGATCAATACTTCCAAATCGGAGATTTTGAATATCAACCTACCTGTGAATGAGGTGGCACACCTGTCTGCTATCTTCCCCTTTAAGTGGTGCACAGATGGGCTCAAATATTTAGGGGTGTGGCTGACTGGAGATCCTGCACAGCTCTACCAAGGCAACTTTCCTCCATTCCTGGCGGCATTGCAACGTGACTTTAACACATGGGCCCCTTTGCATGTTTCCTGGACGGGTAGGGTTAATGCGCTGAAGATGAATGTTCTTCCACGGTTACTCTACCTCAGGACCCATTAACAGGCCAGTACTTAGGGATTTCTCTGCTTGAGCACAGGTGTGGTGATCAGAGGCTCATTCACACTGATTAACTCACCTGTGCTCTAACAAGGAAATAACCAAATCCTGGCCTGTTAGTGGGTCCTCAGGAGAACCACTGCTCTACCTGTTTCAGACGCTCCCGATTAAGCTTCCGTTGGCCTGCTTTTCCATCTCTCCGTTCAATGCTCCTGGGGTTTGGGCTCGGAGGAAATCTAGACTCCGGTTTGTCCTTTTGATGCGCTCCAAGTTGCGGGGCGGTTTGGCTTCTAGAGTGGTTCTCTTGGCCCATTGCTGTATCCTGCTCTTCTCTTCCCAAACTCTTTTCTTTCTGAGACCTCTTTGGCGGCAGTTCCCTCCTTTATTCTCTCTCTTCTGCTCTTGTTCTATCTTTCTCTTTTTTTTCTCATGGCTTCCTCCCATCCTTTTCTTTTCCGTCCCCTTCCCTCCCCCCCTTTTTTTTTGTCCTGACTACTTTTGTCAGGTGTGTTTGTTTGCCCCTATTCTAATTTAGGGTTTCATGGTGTGCTGCACATCTTGTGCGCCTTCGGCAGCCCTGGTCAGTTGTAATTTCACTTTACTGCATTGCGCTGTATGTAATTAATTTGTGCCTGAAATTTCTGTGACACACTGTTGATGCTATTTTGAGCTGTATCTTAAAATTTGCTTTTCTTTTGTTCCCCCCATCCTTCCCTTTTTGACCTTTGGTCCCCTCCCGTCTGTATTGATATTTTCTAAAAACCTAATAAAACTTGATTTACAAGAATGCAACACAATTACTAATTGGAATTTGATCACCAGAGGGCAATGTTAATGATAAAAAAAATGTAACCTAATAAATCTGGAAATATGTATCTCTCGGTAGGGGGAATACCCTTATCATACTCAACAGGAAAATCCCTACAATACATATTTTTTCATAACAAAAGTTTACTGTTCCTTTAGTGTAGCTGTTCTTATTTTTTTCTCACTATGTTTTCTTTGTCTGCCCTATGTGTGTCACGGGGTGACTAGGAAATTAACACACTGACAAGTACAGATGAACTTAATATAAAACTTTATTAAGTACAATAATGACAGGAAATAAGGAAACAGGCTGGTGGCAACAAATGACACAACAGTAGTATAGTAATGACACAAAGTGGCAGCAGATAGTGACACACCTTCACGAGACCAGGGAGGAACAGTGTAGATACGAGGATAGTGCGGGTACACCGCATACACGGTATGAATGGCACACCCTCACAAGACCTGGGTGGAACAGTGAACTCCCTTTCCTCACCCTTCACTAGGCAGATGAGCGATAATGGAAAGGCCCTGGGACTCAAACAGGTAGATGGAATAACAGTGCGAGTACTCCACGCGTACTGCTGAATGGTACACCTTCACGAGACCAGGGAGGAACAGTGGACTCACTTTCCTCACCCTTCACCAGGCAGGTGAACTGTAACGGAATGGCCCTTGGACCTACACAGTTAGATGTGAGGGCAGTGCAGAGCACTCCCACACACACACAGTCAGCAGGAATAAAAGAGCGCACCAATACCCAGATAGGGTATACAATAGGCTGGTAGCCAGTACTGAGGTACGGTAAGGCAACACACAAACCAGGACGGCCACGGGAGGTCAAACACACAGAATGACCAACAAGCACCACTAACTGAAGCGAGCACGGAAGGCACAGGCAACACGGAAACCAAACCGAGGCACGGAATGGTAAGGAGCACAACAACAGAGAACGCACCAAGAGGCAGCCAATGGTCAGAACGGGATCGTGTAGTCAGACGTCGCCAGTGATCGTAGCCAGAACGGGTAGTCAGACATAGCCAGGGGTCAGAGCCAGAACGGGTAGTCAGATGTAGCCAGGAGTCAGAACCGGAACGGATAGTCAGACGTAGCCAGGAGTCAGAACCGGAACGGGTAGTCAGACGTAGCCAGGTAATACACAGGAACAGTAATGGACCAACACAGCAATAAGCTCAGGTACACCACGAAAGGGCAAAGGTAATGACACAGGCTGAGGGAGGTGGAGCGATGACCTCACCAACATGGTGACCTATAAGAATAGTGACTCAGCGAGAGCGACAGCTAGGAAGTAAATAATGTCGCTCCATGACAAATCTGCTAGAGGCAATCACGGGGCACCGTGATAATGTGCAATTGTACAAAAGAGATAACTCCTAGTTATGGTGGAGGACTCTGGCACACACAGTCGATTGGAGTTGACCTTTGAAATTAGCTTCAACAGGTGTTCCACCAATTAATAATTCATAGAAAGCCTTTTGTGAACCCTACACTGCTTCTTTCATTTCTCAAAAACTATTTATACTACAAACAAATGGCTAGCAGAATATATAGAGACTTTTTAAAAACCCCTATAAAAAACTAAAACATCTTAGGGTAACAGGTCCAGGTTACCTATTACAATAAGGCAATCGGTTAGTTCTTTGGGATTGTTTGTTCCATCTGCCTGCAGCCTGCACTTCCTCACTGGCACGATGCAGAGCGTGAACACACAGTCACAAGTTCTCCTCTCTGATCATGACTTTTTGAACTCAGTCTGCTGACCCAAAGATCTGCTGAAACGCGGTACAAGGTATTCGTCTTTATTATTTTAGTGTCTCAGGAATGCGGCTGAAACATACACTGGCACCTTTTCGGGTTGTGACATTTAGAGGAATCATTGGCCACCTCCTTGAGCCTCTCTTTTCCTAGCTATAAGTGTAAGGCTTTATGGCCAAATTCCGGGAAGATAAAGAGGCACAGTTTTGACGATTTTCCATAGGAAAAAAAATACCATTTCCATTTATTTAAAATGGGATTTTAACCCCTTGAATGCTAAAAAGTCTCCAATGTATTTTGTCAGACATCTTTAGCATTCAAGGTGTTAAAAGCCTAATTTATGCCTTTGAGTGCCTGAGGGGTACACAACGCATTGCTTTGCAATGCGTTGTGTACCCCTCTGGCAGTCAAAGGGTAAAATCATTCAGAATTTGTGTTTTTATTTTCTGTCCTATGATGCCATTAGTGCGTTACAGAACGGTTCCCAATTTTCTTAAATTCCATAAATGCAATCAGTATTGTTATTTCCTATTGAAATCTGCAAAACACTTGACTAGACCTAAATGTTAGTATAAATCAGTAATACTTCAATATTTCTGGACTTAAAAAGCAGAAAGGTTAAATCCAGTCACACCTGTCCGTCATTAGATGGAGTAAACAGTCCACAGTTCAAGACGAGTAGATGGAGATGAAGTAATGGATGATGATATGACGTGAAATGAGGACGAGTAGTTGTCTCAGTTCTTTCTTTTATGAAAATATACTGGATATCCTGTGCAGCAACTCTAAATCTGTGGTCTTGTAATCCACCTTCCCAAACGTAATTCCAAAAAGCTAAGAGTGCGCTCAGGGACTCCCGTTATTCACAGTGTGTATCATATAAAAGAAAGAAAAAAAAGATATATTTAAGTGCAATACGTTTATTAAAATAATATGAATATGAAACTGAAAAATGTGCACGCACAATAGCAAAAAATAAGAACAAGCATCTCGGGGTCCCAAACCCCATTACTGGTCACGATGCCGCCTTCTTCTCTGGCCTCCTTCGTTCATACTGTTGACTTCGTATCAGTCCCACAGTGTAAGGCCTTTCCACTATAAAGTGGTATTCGTATGGACTGATCTGGACCACACTGGATGTATAACAATAGGGATGCAGGTATGGGAGGCGCTAAAGACTGCAAATTAATGGGGAACTCTAGCGGAGGATGGGACCGGCACTGTGTGAGTGCTCATAAAATGTATAGCCAGCCAAATGCGTTTTTGTCGGCGTACTGCCCACTTCTTCAAAGGCTAAAGTATAGGACAGTGGCCATATAAACCCTCAATATTTAAACAATGTGCTGGCAACAGATTGGTCAGCTCACTCAACCTGCGTTGATCTGGTTTTCAAGCATTCGTTTTAGACCATTCCAATGAAGGGATTCGTGGCTCTGCTCAGGCGCCTCCCTGTCGGCCAACACAGATCTCCTGCTGACAGCTTTACAGCTGTCAGTAGGAGAGATCAGACTTTAAACGCCTGCATCTCTTAAACCATAGCGGTTTGAGAGATACTTTCTTTTTGCATTTAGCTCAGCATTTTAACCTCTTCTAAATGCAAAAACCTTTTTTGTGGACATTACGAACGCTTTAACTGGTGCCCTGTCTCATTTGGAGCTATGGTTCCAGTGCTCCACTTTAACATTTCCCCCCATAAGTGTATATTTTTGAAAAGTAGACACCCTAGACTTTTATTTTAGGCATGTTTTCAAATTTTTTACGCAACCATTTTACCACCAAACCCTCGTCAACTTGATGGAAGTAAAAAATTCAGCATTTTTCACACTTAGGTTTCAATGTTGATGCGGATTTCAAGCACAGAATAAGTGAAGATTTTAAAAACTGCATTGATTAGTGTTTGGCTCCTTCTTCTGAGTACGGCAATGCCCCATATGGATAGGTTTGTCAGGGTTTGGGGGAGCTACTGGGCCCAGTTGGAACATGTGAGTTTCCTTTTACAGATATGCCATTTTTACAGCTGGTGCCTTGTCTCATTTTGGACTGTTTGGCAATGATGCAATTAATTTTACCCCAAAAAATATATGTTGTAGAAGAGTAGACAACCCTTGCTTTCATTCTATTTGCATTTTATCAATTATATCGCTGCCACTCTATCACCAATCCCTCCCAAAATCTGCAGTAGGGCAGAGAAACACCATTTTTTCACACATTTTAGTGTTGCTCTGGATTTCAATCAGATGATATTTGCAGATTTTTTAAGTGCTTTACATTACTGGTGAGTTACATCGTCTGAGTACGGCAATGCTCCATATGCATAGGTTTGTCAGGGTTTGGAGAGCTATTGGGCCCAGTAGGGAACATGTGTGTTTCCATTATCAGAGATGGAAAAAACTTAGGGTGCTTTGCTTCCCATTGTATGTTGACAGTGTTAGATCTAAAGAGGGATGTGTTTTGAAAAATAAAAAAAGGATATTTCAGGGGGGAAAAGTGGCCAAATAATAAAATAAACTTTACAGCACTACTGCATTGTGCCTGAACGGTATTGCTTGAAGCAGTCACCAATGCAGAGGCCAGGTTTGGAAAGGCAATCAGAACAGTAAGTGTTGGTGTCTGTCCTTCCTGTAGCAAACCCTGCAGTGCTTCTGTGGTTTGTTCTTTTGGGGAGTTGGGGGGATTTTATAAATAAAGTGTTCTACACCAGGTCTTGCTGGAATGATTTCTGGCGCACCTTGAAACGAAAATAGGGAAATGTGTTGTAGCCGATACTGTAAAAAAACTACATTTTGTATTAGGGTTTGCCAGTTTGAAAAGTAAGAATGAACTGTGTACAGCAGCCTGCATCATATAGATTGTCAACTTTTTTGTAGCATGCCCTACACTTTCTCACAGTGAGGTATGGCTGCATTAGTTGATCAAACAGATCAACTCCCCCCATGTTCTTTTTATAGTCCCTGATGCAGACTGGCTTTCTCAGTACCCCTCTCCTGCCACGAACAGTGACTGCCACAGTTCTGTCCTTATGCATGGTGATCAGCATGTAGACATCATTTTTGTCCGTAAACTTAACTGCCAGCAGCTCCTGTTGGCACAAAGATAAGGACGTCCCAGTTTTTAGGGCAACTCCCTGCAATTGTGTCTAACAGTGCCACAGGCCTGTGTGTCAAAACAAAAAAAAGACTTAAATAAAAGGGGGCTGGTGTAATAGTTATAACCTTTATTTAATAAGGGGTAAATTAGATTTCAAACGATTTTCCCATTTGTTCCCATAAATTCGGGGCAACCAGGAGGATCAAGTTGGCTGTCCTCGCCCTCATAAATTCTAAAAGCCTGGGTAGAGCCTGTGGCACTTTCACACAATTTATAAAATTTAACACCAAACTTGGAGCGTTGGAGGGGATGTATTGCTTGAACCCTAACCTGCCTTTATACTTCATTAGGAATTCATCTATTCTAATTTATTTTTGGGGTGTATATACTTGGGCAACTTTTTTCTGTAAATGATTTATTAGGGGGCGAATTTTGTACAGTCTGTCATACTGGGGGTGTTCTTTTGGGAGGCACAGGGTATTCTCATTAAAATGCATAAAGTGCACTTGGATTTTTTTATTATCCCCAATGCCATTATTAAGGCCCAGAATTGCTTAAATTCTGTGATGTCTGTGGGTTTCCATACTTCTTGCTTAACAACGAAAGCTAAAGTGTTGGCAGCAACATACTGGGCTGCATACAAATTGGTATGGGACACAATTTCCCCCAAAATGTCTTCCTTCAAAATCAAATAAAAAAAAAACTGATCATGGGTAAATCCTTCCACATCAATTTGAATTCCTGGGTTGGCTGTGAATTATGGGATTTGTGGGCATAAATTGGGTGGTGATACCCATTCATTAGGATCAGAAGGAGTGCCAGGTGTTGGGGCATTTCTTTGGGCAGCACTTGGGGCATTTCTTTGGGCAGGTCTCTTGGCAGGTCTTTGGGCAGTTGCTGGGGCAGTTGCCAGGGCAGCTCTTGGGGCAGGTGCTGGGGCAGCTCTTCAGACAGTACATCTTTTCTTTACAGAAGGTCCAGTGTCATCACTAGAGCTACTCTCACTCTCAGAAAACTGGGTTATATCAAAGTCTGATGCAGTGTCTATGGCTTCTGAGTCAGACGCCAAAAAGGCATATGCCTCTTCTACACTGTACCTCCGCTACATTATGTATACTTACCCTAAAAAACTTTTTTTTGTTTTTTTTTCCCCTACGCTACCCCTAAACCTAAATCAAACCCTAAACCACGTATACCCTACCTAACCCAAGTCAACTACCTATCTAAACTATATTTATTCTAAAAATCAATTTTTAAATAAAATAAACTTTTTGTAAATACTGTCCCTGTCATTCTGCTTATGCAACATGTGATTCGCTAATCTAACGAATCACATGTTGCAACAATGTTGTTACTGGCTGTAACTCAGTGCCCCGGTATTGGAGCACTTGGTAACAGCCAGCCCGTGCTCTCCCATCACTCTGTGTGGCGGCAATGGGAGATTTTAACCCATGACGTACCGGGACCGTCATGGGTCCTTGTGGCAAAACTACCTATGACGGTCCTGGTACGTCATTGGTCGTTAAGGGGGTAAATATATCTCTATTATTCAAGAGAGTAAAAGCCCCCTTTAAATCAGAGGGAGTTTTAGGAATATTTATTTGTCCCCTACGGTACACATTTGGTATATTCCAGAATTACATCTTATTAGCTTCCTGCCTAAAGCCCATAGTGGTCTTAAGGATTTTCTGACTGCAGTAAGACAAGTAGGAGGTTATTTAATATTAGAGTGTTCCTGTCAGTTCTTTCACTTTATGGAAATATATTTGTGAATAGTATAAATTATATTGCTGTAACCGCATGATGTAACTTAACATTAGTGTTCCTGTAAGCCGAAAAATAATTAAGTGCATGATGACTCAATAAGTAATATTCAGCACGATAATGGAAAAAAAGGAGGTTTTACATACAGTAGTATTTTCACTTCAGACATGCAGTCATCGTGAGACTGGTAATTTAATACCTACTGTACAAAACACAAATGGGGGTGGGGGGGTCTAACAGCTGCTTTTGATCAGCTACTTCTGTATAACAATGGCTGTTAACCTCCAGAAGACACGTATAAGCTGAACATCTTACAGGTAATGGTAACCAGATGCAGTCCGCTCTAAGAATCCCATGCTTATAACACTGGTGTGAAACAAAAATATGTCTTGTCAAACGTTCACAGCTTCTGTGGCACAGCAACTCTGACAATATAAAACATGGGTAAAATCATTAATCCGGACATGTGTGTTGTGCTCTGAACAGGCTTTATTGCGGAGTGCGTGGAGCAAAGGATTATGGGATATATCAGTCTGCTCTAGGGAATCATTGGCTGCTTGTCTAACTCAATAAAGTTAGTTGATTCAGTCTCAAATGTGATAATAGGGCATGCCACACGTGGGATAATTAGAGAAGCTGACAACAGGGCCGAAGCAAAGCAATTCAACATTTCAACCCAAGATTGGACATTCAGCAGGATGTAGTGTGAAGTATTAGACAAACAGAAAAAGTTCAAATGTCACAAATGTAAAAAAAATATCAGCTAAAGACTGCAGGTTCAGTCTGGTTATTGACTTCACAGGATTTAGTCTGTTTTCATAACATTTCCTTTACAAATTCAAATTTTACACATGGTAAGACTTCAAAACCCTTTGAGTGCCAGGGAGGTATTCAACGCATTGTGTTGTATACCTCTCTACCAATCAAAGGGTTAATGAATTCTATGGGCCCTTACTCACAAAAGAAAACTGGAGAAAATCAATTGTAACACAAGGGAGAAATATAATAATAAAAAAAAATCATCAAATTCTCAATTATTTAAACATGGATTTTAAAGGGATAGTAATGTTTCACAATAATAGCAGCTCCGATTAATCTTCATAGTATTTGGGCCATGGAGAGTGTTATATCAATACTGTCACAGATGTAGTTCAAGAGTAATTGAATGATAAAGTATCCCCCTTCTGTCCCTTTTACCTGGTGTAAGCCACCTCCCTTCAGATTTGGAATCTGATCCACAGATCAGACAGCTCACAGCAAGGGACAATCTTCTTACTGTGAGAACAATGAAAACCCTGCCCCACTTGACAGGTATTTCAGGTTTTTCCTTATGATCACTGAAGATTGTCCCTCTCTGTGATCCATCCGGACAGTCTTGCTGCTGTGAGGTGAGTTAGTGTGTTACACTAGGTAAAAGAGACGGGAGGGGGATACTTTATCATTCAATTACTCTAGAACTACAACTCTGACAGTATTGAAATAACATTCCCCAAAGTCCAAATACTATGAAGATTATTTGGAGCTGCTGTTATTGCGAATTATTACTATCCTTTTAACCCTTTGAGTGCCAGAGATATCCAATGCATTGCTAGTGGCACATGCATTGAACATTGTACATGTTCCCATAGGGAACAAATACAAATTCCATAAGTTCCCATTGATTTAACCCTTTGAGTGCCAGCGGGCTACTCAACGCATTGAGAGAAATGCGTTGTGTACCCCTCTGGCGCTCAAAGAGTTAAATTTGATATTCAACTCCTCTCGAATGCCAGAGACAAAGAGAGAAGCAAAGTGTTGGGGACCCCTCTCTAGCTTTTAAAGTGTTCAAAGCCCTCTTTAAATCAATGTGATTTGTATTATTCCCTGTGACGCAGTTGGTTTTATCAGCCTCAGTGTAGTCTTTTATTACATTTTTAAAGGGATAGTAATGATCAATTTTAAGTTTCTTTAATATTGTAGGCATTAAAAAAGAAATACATCTCAAACCTTTATGGTTTGAGAGATATAACTTGCTAAAGTTCCCCCCTCCAGGCTGTTTCAGAGAAGTCAGCGCTCTAGCTGACAGCAGCAGATTCCAGTCATTTGATCGGGCGGCAGCTCTTCAGAAGAGCGGAATAGCGCTATTTAGAAATAAATACTTCATTGGAACGATCTACAAAGTGTGCCTGGTTCGCAAGCACACTATGTAGACCGTTCCAATGAAGTATTTATTTCTAAATAGCAGCAATTTTGGCTCTGCTGAAGAGCCTCTGTCCGGTTAAATGACCGGAATCTGCTGCTGTCAGCTACAGAGCTAGCTTCTCTGAAACAGCCTGGAGGGGGAACTTTAGCAACTTATATCTCTCAAACCATAAAGGTTTGAGATGTATTTCTTTTTTTAACGCCTGCAATATTAAAGAAACTTAAAATTAAACATTACTATCCCTTTAATGACTGCTGCTTTGGACATGGGTATACCTGTCCTTAACAGACCTTCCAAAACTGCAATTATGCAGCTCGAAACCATTGGGTCACCAGGAGAAGTTTTGTTTTTTGGTATTTTTGCTAGGAGTCTCTTTAACAGCCTGTATCTTAATCGATGACGATCCTGGAACGTCGTAATTTTTTTCTTTAAAGTTCTCCTGCGGATGTGCCATGATTATGCAGGGAGTTTACAATTTACTGCCCCAAGACCGGAGCCTCTCTTTCGGCAAGAAAGTACATGTGATCGCTCATGTGCCAGCTCCCCAAACCACCAGCTTAAAACACAAAAACATCATGCAAACCAAAAGCCAAACAACATACCATGGAGCAGTCCATTTAACAGAAAAAAACAGTTACCCCGCTTGACAGACCGAGCCAGCCCCAGTGGGTAACATAACCACTCACGACCGAAATCCGGTTCCGACCTCCACAATAAGAATAAATACCCCCATCACAAAACAAAACAACCAGTTACCCCGCTTGCCAGACCGAGCAAGCCCCAGCGGGTAATGTAACCACCCGCGACCGAAGTCCGGTGCCAACCTCCAGAATAGGAACAAATACCTCCATCACAAAACAGGAGAAACAGTTACCTGATTTGCCAGACCGAGCAAGCCCCAGCGGTTAACGTAACCACCCGCGACCGAAGTCCAGCGCCAACCTCCTCAATAGGAATAAATACCCCCATCACAAAACAGAAGAACCAGTTACCCCACTTGCCAGACCGAGCAAGCCTCAGCGGGTAACGTAACCACCTGCGACCGAAGCCCGGTGCAAACATCCTTAATGGGGAACACAACACACTGAATGCCCATCCCATGGAATGGGCTCATGCAAAACACCTCAGTGTAACATATTCCCCTGCTCAATCCAGCTGCAGCAGGTAATGGGTCATCAACCGGAACCACCCACGCACCATCTACAAATATTGATGAACAGGAGGGAAACAAGACAGGCCCGCCATACAGGCCGCATGCGGTGTCAACCACCTGCAGTGTACCACCCACCGCAAGAGGACAGCAATCCACCGCACATCACTGCTCAAAGGAAAGTCAACCGGACACCACTGCAGTCTTCAGGGATCACCCAGCAAGCCGCATGACAGCGCACAATGCACCTGGAACAAAAGAATTATGCAAGTCCGCAGTGCTGACAGCACCCGGGGAGCCACAGCCACCCACAGCAACTCCAGAAGCTGTCCAGAATCCACTGGAGACCCGTCCGGCAGAAGCCGAAGCCCAAAGAAGACCATCAAACTCCACGGTGCATGTGTGGAACCGCCACACCATGATCATGCCCCTCCATCTACAGCATGGGAGCCCCTGGGCACCCAGCAGGCTGTGTACCCAACCACAAGATGCCTCACCAAAGCCTGGTCCCCATAGGACGCCAACTCCTAACACTTGCGGTGCCAGGAGCACCCAGTAATCCTCCTGATAGAAACAAGCATTGGGACACCCCCTGCTGAACCTTGGGGGGGCCTGACTGGCTGCAGGATGCATAGTTATGTCACCCATGGGGGGGCCACACCAGGACCCAATCCCGAAGGAAGCCCCACCGTCACCAGCTCGTAAACCAACACAGCACCATGGATCCTGAGTGGATGAGAAGAAAGGAACAGGCAAGCACTCCAGGCCAACCTCCTGCAACCAGGGATGGCCCAGAGTCAGGAAAGGACAGAACTGCCATGCCAGTAGCACGCTGCTGTAACACTACCACCTGCAGTGTGCACATGTGGCAATGTTACACCATGAGAACGCTCCCTTTGTCCACATCAGGGAGCCCACGGTATCAGACTGGTCTCTACTCTACCTAGGAGGCACGTTCCAAGAAGCCTGGCCCCCCAAATGAAGCCAACTCGTAAGATCCGCAGTGCTGCCAGTACCCTGGTGAATGTTAAAATACCCAGCCATGACTGAGGCCAAAGAAGAACAGCCACCAGCTCACTGGAGTCCTGACCTGGCAGCCATGTCTGCTATATACTCATCAGATCAAAATGGGAATTCCAACAGGAAGCCATGTACCACTCACTATCCACCTGGAAAAAAACACTCCCCAGGACAGTCCCAGTCCGACTCTGGCATGGACCCCAATCAAGGACAGCCAACCAAATCCCATGTAGGGTCCCAGTAGAGGCCCAAACTGACATAAACCCCCTAGGTACCTAGAGAATCACTCGGCCTGGTCCTGCCCAGGGACACAGCACTGCTGCCCAAGTGCTCCCGGGACACCTCCCCAGAGCCCCCTCCTACAGAAGATCCCACAGGTAAATTGCGGGCCCGAACAGCAACATAGAGGGAAAATGACATGCTCCCCAAAACCTACCCCCAGAACTGCCAAACATCCATCCAGTGGAGCAGATACTCCAGGGACATCATGACTAGCCTCAAAGCAACTCCCCCGTCAACCCACTCATACTGACAGCTTGCCCTAGAATGCTGACAAATGCTGCCCCAGCTACTACCCCCAGTGACAAACGTCGCACCAGCAGAGTAGCCCAGAACAGAATAGAACCATGCTCACCTCCCTCACAGCAATGCCAGTCCCCCCCCATCTACGTCCCTGATACCTACCACAGTTAGCCAAAGAGGAGGGTAGGAGGAGAGGAAATGCCTAGGAAAAGACAGACTGAATGATGAAGTGTGTGCCTGGGAGGGAACCAGCACACGCAGCAGCCATGCCGCAGGGCGTTGGCCTCGACGTCAGCAATCGGTCCGTGGGAACTGAAGCAGCAGCCACCACACCTTCTCCAGCGATCCACACCCTGGAGCGTCCCAACCTTAACAGTGGGAGATAAAAATCTGCACCACTGATGTTCCCGAGGGCTAAGGTTCCATCCTCCACGACTCCAGTGCCAGCAGTAAGTGGACCCCGCACTCCACTCCCTTCCGGCGGACATTCCCCGCAGGCACAGCCAAAGAGCCATCTCCGCAGGACTCCAATACAGCTGTATCCCTCACCACAAGAACTGCCAGAGAAACAACAATCCAGCAGATGTGCTGACTCCAGGAGGTCAAGTCTGCGATATGCAGAGATGGAAGCCGGAAGTGGTGGGGGGGGAGCTGGTGTGTAACCACGCACCCTAGCTCTACAGTCCAGAACAGCAAGAAAACCCCAGATATTCCCAGCCAGGTACCATCCTCAAATAGCAATGCCAAGTGGATGACTGCAGGCCAGAGCAGAGTCTCCCCAAATACAGACAGGAACTGTAATAAGCTTAAAGGGCCGTATGGCCCTGCCAGGATGAGAATGCCAACAGATCCATACTTCAACGTGCCCTCTCTTCTGTTAACTGCAGTCCACTTCCTGTCACCAAAGCTAATGCACCATTTCCTCTTACCCACTTCCTGCCTAGGCCAACCTTCCCATTTGACATGCTTCCCCTCCTTGTACACTGCGTTTCCCATCCGGGGAAGTCTTATTTACACACTTGCATGCACACACATGCAAACAAACAAACACACACACACCCATGTGTACACGCAGTTGGGGGACAGGTGTACCCACATCTGAAAAAGAGAAGGACCCTCCTTCAGGTGAAAAATAATTATGCTGGGTGATCAATAGATAAACCATCAATAGTACATATACATTTATATTTGGGGGGAAAAAAGAGATTGTGGTAGATGTGGTTTTCTGCTTCTGCACCCATACAGTATGTCATTTGATACTAATGGAGTACCATTTTTCTTGGTCTGGCAGTATGCACTGAGTACACCTGGAAATTACATGGTTTTCAAGGATATCAATATATTTAAAGTGCAGGAAATGTAAACAAAAACAAACAAAAAAAATATTTGTCCTATATCGCCACATTCTGAATACATTTCCACACTCCAACCTAGGGGTAAAAAAAGTAAAGTGACTCCCCATTTGATGCGCCTGGTTGTTTACTTTCCAAAATAGTACGCCTTGTCTACCTTTTCATCATATCTGAAATTGTTATTACTATTTTAGTGAAGGCAGGTAATAATAGAAAACACGATAGGTGCAGTTTACTTCTCTCGGGTCCCCTATAGTATAGCAAACAACACCGATTTGGTACAGTGTTGCTGGGGTTTGCAGTTGGTCAGGGACGTGCACAGACATTTTGGGGGGCAGGGGCTCAAATGAAAAAATGGGCACTTCTCATAATTAATATTATTAATTTTTTTTTGTTAAAAGGGCACGAGGACACTTTGGACAAAAAGGGCAGGTGCTCGAGCCCCCCTTGGTGTCTATGTGTGCACATGCCTGCAGTAGGTACTGACTTCAAGTGAGATCCCCGCTTGAATGCTTACAGTCAAAAGTGCGTAAAAAAATATATCATTTTTTTTTTTATAGCTCCACCTCTTGGAAATATCTGTGCTCACCAGCCTTGGTATAAAGGGGCAAATGACCCCTCATTTGATGTGTCTTGTTGTCTACTTTCCAAAATAGTATGCCTTGTCTACCCTTTCCCTATATCTGTAATTGTTAATACTATTTTAGTGCCGACAGATATTAATAGAAAATAAAAATGACAGGTGCAGTATAGTGCACCTGCTACACCCTATGTTATGTCAAAACATACCAATGGGGTTCCCTTTTTCTCGGGCTCGCAGTAGCTAAAGGTCACAGTAGAAAACTCCATGGATTTCCAAATATTTCAAAATATTTAGTAACTTTGAAATGATTGAAATGTTGAAAAAATTAAACATTTATTCATTTAGCTCTACACTATGGAAACATTTGTTCTCACCAACCTAGGAGGAAAAAGGCAAGTGACCCCTCATTTGATGCAGTGTGTTGTCTTCTTTCAAAAATGGTAATCTTTATCTACCATTTCTTTATATCTCTAGTTATCAAAACCATAGGCAGGATATATATATAATGAAAACATTTGGAAACGGTAGTTTTGTGATTCTGGTACCCCCTACAGTATGTCAGCTCTATCAGGGGAGTGTTATTTCTCTTGGGAGAGAAGCTGCTAATGATTACAATAGGATATCCCATAGCTTTCAAACAGTTTCCAATTGGAAAAAATAATTTTCTCCTATAGTACCATCTGCAAACATTTGTGCACATCGGGCAAGGGGTAAAAAGGCAAATTACCCCTCAATTGATGAAGGGGATTATATAATTTTCGAAATGCCATGCCTTTTTGTACCTTTCTTCTTGTCTGTAGTGAAAGTAAGTGAAAGTATATCATAAAAAGCAAGAAAACTGAGATTTTGGTCCATGCAGTTTCGTGGTCCTGGCACCACTTCATATCATTGTACTCAGGAGGCATCTAGCTACCTAACCTAGTATGATATTCCATGGTTTTACATTTGCAAGTATGTTCATTACATAGCAAAGCAGACTTGGGGTAGAAATGTAAGTGATCAGTCCCTGAAAATGGAATTTTTTGTACTTTAAAAAATAGATTGTATGTAGGGCTACAAGTTTTACTGCTTATTATTTTGTGTCTGAATTGTAGAATGGTGCAAAATGGTAAAATAAGAGAATTTTATGTTTTGGGTTTTTATCAATTACTAATTTTTATAGGACGACCTATAAATAAAGATAATTTATAGGTCGTCTTATAAAAATTAGTAATTGAAAATAAAATAAAACATAAAATTATTATTATTATTATTATTATTTTTTATAACTTTTATTTTTAAAGGTGAGTTAAAACTAAACCTAGAACCATAAAATTTGGTATTGAAACATATAAAAAGCTGTTTGTCATGCACCAGCAGGGGGAGTACCCTTGTTTTACTTAACAGAAAAAACCCTATCACTTTCATTTCTGTGTTTTTAATTAACCCTTTGAGTGTCAGAGGAGTACACTCTGGCACTTATAGGGTTAAAAAAGTATACTGCTACTTTAACCCCATGGGGAGATTCATTAAAGGGGCAGTAATGTCCCAGAAAAAAAATCTGTATAGTTTTGTAGTGCTTAAAGGGATCGTAATACTTTGTTTTATCTTTATTTTATTTTGTAAGCATTAAAAAACATGAAGAATGATATAAGTCTTATCTCTCAAACCTTTATGGTTTAAGAGATATTCACAAGCAAAGTTTCCCCTCCCACCCCTTTTACCTAGTGTAAGCCATCTCTTCTCAGATGTGGAATCCAGTCCATAGAACAGACAGATAACAGCAAGGGACAATCTTCTTCCTATGAGAACAATGAAAGCCCTGCCCCCCTTGACAAGTTTTTCAGGTTTTTCCCTTATCTTAATTGAAGATTGTCCCTCTCTGCAATCTACCTGGGCACCTCCCTTCTGCTCTGGCTGAGCAGTGTTACATCAGTAAAAGGGGAGGAAGGGGGATACTTTGTCATTGAATTACTCTTGAACTACAACTCTGACAGAATTGAAATAACACTCTCCAAAGTCCAAATACTATGATGATTAATTGGAGCTGCTTTTATTATGAAACATTATTATCCCTTTAAAAAATTAAACTATATGCAACAAATCTTATCTCTGATAAAGAGGTGAGAAAGTGGAGATGACTTCTCCAGTGATATCACTTCTCCAGTTCCTATGTTACTCTATAAAGCCTATTCACTAAGATCTCCAAAGTTGAAGAAATCTTAGTGCATAGGCTCAATAGAATAACACGGGAATTAGAGAAGTGATAAACTGGAGAAATTATCTCCACTTTATCACCGCTTAGTGAATCTCCCACCTTGAATGCTAAAGATTTCACTAAGTATTGGAGACATCTCTGGAATTCAAAGGGTTTAACTCCAATAAAAAAAAGGTTGATTTGATATTCCAAAGCATACTTATTTCAGTTAGTATGAAGGGCATCTGATTTGTCTTGTGTTTGTATTAGCTTTAGGAATTGCTCAATACCAATCTGTATTCAAAAAAAGGATTATATAAAATCCCTTTACTTAAAATGTCTAAGCGCTTGATGAGCCCTGTTCAAGCACAGTTAAACCAGTTTAATGTTTTTTAAAAAATGATTAACAGCTTTAATAAGGAGATCACTAAACAAAGAGGTCTCTCTGGCAGCCACAAAGCCACAAGGTTAGATACTGTGATCGCTTAAAAGGAAGTTTCGGAATACAGCAAATCATTTTTTCCATGAACGTTTTGTCCTAAAACATTGAAATGTGTGTTCCCCTGCCTTCCCCTCACAAACACTGGTTCCAATAGTCAGCTACTGTTTCGAGTCTGATGCCATAGAGCGAAAAAGTACAAATATTTGTAAAATGGAATAAAAGTTTTTCTTAGCCGAATCAGACCCTCGGCTGTGATACAAGAAGCAAGAATTCCTATGTTCTCTTGAGTGTGAAACTGTGGATATTAATTTTCCTCCATAACTGCCAACACAGGAACAATAGTTGGCAATTTAACACTCGTGCTCTCAAGCATTAAAACGTGTCAAGTCAGCTGCGCAGGCACTCTTGTGCAGCTCGGAACCACCCAGAATCTCGAGTCAGCATGGAAGGACCTTCAACCGTGTTAACAAGATTGGAGAACCAAAAGTACAGGGAGATCTTAAAGTGGACTTTTTACCTTAAGATAAGTTAATTCTACAGATAAATAAAACTCTCATTGTTTCACTGAGTTGGAAACATCTCTAGAATTCAAAGTGTTAAATTCAATAAAATACCTGCATGGGCATCTTAGACAAAATTAGTTTTGTGTGCACAAATACTTGAGAACTAGGATGTTTCGATACATTTTTGCCAATCTGGTCACCTTGGATAAATAGTAAATATGTGAAAGATTATGAACTGTTGTTAAGAGATTGACCTACCTGTTTAAAGGGATAGTAATGTCAGAAAAAAAGTATTAACTATATGGTACATACAATTAAAAGAGAGTATTTGCACTTATTTGTATCTCTCGGACCGTTATGGTTTGAGAGATATAGGAAAATAAAGTTCTCTGGTCCCTCCCCTTTCTGCTTGACGATCTGTAAAGCTGTCAGAAGCAGATTCTGGTCGCTTGACCAGATATGGCTCTTCATCAGCACCGATACAACAATATCTAAAGATAAATACTTAATGGCTTGCAAGAACACTTTGTAGACCGTTACAATGAAGTATTTATTTCTAAATAGTGTGATTTCAGCTCTGCTGAAGAACCTCTGTCTGGTCAAATGACTGGAATCTGCAGCTAGATGGCAGACTTGAGTAAAACATCCAGGAAAAGCTAACTTTAGCAAGTTATATCTCTCCAACCATAAAGGTTTGAGAGATAAGACTTACATTGATGTTGATCTTTTTTTAATGTCTACAATATTAAATCAACTTAAAATTAACCATTACTATCCCTTTAAATTATTTTGTTTGGAGGCTATTATGTCTCTGTTTCTTAATTTAGAACATTTTATAAACTTTGGAAACTGGTTTTTCTGGTAATCTCAATCTCTGCTCTTTCTGGCACTTTTCCTTTATTTTTTTATTGATTTTTTTCTATTCAATAGTATTTCTCTTTTCAAATAACATTAAGTTTATTTTATATATGTAATTTTTACAAGTATTTCTTTTGGAATTTAATGTTGTTTTAGATTTATTTATTTTACTATATTAATAATTTTAAAATTTAAAGGGATAGTAATGTTTCATAATAAAAGCAGCTCTAATTAATCATCATAGTATTTGGACTTTGGAGAGTGTTATTTCAGTACTGTCAGAGTTGTAGTTTAGGAGTAATTCAGTGATAAAGTATCCCCCTCCCGCTCCTTTTACTGATGTAACACTGCTCAGCCAGATCAGAAGGGAGGTGCCCAGATAGACTGCAGAGAGGGACAATCTTCAATTAAGATAAGGGAAAAACCTGAAAAACTTGTCAAGGGGGGCAGGGTTTTCATTGTTCTCATAGGAAGAAGATTGTCCCCTTCTGTTATCTGTCTGGTCTGTGGACTGCATTCCACATCTGAGAAGAGATGGCTTACACTAGGTAAAAGGGGCGGGAGGGGAAACTTTGCTTGTGAATATCTCATAAACCATAAATGTTTGAGAGAAATGACTTTTATCATTCTTCATGTTTTTTTAATGCCTACAAAATAAAGATAAAACGAAGTACCACTATCCCTTTAATAAAATTTCAGTATAGAAAAAAGGTAATTATATCACAAGTTAGACATCTCTTCCCTAAAGTAAACAAACTAAGCTTTGCTAGTCTGTCTTCTTATAACTAAAATCTTCCAATCCTTTCATCAGTTTTCTTACACATCTCTGCACTCATTCCAATTCGATATTGTCTTTTTTAGGAACAGGTTCCCAAAACTGTAGTTCATATTCTAGATCGGGACTTACCAAGGATTTATGAAGCGATATAATTATATTTACATCCCATACAGCTATCCTCTTTTTATTATACATAACAGTACCTGATTGGCTCTTGCTGAGGCTGAGTGACACTGCATAGCGCTGTGAAGTCTGTGAATGTTCACTAACAAGGATTCTCCAAATAGTTTCCTGCTTAGTGTACAAGTAGCATTCTCATTTGTACAACCCAAATGCATAACTTTACATTTATCTGTATTAAAACTCAGCGTATCCAAATATTTCTGTAGATTATAGACAACCAGCTGTGAATATATTTCCTTATACAGTTTAGTGCCATCACCAAAGATGAGCTGATTGAACCAACACCAACAGATGTAGCTGGAGATTCAAACACGATAAGTTAAATAGCAACTGCAGCAGATGACACAAGATAGTGAATTGGGGCCAGTACGAGAAGCAAAGTAGTGAAGAGAACTAGGTATTTATTTGTTAATCTGATAGATCTAGCAAGGCACACTAGAGGATTAGCAAATTTGGAGTCAGTAGATTGCCATGGTCAATAGCCAGTAGTCTGTCAGATCTCCAAGGCATAGAAGGGGTAAAGCAGTTACGGAGTGTATTGCTTGCAGCAGTCAGTTCACAGGAAGACAAACAGGTAGAGGTACTAAGAACTAGGTGAGTGGATGAGGTCGTAGGCAAGCTACATCAGACACAATACAGGACTCTGGAAAACATGCTCTCCAGTGATCTCATGCTCAATGTATACGCAAGGTACCAACGACAAGGCAAGTATCTAAAGGAGCAGAAGGCAAATCAGAGAAAAGGGGGAGGAACGGAGGGGTAAGAAGGACGTGAGGCAAACAAGGTTCTTGGTTGTCATACAGTCCTGAATACTATCGATTAGTAATCCTACAATGCTAGACACCCATCTCATACAAGCAACTGAACTGTATAACGTGAGCTGCATAACTAACATAAGTAACTGGGCTACATAACTACTCCATATAATGTTCAGCAGGGACACAAAAAACTACTACTACACAGTGTAGACAATGTAATAAGGCCTATAATGCCAACTATATGTTAGGGACCAGTAACAAGACAGACACAAACATGTGAAGTGCAAAACACCTTTATTGAAATAACCAAAGCAAACAAAGCAAAACTGTGATCCAAGAGCATAAACCAAAAGACAAGCCTGAGTCAGGAACCAAGACGGGTACTCAGACAAGCTGGGGTCAGGAATACGGAGGTCAGTGATGTCAGGAACAAGTCAGGAGCCAGAAGGGACGTCAGAGTAAGCCAGGTCATGCATGGATAATCAGGAACACAGGAGAACGCACTTGCAGCCATAAACAACACAAGACAAGGAGAAAATGAGCCTAGCTGCTTTAAATAGGCTGGAAGGGGTTGGCTGATAACAATCAGGTGAGTAACCATGGAAACAGAGAGGCAGTTTGTTAATCATCAGCTGCATCAGCCTGACACAACGAAGGAAAGGCAGCTAGTATACAACAGCAGATTGCAAGAGCCAGTTCAGGCATACCGTGACACTATACGCCTATATTTTATGGACTGTATGTCTGAAAATGACATTAGTATAGCCCCTATGTGAGAACCCACTCCCAGGGAACCTACTCTTCTATTACCTGCAGTTCTGTCTGCTTCTCTGGACACATCTCCTCCACTCATTTCTGATCTAGAATTAACTCTGCTTCTGATTCCTTTGCTGCACACACCCCTAAGGCCTATATCAAGCAGCCTCACTAGCATTACTGTGCACATGCAAAGGTTTTACACTGACTAGCTTCCCACAGCCTTGTTTCATGTTACTAGTGTCTGACCTCAGTTTGTTCCTGACCTCTTGTTTTCCACCTATCCTGATCTCTGCTACGTTCCTAAGATTCAGCCTGTTGGTTGGATTCGGAAACCCCCTGGCCACTCCCAGAAAAATTACTACAGCGACATACACAGGGGCAACAATTTTCATAAAAGTAATGAAGAGGGTAAAGACTCCCTGGTCACTCTTGTGAAAATCACTGAAGTGAGACTCACCACCATCGATGTCCAGAGGTTCCACCAGGTGCACAGAGCACTGAATCCAACAGGCAAAGCTGTGCAACATTCACTATAACCTAGACACAGAACAGGGCCCTTCACTGACTGATCCCTTATACACTTCTGACCTGTATATGCCAAAAAGTCTGCTCACCAAAAGTGAGTTTTACTAAGAAACCGTTACTTGTTTGAGTCAGTGGAGCTCTGTATAACCCCATTAAATATATACAATAAAATAAAATTTTGAAGGCTTTATTATTCAAATGTTGTTTTTGCATATATTAAACAACAAAAACAGACAAGAGACCCAAATTAAAGAGACAGTAACCTTTATTTTGACTTTACATATTCTGCAAGTAATATGTAAAGTCAAGTTGCACATACGTAGTTACATAACTTTTTACATTTTTAATTAAATTATGTACCTGACAGTGAGCTCCCTCACCACCTGTTTCCAGAGAGCTTTCTGGTCGGTTGATGATGAAAGCAGGAGGAGTGATACAATGTAACACTGAGCACTCTGTGTACTGTATTTAATAGAGGGAGGCAGGGTTTTCAACACTGCGCCACTATGTTTTCTAACATTGTATAACTATCCTTGCTGGCAGAAAGCTCTCTGGAAACGGGTCCGGGGAGCTCACTGTTATTGACACAAAAGTATAAAAAAACACTATCTAGAAAGTGTTTTACCCGCAAGAAAAACGGATAGTTTATAAGTATATCCTGGGGAGCATTACAGTAGACATTCAGCACTGGAGGATTATATAAAGTCAAAATAAAATGATACTAAGGGGGAGATGTATAAAACTTAGAGATATAGTAATGTTTCACACTAAAAGCAGATTCAATTAATCTTCATAGTATTTGGGCCATTATTTCAATACTGTCAGAGTTGTAGTAATTGAGTGATATAGTATCCCCCTCCTGCCCCTTTTACTGATGTAACACTGCTCACCTCAGAGCAGCAAGACTGTCCAGATGGATGGCAGAGAGGGACAATATTCAGTGAGCATAAAGAAAAACCTGATAAACCTGTCAAGGGGGTGGGGCTTTCCTTATGTTCACAGTAAGAAGATTGTCCCTTGCTGTGAGCTGTCTGTCCCAGGACCAGATTCCACATCTGAGGGGAGGTGGCTTACACTAGGTAAAAGGGGTGGGAGGGGTACACTTTATCATTCAATTACTCTTGAACTACAACACTGACAGTATTAAAATACACTCTCCTTGGCACAAATACTATGAAGATTAATTGGAGCTACTTTTTTGTGAAACATTACTATCACTTTAAAGAAACAATTACTATAATGCAAGTTTGCTAGTATATAATAATAATGTAGATTTGCTGCATTTATTACATCTCAGATGCCTCTAAGCCCACCCACTTTTGTCTAATAACAGAAAATACATTTGGCCTAAAGCAGTGGTTCCCAAAGTGGGTTTTGTGGAACCCGTCTGCTCCCTGAAATGGGGTACCATGACATGGCAGGCAGGACAATGAGGCTGGATTTGCAGGTATTGTATAATTGGATCTGTGTCTACCATTGAACATGTTGACAATTAACATTTTCCAAGGCATACAATTGTATTTTTGATGTGATTGCACTACAGCCTATCCCAGAGGTAGTCAATAACTGGATATCCAGCTGCTGGGAATTACAACTCCTATCAATCTCAACCAACATACCAGTAAACTTGCTGGATCTGCTCTGTAGACTCCGGTTTTTAGTGCCGTATTACTGGGTTTCAGAGGACAGAGGCTGATTCTCTTGCTTTGGTGAGTTTCCCAGGTGATTCCACTCAATTCACATCCATTTCACCTACTTGTTCCGCCTACTTCCCGCCCATTCTAAAACCAAACTCCCACTTTGTCCTCTCATACCTGTAATGTATAGTAATGTTTCACACTAAAAGCAGATTCAATTAATCTTCATAGTATTTGGGCCATTATTTCAATACTGTCAGAGTTGTAGTAATTGAGTGATATAGTATCCCCCTCCTGCCCCTTTTACTGATGTAACACTGCTCACCTCAGAGCAGCAAGACTGTCCAGATGGATGGCAGAGAGGGACAATATTCAGTGAGCATAAAGAAAAACCTGATAAACCTGTCAAGGGGGTGGGGCTTTCCTTATGTTCACAGTAAGAAGATTGTCCCTTGCTGTGAGCTGTCTGTCCCAGGACCAGATTCCACATCTGAGGGGAGGTGGCTTACACTAGGTAAAAGGGGTGGGAGGGGTACACTTTATCATTCAATTACTCTTGAACTACAACACTGACAGTATTAAAATACACTCTCCTTGGCACAAATACTATGAAGATTAATTGGAGCTACTTTTTTGTGAAACATTACTATCACTTTAAAGAAACAATTACTATAATGCAAGTTTGCTAGTATATAATAATAATGTAGATTTGCTGCATTTATTACATCTCAGATGCCTCTAAGCCCACCCACTTTTGTCTAATAACAGAAAATACATTTGGCCTAAAGCAGTGGTTCCCAAAGTGGGTTTTGTGGAACCCGTCTGCTCCCTGAAATGGGGTACCATGACATGGCAGGCAGGACAATGAGGCTGGATTTGCAGGTATTGTATAATTGGATCTGTGTCTACCATTGAACATGTTGACAATTAACATTTTCCAAGGCATACAATTGTATTTTTGATGTGATTGCACTACAGCCTATCCCAGAGGTAGTCAATAACTGGATATCCAGCTGCTGGGAATTACAACTCCTATCAATCTCAACCAACATACCAGTAAACTTGCTGGATCTGCTCTGTAGACTCCGGTTTTTAGTGCCGTATTACTGGGTTTCAGAGGACAGAGGCTGATTCTCTTGCTTTGGTGAGTTTCCCAGGTGATTCCACTCAATTCACATCCATTTCACCTACTTGTTCCGCCTACTTCCCGCCCATTCTAAAACCAAACTCCCACTTTGTCCTCTCATACCTGTCCATCAAACTGAGCCACACCCATTTTTTTATATGATTTGCTCCTCATAAACACTCCCACTTACAGCCCATAAGCCCTCTCCGGGGGCCCCATAGAAGGACATTTCCAGGTATGTCAGGAAGCCAACGGCTGTTTGGGCATGTTGGGAATTGTAGTTCCAGTAGCTGGTGCTCCAACAATTGACTCCCTCTGGCTTAGACCTTTGAAATACATATATAGACATACAGACAGCTAGATAAACAGACAGATATTCTTAAAGGAGCAGTAAACTTTTTTTATGAAAAAATATATATTGTAGGGATTTTCCTATTGAGTAAAATAAGGGTACTCCCACTGCCAAGAGTTTTATATTTCCAGAGTTATTACGGTTTAAACCCATGTTTTTTTTACATTAGCAGTGCCCTCTAGTGGTCAAATTCTAATTAGTTTTCCTGTTAGATTCTAATGGAGAGGAAAGTCAGAAAAGTCAGAGACATTCAGTTCTCCACAGAATGTGATAGAAACTGCCTGTCACTTCCTGTCAGTTAGAACTATCAGGAGGTAAACACAGTAAATTCACTTCCTGGTTATTTGAACTGATATAATTTTTGAATAAAACATCTGACAGCGATGGGAGTACCCTTGTTTTACTCAGCAGGAAAAGCTCTATAAAATATGTGTTTTCATAAATAAAAGTTTACTGCTCTTTTAAGAAGAAGTCTTAAAAGGACACTAATGTCCCATAAAAATTGTTTCTAGTTTTGTAGAGCTTAAAATAATAAACTAAGTGCTACAAACCATAGCGGTTTGAGAGATATAGGCATTGAAAGTTCCCCCCTCCCTCCCCTTCTCCTGACATCAGCGTCTAGCTAACAGCAGGAGATCCCGGTCCAGGGATCAGCAGGCGGCTCTGCAGCAGAGCCAAAATTGCATTATTTAAAAAGAATTACTTCATTGGAAAAAGTCTACAAAGTGTACTTGCAAACCAGGCATACTTTGTAGACCTTTCCAATCAAGTAATTCTTTTTAAATAACGCAATTTCGGCTCTGCTGCAGAGCCTCCTCAAGTCGTACAACTCAAATCTCCTGCTGTCAGCTGTAAAGGGGAGGGAGGGGGGAACTTTTAATGCCTATATCTCTCAAACCATAGCGGTATGAGAGAGAGGGTTTGTAGCACTTAGTTCATTATTTTAAGTTCTACAAAACTAGAAACAATTTTTATGGGAAATGAATGTCCCTTTAAGTTAATACAAACAAGTAAGCCTTCTGAAACATTTAATATTGATACTATATTAACGCCCCATATACTAGAGTGGTCTGCACCGTATTGCATAGAATATATGTGTGAAACAACAAAATTAAGTGTAAACTCCAAGTAATAAATTGGGACTGGTGAAGGGGGGGGTACATTTCTTTGCCCCCCCCCACCCCAAGTAAAAAGGCATTACTTGGCCTCTACTTATTACTATGAATATTACAACACATTCCATCATAAAAGAGCATTCAGCATTTTTATTTGAATGGAAATCTGTACAGTATACTGAAGGAAAAAAGGAGATTTTTGATCAAATATGGCCATGTTGGTTAGTCACTGTTAACCCTCTGAGTGCCAGAGTTGCTTACCCCTCTGGCACTCAAAGGGTTAATGACGCCTCATTAGCAACTATACTTGGGATGGTATTTTCAAAGGAAAATTGCAGTCATTCATGGGCAACACAGCTAACCTACAGGGAAGGATTAAAATGCCCCAAATGGCACTTTCAACCTCCTCGAAGGGTTAACCCTTTGAGTGCCAGAGGGATACGGAATGCATTCCGTACCCCTCTGGCACTCAAAGGGTTAAAGGTCAACCAGTGCAAAAAAAAAAAACAAAAAAAAAAAACATTGTTAGATTTTTATGATGGGGAAAATAAAAAAAATAAAAAATCATGGCTGGCTAAACAGCGAACTCATTTTAAACCTTACACATTATCCCCATTGCCTTCTATTTATTTTAAGGGAAAGAGTCACACTGCACTCAGCATAAACAAAGACAGAATTCCACCTCTGTATCTCAGAGAAAATGCAGTAGTTGCAGAATATTTTACTCATGGGTTTGATTAAACACCAAACCAGAAACTGTTTTAAAGTAACTGCCAGTGTAGCGGCAGCCAACTCTTGCACCTGGTGCTGAGAGGAGGAAAGAAAATGCCCAAGTGAACTTTACTTCACTTGCACAATGTCAAAACTCCATTTGATATTTTTGCTCTGTTGTGTCTGCTCTCCAAATGGTAAGAGACAACTGTATTAAAATAACAGCCGATCAATTTGCGAACTGGAGAAACGCAACAACAGCCACCTGATGTTTATAAATCTCTTTTACTTTAACAGTCCGAAGATATTAACAAACGTATTTGAAATATTTATCCCGTTCAATAAGCAGACTAGCTAACCAATTTTTCATCCGTGACTATTTATAATGAACGTCAACGTTGGAGTGTGCAATTAAGCCTTTACATCCACAGCAGCAGGTCATGTTAAATGGCAATCCTCCAGCTAGGAACTGTTTTATGAGTTCCCTCCTGCAATCTGTTTTTCAGTTCAGCAGAATATGTATAATTGTGCCTATGATAGGAGTCCAAATAATGGAGCTTATGATGTATGTTACTGTGCAGTAATCCATTTATCAGTCACTTAATACACACAGCAGTCATGGATTGGAAGTACACAGCATTCCAAAGAGCTGTCTGCATTTCCAAAATCAATAAATGTTACTGATGACAACAAAACAGCACTACATCAATATCATAATATTATACAGAGCTCTAATGGAGTTTTAGATTAATCAAACAACCTCCCGTTAGCCATAACCAGATATGACATTAATAAACTGGGAATTTTTTTTTCATGAAGTTGCCCCAGATAGAGCTAAAAAATTATATAAAATGTAGACTGTACTATATTTTCTGGGATAAATGGTAAAAAGCATGTACTGGCTTTAAGATTTGTCCTGTATAGGTACACAATTAAATTAATGTCGGAGGTGTTTTGTTCGGTAACCCGGAATTCATTCCAGGCCAATCTTTAGATACCTTCCGCTGGTGGATTAGGAAACGGATAACCAGTAGACAGGACCTATTGTTACCCTCAACAGTCTAGTCCTGGGAATTCTTCTGTATGCGTTATGATGCTCCCCCTGAAGAATACTTCCTATTTTGTCAGGTTCATCATTTTGTTCTTTCCTGCCTCAAGCAAGCCCCCCCCCAGCAGGACCTTTTTTGAGGTTCTCTGTTCCTCTGGGTCCTCTGGTTGTGGAATTATCTCTATTTTATATTCACACTTTGTTACAGTTTCTTTTCCTCAAATACCGGACTATAGGTCCAAATGGGAGGCTGACCTTGGGAGACCTTGAAGAGCTGGAACCAGAGGCGTGGGCTGAACTTATTGATAATACGGTTGAATTGACTCCTTGTACACTTATCAAGGAATCGAGCTACAAGGTTCTTTCCTGGTGGTATCTGTGCCCCACCACATAAGCCGTTTTAGCGCCTTTTCTTCCTCATTGCATTTAGGGGTTGTGGCCGAAGGAGCACGTATAAAGAGCATGTATGCTACCACATCAATAATAAAAAGGGGGGTACCTTGAACGCCGTCTTCAATCTTCGCCGTTCCAAAAGCTCCAAGCGCTGGGTGCATGCTGTCCCGATACTTCTCCAATCAGGAACAGAGAAACACTGAAACAGAATGATTGCAGCCGCACTTCCCGCATTCATCAAGCAGTAGTAAGGAGGCTGACCAGCTTCTTAAAAATATTCTTTATTGAAAAACTATTGTAAAATCATATAGCAAGGCAAAGACATAGGTTGAGGTGAGGGGAAAAGACAACAATGGTAGGTCCCTATTAGTCTGACACATTTTGCTCTTGGTTGCACTTGCTCATAGACTGGGGCACGTACAAACATGTGGTGGGATTGTCCTTCTGTGGTCCCCATGTGGGAACATGCTTTTTGCCTTTTGAGTGTTGCACTGGGGTGTACCTTATCCCGTGATCCGTGGACTGGCTTACTGAACCGCCCCTATCAGGCACTGAAGCTATCGATGAATTCTACTGATTTATAAGATTTGTGCTTTGGTCAGGTGCCATGTTGCGTACCATTGCAAATCAGTTCCTCCAGGGCTGACCCTGCTGGAAGCCCGGATCTGGCAGCTTTTGAAAATGGAGAACTGACAGCTTACTCCCGTAACTCCTCCACTTCTTATTATCTGGTCCCCCTGGGTGGACAATGTTATGCCGCCCTCCTTCTCTCATACTTTGTTACTCCGTTAGTCTCGCTCCATCTTTGACTTGAGGTGGGGTCCTTCGGTTAATTGCTCTTGCCCTTTTTCCCTCCCCTCCCTGCTCCCTCCCACCCCCCTTTTTTTCTCTCTCTCTTTCTTTTCTTCCCACTCGTTTCTTCCTTCTTTTCTTAGTCTTTTTTACTTTACCTTGTGGACTTCTCTTTTGCTCTCTCTACCTGTGTCACCATGTATGCATCGGGGGTATTTACTCTATCACGGAGGGTCAGGCCTGCATATTGAGTCCTTTGCTTCCTGTGAGACTCTCCCTGTGATGCTCCATAATCGTTTCATTTCTGCTGGTTCCCCTGACTGTTTTGTTTTGGATTTTACTTAAGTTCAAAAACTCTAATAAAGTTTGAATTAAAAAAAAAAATATGTCTGAAAAGTGTAAAACGAGAAAGTCATTTCTGTACTGGTTAAGTAGAATTACCTTCTGGCACAAAATTACCTAAAACAAAGAAAATATTTTCTGAAATTATGGGAAATGTGTTTGTCCAATTAAATATTAGTTTGGAACTATCTATAAAGGATCAAAAAGCAGTTAAAATGATACACGTGTATAAACACATGTAATTAAAGTTTAAATCTGAAATCTTGGCCCAGTGTAAAATGTCATGTCTTCATACCGGCCTCCTGAGAAAAATGGTACCACAACTGTATTGATATTGGGATGCAAAGAGCACAAACCAGTTCCTTCCAAAGTCCACAGCTTGCAGTAATTTATTTCCCAACTTCCAAAACAATTATATGCTTTTAGTAAAACCATGAGCAAAAATATTAAGTAGGCAAACCATATATTTTTTGTATACTAGACAACTGAATATATCAAGTAAAGGCTGCTTATATTTCTACCGCAATGCTGTATTTCCAGAAGTTGGAGCTATGTTGCTATGGCAATATAATGCCACATAGGATAGCTAAAGGACTCCCCTCCAAAAATAGTATGCCATTGGTATGGGCTGTCAAGCTATACAGCGTGCCAGGAGCACAAAACAACAACTACCATAAAAAACTTTTTTTTTTCTTTTTTTTTGTAACACCTCAGACCTGAAGAGAAGATAGAATAGATGAGTCATACTATTTTTGAAACTTGAAAAACAAGCACATCAAATTAAAGATCACCGCCTTTCTACACCTAAACACGCATGCAAAAATGTTTCCATACTATGTAGTTATATCAATAAATATATTTAAATAGTGGCATAAAAGAAAATGCTGCCCCCTCCCCCTGCAAATTGTGCTGAGCGGACCACACACCGCTGGAACATGAAGGATCCACTAGTAGTTGCAGAATCACACATACATATTCTGTCACCCTAACTCTGTTGTATTAGTAGTCACAGAAACACAGATACACTGTCTATCACATCAGCACTGTTCCCCTGTCTACTGGTAGTTAAAGAACCCTACACACACACTTACACTGTGACATGCCAGTCGTGTTCCACTGGTTGCTATATAACCACACACATACACTAAACACCCCAGCCTTGTTCCACTGTCCACATAACCATAAATATATATACTGGCAGACACCCCAGCCTTTACAGATACCTCACCCAGTCTTACGTTGAAGAACTCTAGTGTTCAATGAGTTAAAAGCCCCATTCAAATCAATGGGAATTAGTACATCAGCTTCAAGGTTCATGTAAAAGTCTTCATAGGAAAAAAAAAGTTGCACCCTGAACTAGCGCTCATAGCAAGCTGGGAATGGGGGGTTGCACAAAACTATGGCTGCGTGATGAGATGCAATCCTCAACAGTGGCCAGCAAAAGTTCCCCTCAATTCTAGGGGTGTAACTAGAAACGGTTTGAGAGATGGGAATGAGGGCAGTAAGTATGTTTTTATTATTCCTATAATTTCACTAACAGGTTTTTTTTTGAGTTTACTATCCTTTTAATGGAATCATTTTAGGGGACTCGTTGGTAGAGAAAGACCTGGGAATCCTTGTAAACTACATATTTGGAAGCAGTGACCAGTGTCAAATAGCAGTAGCAAAAGCAAACAAAGTCCTGTCTTGCATAAAAAGGGGTATTAAAGGAAGTGTGGATAACAACATTTTGCCATTGTACAAATCATCTGTAAGACCTCATTTTGGGCACCAGTTCTGAAAAAGGATATTTTAGAACTGGAGAGGGTACAGTGAAGAGAAACAAAATTAATTAAGGGAATGGAGGACTGGACATATGAGAAACGACTAGGCAAACTTGTTTTATTTACTCTAGAGAAAAGATGACTAAGAGGAGATCTTATTACAATGTGTATGAGAGGTCCATACAAGGATCTCTCAGGTGAGCTATTCATTCAAAGGCCTGATCAGGTGACCAAGGGACACCCCTTGAGATTAGAGTAAACAATGCTTAGACTTCAGCAGAGGAAGGGTTTTTCAAACTAAGGTCTATTAAATTATGGAATTCTTTGCCCAAGGATATGGTTATGGCAGATACAATGGATACATTTAAGAGAAGATTAACTACATTTCTTTCAAAAGGGAACATACAGGGTTATACTGTGTATTAGTAGGCAGATCAGAAAGGTTTGCTAAATGACTAAGTTATCTGGTAGCAGGAAAGCTATATATTTCTCATGCCACTGGGTTATGAGGCAAAGGTTGAACTTGATGGACTTGTGTCTTTTTTCAACCTAATTTACTAAGTTACTATGTTTATGATGTTACATGGATAAAAAGAAGAGATATTAACACATTTTTCCAGCTAGTGTCTTGTTTTTCTTTCAATCTGAGCACAAACACAAATTATTTTATTACTTTGATCAACAATTGCCCCCAGCTGCAGTCCAAGTAGTAGAGGTTTTCAGGACATCCTCATATGAGCATAGGTGGAACAATGAGAGAAGGAGTCATTCTAACAGACCCATATTTTTTATAGATGCTAGCTTGTAGGAGATGCATCAGCTGTAGAAGAAGGGGATTATAATACCACCTCATAGATCACTAGTTAGACCTCACCTAGAGTATGCTATACAGTACCTATCCTATATTACAATTCGCTAAGGATGTTTGTCAGAAGCCATCATGCACAGCAGAGACAGCTGCGTACGCTGCAGTCATGCTCAGTAGAGACTGCCTGCACCACGTCTGAAACGGAGTGGGGCTCTGCAAATTAAGACCGTAGTCCTCTGTGCTCAGAGAGGACTACGGTCTGAATTCGGGGTGCTCCGCTCCATATCAGCCACAGAGTGGTCAGTCTCTACTGTGCATGACTGCACCTTCAACTAGTAGGTATATATATGGGATAATAGTTTTCTCGTATATACTGAAGTGTGAATATGAAAAATGTACACATTAATAGAGGCATAGAAAATGGGAGGACACCAGTGTGTTTTATAAGGGAGAGGCGATATTCTTCTAATGAAAATAATTTTGGACCATCATGTTCTCATTCATGTGCTTGATAAGAATAAATCTCTAGCTGAAATTAATGGGATTTGTTCTGAGCAAAGACAAATTTAAAAAAATTCAAAACATCCACAATTAAACACAGAAAACCCAATGACAAATAAAATAGTTGTAAGAGAGCAATTAATCTTTTATTAAAGCTGACCCGTGTGTTTAGATTAAATGTTCTATTGTGTAAATAATAAAGTGAATGGAAAAATATCTCCTGTTACTATTGCCAACTCTACACTATAAACACAATTCTGCAGACTTACATATACATCTATTAACATATAGCAATGATTATGAGATTAGCCTGACAGGGATTAGTTTTTACTTCTGGTATTAAATATCCTGTTTACTAATAGTCGTATTACAATACATGATTGATTAGTACGACTTAAATACAAACATACGAGTCATAGAACATGTTTTGTATCACAGGATGTGCAAGTGAACAGTTATGATTATCAGTAACTGGGTTTAATCATAATATATGCTTCAAATGCAAATGAGACAAGCTGTAGGCGCTAACAAACTTTTTATATTTTTTAACATAAAGGTATCAATCCATGCATTTTACCACTGTATTCCATTATATTTAATATACAATCATGAAAAATAGTTACCTTGTGTATTATATAATAGTTAAAGGGGAACTATCACCTCTATACAAGTTTGCCTCAGTGTGATGTTCATATAGAGATAACCTGTAGTCTGATGTTTTTTTTTTATACAATGCAGGCTATGGAGAAATTTACAGTTTTAAAAATGAGCAGTGGCCTTACGTCAGGACAGACTGCGGGTATAACACTGTCCGGCAGTCTGGTCATCTTTGTCAGTTCCCTCCCCAAGTATGTTAGCATTCCAACCTCCTCCTATGATGGAAGATTTCGCCATGTAAGAAGGGCCGGCGCTACCATTAAGGCAGCACAGGCAGCTGCCTTAGGGCGCCGCAACGGAGGGGCTCCGAAAAGGGAGAAGCTGAGAAATTTTTTTTTTAAATATATCTGCTGCGAGGGAGCGCTCATTTATACTACCAAGCGCTCCCTCGCGGCGTCTATGGGACGCTCACAACGCAGAGGACCCAGGCTCTGTAGTAATACAGAGCGCTGGGAGATGACATCATCTCCCACCGCTCTGCATTACTGAGAACAGCGCTGGGAGCTTCAGATCTGTGCCGAAGGAGGCACAGAGCTCTCTTATGGCTAGACCACCAGGGACTCAAGGTAGGGGATCAGGGGGCATTGTGGAGATGAAGGGGCATTATGGAAGGGGCAATGTGGAGATGAAGGGGCATAAAGGAAGGTGCAATGTGGAGATGAAGGGGCATTATGGAAGGGGCAATGTGGAGATGAAGGGGCATTATGGAAGGGGCATTGTGGAGATGAAGGGGCAATGTGGAGATGAAGGGGCATTATGGAAGTGGAAATGTGGAGATGAAGGGGCAATGTGGAGATGAAGGGAGCATTGTGGATGGTACAATGTGGAGATGAAGGGAGCATTGTGGAAGGCACAATGTGGAGATGAAGGGAGCATTGTGGAGGTGAATATGTGGGCGGGGCATGGGACTGTGGCAAGGTCGGGGGGGCAGGTGGATTGTGTTCGGGTTGGGGGGGGCATCAAAATGCACCTTCGCCTGTGTATACAAAAATCCTTGCACCGGCCCTGCATGTAAGCTGGAGTGCTCTCTAGCCAATGAGATTGTGCCCGCATACATTGAGAAATCCTCTGTCATCGGAGGAGGTTGGAATGCTAAAATGATGGGGAGGGAACAGACAAAGATTGACAGACTGTCCTGAAGTAAGGCCCCAGCTCATTTTTAAAACTGTAAATTTCTCCATAGTCTACATTGTGTAAAAAAATAACAAATAAAAAACACACAGATTACAGGTTATCTCTATATGAACATCACACTGAGGCAAAGTTGTATAGAGGTTATAGTTCCCCTTTAAAATAAACTCCTAACTCCATAATAACAACCACTTCTACCTATGTTTATTAAAGTCTGTGTAATCCATTATCAGTCATATAATGGATTAAATAAAGTCTATATGGATTTAATGTAGGAAGCCACACTGAATGTAAACACAGCTACATGTGATAGATGTATGTCTATGCCAGAGGCTCTCAGCCTGTGCCCTTAGTGGCTACTAACAGGCCAGGATTTTAGAATTTACTTTTAAGAGCTCAGGTGAGTTAATCAATACGACTGAGCCTCTGATCAACACACTTGTGTTCTAGCAGGGAAATTCCTAAGTCCTGGCCTGTTAGTGGCCACTGAGGGCATGGGCTGAGAACCACTGGTCTATACGTATAATGTACTAATGTCAACAAATAGTATTAACTGATATTTTAAAGGAGAACAAATTGTTTTGTACTATAATTAGATAAGTTTGACTGTAGGACCGTTAGTGCAGATTGCCTGTTCCTCAAAACAGGGTAGACATTAGTGTCTAATCATATGATAAAAATCCACTTGGCTGGTTAGCATTTTATGACTATCTTATAGGAATGTGTTCTTTAGACATAGGAGCATCATTAACCAATCACTGAGGCATTATTCACCATTATGGTCATACTTGTCAATACGCATTACAAAATCAGACTTTACATTGGTCCATATATTTATCCCTATTATAAGAGAGGTTTTTCTTTGTGTTAAAAATGAAAGGGGATGTGTCGGCTAAATAGGTTATATAGCTAATCTGACTAAAAGTGTGTTCTTTTTTATAAAAAGCTTTATTTTTTCAAAATGTAACTTATGAAGTCTGGACTGCAACTACTTCCAAACAGACTGCTCTGTACCCTCCCTCTATCCAGCCTCCTCCGATGACGGAGGCTTCTGCCTATAAGCTGGAGCGATCTCATTGGCTAGATATCGGTCTCTGCCAATGAGACCACTCCAGCTTCAAACAGAAGCCTCTGTCATTGGTGGACGCTGGCTAGAGGGGGGGGAGAAGAGGCAGCCTATGCGGAAGTAGCTGCAGCCAGACTTTATAACTTAAATTTTGACAAAATAAAGTTTTGTTTTGTTTTTCTTTTAAATGAACACGCTTTTAGTCAGATTAGCTATATAACTTAACTATTTAGCCTAAGTTCTATATAGGTAATACATCCCCTTTAAAGCAAAGAAACCATTGTCTATGAATTTTTAACACAAAGAAAAACCTCTGTTATGAAACCTCTTTGACAAAACAGCTATACTTGCATTAAAATGGTTTCTAAATGTTCTCTCTCAGCATGGTTAAATTCTATTAATTTAGGAAAAAGAAAGCAAATATACTTATGATTATGGTTCTGAACTTTTCTTCTTCTTAAGTAATTTTAGTGTCTTCAATTTATTTTTTAATTCTTTATAAAGAAACATGGGTATAGTCAACAACAAAATAAAATTGCTAGACTCACTAATAAAAGCAAATCTATGCCAAATAAATCACACTTGATAAAGGAAAACAAATCCCTAATAACAGTACAGATATTAAAAAGGAGTTAGGGGAATTGTTTTTAACAATACATTAACATAATGGTACACCCCTCATACTGATTGACAAAATATATTTTCTGCTTTATTGAACACTAGGTGTCAGTGTAAGAAATAAGAAAATAAAAGAGACCTGTTGCTTCTAATCAGGTGGATTAACCAAGAAACCAAAACCAGCTGTGACCACAGTTACTTGTAACTGCATAATTCTAACAAGCCAATCCTCTGAAAAATACCAATTCCAAAACCATCAAGTTTGTTTGAAATCAGATAAGGTGATGTTCTGTGGTATTCTGTGTGAGGCTAAAAAAAAGAACACAGAAGGAAAGCCTTGCTGGTTTGGTAGTTCTAGGGCTTGCCTTCTAATCACTTGATGTTTGATCTGGCCTTCACATTTATATGAGAAGAGAAAGAACAACCAGAATGTTCTTGGATGTTACTGAACTTTCCAAGTTTAGAGGCATACCCATTAAGGAAAATTGTACACATTCTGAGTGTTTAGTTAACAAGATTAGAGAAATGTGTTCCTACAAGCCTAAATAATTATACTGTAGTATCAGAAATACTAATATGAAAACAAAAGATGTCCTGCACAACTAGTCAATAGGATATGCAAGCCTTAACATTAAGACAAGTCTCAGATCATATAATTGTAATTCACTGCAGTAGATGGAGGGCTGTTCACCTTAATAAAGAAGGAATGAACTACAAGTAGAGTAGCATATTGATTAGGTGTGCTATCCATCTTTTGCTTAGGGGTAATTGATCACACCACAATGTTTATACCACCCTTACCACTCACAACTATTAAAGGGATAGTAATGTCAGAAAAAAGTATTAACTATATGGTAGATAGAATTAAAAGACAGTACTTGCACTTATTTGTATCTCTCAAACGTTTATGGTTTGAGAGATATAGGAAAATAAAGTTCTCTGGTCCCTCCCCTTTCTGCTTGACGAGCTGTAAAGCTGTCAGAAGCAGATTCTGGTCGCTTGACCAGATGCGGCTCTTCAGCAGCGCCGATATAACGATATCTAAAGATAAATACTTAATTTGGAACGCTCTACAAAGTGTGCCTGGTTTGCAAGCACACTTTGTAGACCGTTCCAATTAAGTATTTATTTCTAAATGGTGTGATTTCAGCTCTGCTGAAGAGCCTCTGTCTGGTCAAATGACTGGATTCTGCAGGTGTCAGCTAGATGGCAGACTTGAGTAAAACAGCCAGGAAAAGGTAATTTTAGCACGTTATATCTCTCAAATCATAAAGATTTGAAAGATAAGACTTACATAGATGTTAACCTTTTTTTAATGTCTACAATATTAAGTCAACTTAAAACTAACCATTACAATCCCTTTAAGACATCAGTAAACCTAATATCTTCACGTGTCAGTCTAGTGAGTGCCCATTCAGGGGCTACATGAAAGGTCTAAACCCCATATGGCAGTGTAGACTTGACTGTACCTGTTTTCAAATGCCTCCCGATATATACTGGCCCAATACTGGGGTGTAATTAGATAAAAGATAATATAATAACAACATTTAGAAGCAAGAAGTAAAACATTAGGAGCACTGTTCTATAAACAGTCAGAATCTAAATCAAGTCACTGCTTGGATGACTTTCTGATATGTAACACATAAATCATCCCACCAACACTGCCGTAGATGCCACAACTTTTATTGGGCCGAAACAAGACTGAAGCCTACTGCACAAAGCTATCTTCACTGTGTATTCAGAGGCTGCTACCAAGACTTACTGTGGAAACAAACATTCACACGTTTCATTAGCAAATGTTTGTATGTTCAAAGGCTACGGTCAGTGGAATCCTATAAGTGAACCGTGATCCACTGTCCTCTTGTCTGATTAAACAAGATCTTTATTCATATATAGCACCACTAGTTTATACATCACTAGACAAAGAATGTTTCAGGCACTGCGAGATCCTGCTCCTTGGAGCTAGCAATCTAATGTGACTGATGCACATGGCGGCAACCCAGCATTAACCATTTGCATGCTAGAGGCCTTTCCAAAGCACTGCTTTGAATACAATGGTGACAAGTATCCAAAGGTTTAAACGGGCAGCACTCCAACAAACATATATATTTCATTAAAAATGTTTACTCCTCCTTTAAAAGAATTCTACGCGCACTGCGTACACATTTTGTCACTTATTAAATCCCATAGTAATAAAATATATATATATATATATATATATTTAACCCTTTGAGTGTCAGAATGGGTATGTAACGCATTGTAATCTGTTGTGTACCCCTCTGGCACTTAAAGAGATATTTATATATAAAACTATATAAAATACAATGGCACACACTAAGAATAACAAAACAGTATAACAATACAGGGCACGTCACATAGATAATAATACAAGTATACTAATCCTGAGTTATAGAGGGAGACAGTACTTCGTTTGCAATGATCCAGGATCAGAATGAGCCAAACGATTTGGCCCTTCAAGTGGACCTTCGTCTTGCCCTGATGAATGGTTAAATAAAGCATTCTCCATTTCAACTGAATAAACGACCCTGTGAGTGCCTTCTGAACTAAATATATATATATATATGTGTGTGTATATATATATATATACACACACACATCCTTTTATATAATAATTCTCTAAAACGTGTGTAATGACGCAGTCATGAGCAGTAGAGACTACCCGCACAGCAGCTGATACATAGCCGAACGTTGGAGAAGCCACGGCGTGGGCAGTCTGCTGTGCATGACCGCACTGCGACCGGCTGGCACTGTATGAGCCGCGGCACGGGCAGTCTCTACTGTGCATGACTGCCCCGCGACCGGCTGGCAGTGGCACTGTGGCCCGTGTAACAGGCTCTTCAACTAGTATATATATAATGAATGTGGGAACAGTACAGTTACCAACCCTTTCACTTCTTATAATATTGTTGCATTGCACAGTCCATTTTTCTTTGTCTAGTTGACTGCGGGACAGGTGTGCCGTGATGTGGCCATAAATATATATGTGGTGTTTAATTTAGATTACAGTAGGAGCAAGAGGGATACTCTGGGGATTTGTCCCAGATGGTTGATGTGAACTCCTTTATCCCATTCATGTAAACACAAGGCATGTTCCGGATTGTGGACTTGTATATACACTCAGTGACTTAGTACAAAGTCTGAATGTTTAGTTAGCCAGAAGATTGCTTCCATCCTGCGATTCATTAGGTCCCCATGGTAGCTCCACTTCCTTCATTTTATACAATTGCAAATTATATTAGTTTGTCTTATTTTGATAACCTCTCTAATTAATGTCCTGCACAGGAAACTTTATTACTGTTTTAAAACAGGCCCATAAAACAGGGACTTATTTCAGTAACTGGGGTGGCAAGAGGGTCTGTTTGCTAAATACCAGACTGAAGACTGAACGGTGCCATTCACTGATTGTTTAGACCACTGGATTATTTGAGTTAATGCAAGCACTGTTTTCATTTTTAAATCGCCTCTTCTGGGGAATTTCAGAAATGTGGAAATTAAGTGTATAGTATTACCGTTTGAGGGGGGTGAGAGAATAAAGCGTGGGGGACCGTAGATCATGTTTATAGTACTGGTAGCAGGGGCAGGCTAATGAAGTGGATTAGTGTTAAACTGCAGCCTACATTGTGCATGAAGGTTTGGCCGAACATGAAAATATGTCAGATTGCAGCAGAGGAAAATAAAGACACGCCATAACACACTGGCAAGGAGGAACGGTTCTGTGGTTAGGGTACTGATCTTTGAAGTGGAAGGTCATAGTTTAAGACCAGAATTCAATGACCCTGAGGGAATTTATTCCTGTTTCACTCGCATCAAGTGAATACTAGTGTTTCTGGTACATGCAACACAATCAGTGGCCTTAATGGAACACTACCGTCTCCCAATAATAAACCCCCACTTACCTTAATTGTATTGGCCACTAGCAATCAGATCTGAGTGAATTCTCCCTAAAGGAGCAGTATGCTTTCTATGTTAAACATTTTTTATTTTTTTACTGTAAAAATAAATGCCATTCCCACTGCTGTGAGCTTTCCAATTCAACAGTTGAGTCATAGCTCAAACACACACATTATACACATATCTATCTATTTATTTCTCTCATATATATATATATATATATATATATATATATATATATATATATATATTATTTATATTTATTGTTGTAACCCTTTGAATGCCATATGGGTACTCAATGCATTATAAAGCAATGAGTTGTACAACCCTCTGGTACTCTAAAGGTTAAGTTGCAGCATCAGCTCCTTTTTTTATTATTATACACTATTTAAATGGCCTGAGTCATTGACTGTGGCTCTCTACTCTAAGTGATAAGAACAGCACCACCTGGTGACCTCAATAATTATACTTTGTATTTTTTTTCATTAAAAAAACCCAAAAAGCGTACTTCTCCTTTAATCGGTACTAAATATTATGTCCATGGATAAAGACATGATTTTGCAGGACTCAAGGCCCTCAAGCTCCTCCCACTGAAAGCATCTTAGGAATCCCATCAGTGGGAGAAGTTTAAAGTCCTTGAGTGCTACAGAAGGAAACATGTCTGCCTCCATGGACAAGGTATTCAGCAGATTTAGGAAATTCATTTATACAGAAGCTATTAGGATTTTCTGTCCAGAATAAGGTAAGTGAGGCTTATTATTATTATTTTTCTCTCTTCTTCATTCAGCCCACGTTGAGGTTATGAAAGGGTTAATTCTTACAGAGACTTGCACAGCATAAACAGCGAGTCATCAATGCGGGCTGAATGAAGAGAAAAACAAGTTCTTTATTACTTCAGCTAAGCAGAACCGAGGGAAAGAATGCTGGGTCTGCGGGGTGGTGCACCTAAGTAAGTTCCTATAATTAAACATGGAACACATGCTGCAGTCACAGACATCAATGGGGGCTGAAGCTCCACTTCAGGAAGAGACATGAGAATCTTGCGCTTTCATGCAGTGTGAGATTCTCATGTCGCCATTTTAATCATGGTGACATTTTTAATGCGTCATGTGGGCACACGTTTTCTACGTGACATTTTAAAAGTAAACCCATTCGGGAAGCCCTGAATAAGATCCTGGAAAAATAAATAAATGCTCTGTGTTCCTTAACCCTTTGAATGCTGGAAAGGGTTAGTAATGTAACTATATTTAGAGTGGATCCATTTTTTCATTATACCTTTTTATAATGCTCCGTAGAGTTGTAAACGTCCATATCGGTGTAATTTGATGGTAATTTTAATGTAAACTTTCCCCCTTCAGCCCCTTTTCCATACGTCACTCTTCTTCCCTTCAGAGCAGAAAGCCGGTCTGGACAATATTGTGTCAGCACAAGGAAAACCCTGCTCCCTTTCATCAAGGGGGAAGTATGGGGGAAGAGTTTTCCTAATACAGACACAGACAAGATTGTCCCTCATTGTGATCTGTCCAGTCAAGTGAAGGGAAGAAGAGAGGTGTACTGAAAAGGAGGAGGAGGACACTTTACAATAAAATTACCACCAATGGGATGACCCATTTTCCTGTAGTGTGCAACCTCAGCAGGGGTGGGCTGGCCTGGGGGGCAGAGGGGCAATTGCCCCCTGGGCTTGTCACATGTCTGGGCCATCGGGCCACTGCCTCACTCAGTCTCCCAATTGCTGCTGTAAATGGAGCTACACTAGTGATACCACAGAGCTTACAATTGAAATGGAACTACACAGATGATACTGCAAAGCTAAAATCCAAATACAGCTACACTAACAGCATAACCCATTTCCCTTGTAAGATCTATGGTATCAGTCATGTCGCTGTACTTACATTGTAAGCTTTATGGTATCACTAGAGTAGCCGCATTTCAGCTGTAGGCTATGTAGTCTCGTTTGCCTTACTTAACAGCATTAATGCCAATATTAAAAGTAACTAAAGGGAATGGGCTGGGACGCTGGGCTGGAGCGACTGAAGAAATGGGCCAGTAGATTGTATTTGCCTCCCAGGACACAAGTTCCCAGCCCTCCCCTGAACCTCAGAGTTTTCTATGACCTGTGGACGCATGCTTAAAGTGATAGTAATACATGAAATTACATACAAAGTCCCCCCTTCCCTCCCCTTGTGCTGACGTCAGCTTTCTAACTTAGTGACGGAGATCCCAGTCCATAGACCATCCTGCGGCTCTTCAGCAGAGAAGGTGATCGCGATAGTTACAAATAAATACTTCATTTGAACGGTCTACAACTTGTGCTTGCAAACCAGGCACACACTGTAGACCGTTCAAATAAAGTATTTCTTTGTAACTACCGCAATCACAGCTCTGCTGAAGAGCCGCAGGATGGTCTATGGACTGGGATCTCCGTCACTAAGTTAGAAAGCTGACGTCAGCACAAGGGGAGGGAATGGAGAACTTTGCAGACTGATATCTCCCAAAACATAAAGGTTTGGGAGATCGGGAACGGCACAATTAATTTATTTTTTAAATATCTACCGAATTAAATATACGTAATTTCATGTATTACTATCACTTTAAAGGGGATCTATCACACCTATACAAGCTTGTCTTAAAATTTAGGTTATATAACGAATAGGGGAAATAATGTATTAATTTATTTTTTTAATTCGTTATTTGGCCGAAATTCAATGAATAAATGCTGCCCTGCGCCCTACGTCTGGACAGACTGTGGTTACCTGCTTTGTATCGCAGTCCGTCACTCTGCCTCTGCTCCTCCCCTCTATCCAGCCTCCTCCAATGACGGAGGCTTTCTGCATGTACGCTGGAGCAGTCTCTGGCCAATGGGATAGCTCCAGCTTACAGGCAGAAAGCCTCCGTCATTGGAGGAGTCTGGATAGAGGGAGGAGAGCAGAGGAAGATTGACAGACTGCGTAACTGAGCTGTTAACCACAGTCACTCCTGAAGTAAGGCGCAGGGCAATATTTATTTGTTGAATTAAGGACAAATAGCAATTTTAAAAAATAAATTAATACATTATTCCACCTATTCTCTATATAGCCTACATTTTAAGACAAGCTTGTATAGGGGTGATAGATCCCCTTTAATGTCATGTCATATCATACCTTAGTGCATCTCCCCCCAGAAGAACTATAGTGAAAACAGATGGCACTGTTAAAATTGAGAAAAAAAAATACAGTGTAATAACCTTGTAATAAAGCATCTCCCTGCAGTATTAGTACTCGTTTTACTCAGGAAGAAATGTCCTACAATACCTTTTTCTTTTGTTTCTTTCATTATAAAGCTGTACTACTCCTTTAGTGGGATGAGAGCCAGTTAGTTACATTAGGCAATTGTGAGTCTTAATGATTTAATCAGTTTTTATAGCTCGAACTGATTAACTATTTGAGGACCTCGCTAGCACTCAAAGGGTTTTAAAGGAATAGTAATGTTTCAAAATAAAAGCAGCTCCAATTAATCTTCATAGTATTTGGGCCATAGAGAGTGTTATTTCAGTACTGTCAGAGTTGTATTCAGGAGTAATTGAATGATAAAGTATCCCCCTCCTGTCCCTTTTACTGATATAACACTGCTCACCTCAGAACAGAAAGGTGGTGTCCAGATGGATCGCAGAGAGGGACAATCTTCAATTGACATAACGGAAAAACCTGAAAAACCTGTCAGGGGGGCAGGGTTTTCAATGTCCTCACAGTAAGAAGATTGTACCTTGCTGTGAGGCTGATCTGTCTGGTCTTAAGACCAGATTCCACATCTGAGGGGAGGTGGCTTACATGAGGTACTTTATCATTCAATTGCTCTTGAACCACAACTCTGACAGTATTGAAATAACACTCTCCATGGCCCAAATACTGTGAAGATTAATTGTAGCTGCTTTTATTGTGAAACATTACTATCCCTTTAAATCACTTTCCTTAGTATTTGGAGCACATAAAGCCCACTGAAATTCATGGCGCGAGTGCTACTTTGACGATTTATATTTATTTATTACTGTGAAGATGTTATTTATTTAATTTTTTCATTTTCTTTAGAACCGTATATGTTGAGACGAAACTGGCGTCTACTTCACAAACCCATTCCCTAACACAATTTGCTGTCAGTCACAGAGTTCTATAAAACCACTAAATCACAGAGACGCAATGATTTCCATGTAGTCTGTTTGGGAGCAGGCGTACACCATGCAAGGCTCCAGGGAGAGGAGAGAACTCTTCAGGACTGCATACACACACATACAAAAGGCTGTGTCTATAAGTACTGAGAGGCCTGCTTCCTGTTCCTGTCAAACCCAATTTCTTTCTAAACAGATAATTGTCCTTGTAACAGACACTGACAAATTGGCTCATAAGAAAAAGAGCAGGAGGCACAGTAGAGAAAACAATCCATATTCTCTTGGTCTATTCAGGTCATTGTGTCTAGAACTTTTAACCAGTTAAAGGGAAATTGTCCCCTGACAAGATTTTGTTCTGTTTTCTGTAATAAATTTGTTCTATATAAATACAGTACAATAGAATAAACACACATCAATCCAGTTGCAATTTCAAAGTTCCTGGCTCTAAGCCGGTATATAAAGTCTATGTGTCAGAGCCTGACACATAGACTTTCATAGACATGTTCAGAGGAGTAAAATGATAACTAGTAAAGTATCATAGGGGTTTAAGCCATCGAGTGCCAGTGAGGTAGCCATCACAATGGGGGCCTATTCACTAAGCGGTGATAAAGATGTGATAAAGTGGAGATAACTTCTCCAGTGATATCACTTCTCCAATTCCTATGTTATTCTATGGAGCCTATTCACTAAGATTTCTTCAGCTTTGTAGATCTCAGTGCATAGGCTCCATAGAACAACATAGGAACTGGAGAAGTGATATCACTGGAGACGTCATCTCCACTTTATCACCGCTTAGTGAATCTCCCCCCCAATGTGTTGGATACCTTTCTTAAAGGAACATTAGCACCAAAAGTGACATACATCAGCATAAATGTAAGTATCACATCTTACGGCTAGCATATGTGAAACAAAATCATTCATATGTTACATCCCTAAAATATAATCCTAAACTTGATTTGTAATGCATGTGTAAATTGTTCTGTTCGTGAAGCATTTATTTAAAGTGGTTTGTATTGTTTGCAGAGTTTTATGAAATGAAGACAGTTAACCCTTTGAGTGCCAGAAGGGTACACAATGCATTGCTTTGCAATGCGTTACATACCCAGTTACACTCAAAGGGTTAACTGATTGTTATTAGTTCCTAGTGCTCTGGTACTGTTATCTTACTTCAAGGGATAGTAATACTTAAGTATTACTAATCCCTATAGTAAAGTCCTACTAAAAAAAAAAAAAACGTATTGCCCCCAGTGTTCTCTCTCAAACCTTTATGGTTTGAGAGATAATCGCTTCTAAAGTTTCCCTCTCCCTCCCCCTTCCCCGTAATCAGCATTCTAGCTGACTGAAGGGAAATCCGGTCATAGATCATCAGGCGGCTCTGCAGCAGAGCCGCGATCGCGTTAATTAAAAAAAAATCTTTCACCAAAACGGTCTTCTACATGTGCTTGCAAAACAATCACACGTAGAACACCATTTCAGTGAAAGTTTTCTTTTTTATTAACGCGATCGCGGCTCTGCTGGAGAGCCGCCTGAAAGTCGTACGACTGGCTTCCCTGCAGTCAGCTAGAACGCTGACTACGGGGAAGGGGGAGGGAGAGGGCAACTTTAGGAGTGATCATCTCTCAAACCATAAAGGTTTGAGACATGACACTGGGGGCAATAAATTTTTTTTTTTAGTAGTATTTTGCTATAGGGAGTAGTAATACTTAAGTATTACTATCCCTTTCAGCCCATTTACAGATAACCCCGGACAATCAATAGGAGCACTGTAAAAGCTGGAATGTCTGCTCCCTCAGAACACATGTAAGACTAGATTTTATGTTAAACATCTGTAGAGCTGCTTAACCCCTTGAGTGCCAGAGAGGTACGCAATGCATTGCATAGATTTTAAGCCTCTGAAAACTATCAGGATTTTTTTTTACAGATACGACAAGTACAAGTGAATATGATTATTTTCAAGAAATGAATACTTGTTAAATATATGAAAATTTAATAATTTCTAAGACCAAGTTATGAAATACATATAAATCATGAGGTAACACTTTCCCATTAAGCTCCAGTGGGTGTGCAACAAATGTTGCTGTGTATTATGGTAGTAAAAGAGTTTTACCACTTTAATGTTAGAGAAGTCTTTAATGCATAATAAGCCCTACTTACATCAATCTGTTCACACAATCCTAACAGACAATTTGCACCAATTCAGCATACACTGGTTCTCCACAACTAATGTTTAATGGCTGTTAAACGGATAGTAATATTTCACAAAAACAGCAGCTTCAATTAATCTTCATAGTATTTGGGCCATGGAGAGTGTTATTTCAATACTGTCAGAGTTGTAGTTCAAGAGTAATTGAATGATAAAGTATCCCCCTCCTGCCCTTTTACCTAGTGTAATACTGCTCCCCTCAGATGTGGAATCTGGTCTCTTGACCAGACAGCTCACAGCAAGGGACAATCTTCTTACTGTGAACACAAGGAAAACCCTGCCCCCCTTGACTGATTTTTCAGGTTTTTCCTTATGCTCAGTGAAGATTGTCCCTCTCTGCGATCCATCCGGACAGTCTTGCTGCTCTGAGGTGAGCAGTGTTACATCAGTAAAAGGGGAGGGAGAGGGATACTTTATCATTCAATTACTCTTGACCTATAACTCTGACAGAATTGAAATAATACTCTCCATGACCCAAATACTATGAAGATTAACTGGAGCTGCTTTTTCTGTTAAACTTTACTATCCCTTTAATACACAGCAACATTGTTGTTATTAGATCCTGTTATAGTTCCTTTAACAATCTACAATAGGTTAAAAAAAAAAAAACAAAAAAAAAAAAACACCTTTTCAGAGACAAAAATCCCCACGAACAAAAGTGGTGATTCGTCTGCTCGTTTTATAGTAACCCTTTGAGTGCCAGAGGGGTGCGAAACGCATTGCAACGCGTTGCATACCCTTCTAGCACTCAGATGGTTAAACTGCGGTTTCTAGACAAAAGAAAAAAAAAAACAGAACAATAATGAATTAAGTCAAATAATGAAAGTGACCACAATGTTGTCAAATTAGTGAACAGCAGGTTTTATTACTTATTTGTTTTTGTAAGTCGTGGTAAGCGTGCCTGACCGGAGTGGATTTTTTTGGTTACGACTGTGGGCAGACACCTGTTGGAATGCAGAAACCTTGCAGTGGTTCATGCTCCTCTCAGAGCTCATTATCATTCCCAGAGCATACGTTACCACACTCCAGATAGCCTCTGCCGCAGGGAGCATTACACTCTGCCCCAGGGGTGGCGCACATTGCAGGGATTTGATTTGTGTAACGGCCCCACAGGAGAAGCCGCCTCATGAAGTGCTATTACAAGGCAGTTTAGAATGAATAATCAGCTACCATAAATCTGTACAAATGAGCTAACTCTAAACCAGAGAGTTAAAGAGCAGAGCTTCTGGTAAAGCATAAGTCAAACAGAAGGAGGTAATCAAAGGGGGGATACTTTGTTTCTTATAATAATCTCAGAAGAACCTCAGGTCTGGAATAAGTCAAACGTTCTGATCGTTTCCTGAACGTGAGCAATCACTGCAATACTCAGAGCGGCTACACACCTCTGATATACACTTTCACTGCAACGGAAATCAAATTGTTATTAAAGGGATAGTAATGTTTCATAATAAAATCAGCTCTAATTAATCATCATAGTATTTGGACTTTTGAGAGTGTTATTACAATTCTGTCAGAGTTGTAGTTCAAGAGTAATTCAGTGACAAAGTATCCCCCTCCCACCCCTTTTACTGATGTAACACTGCTCAGCCAGATCAGAAGGAAGGTGCCCAGGTAGACTGCAGAGAGGGACAATCTTCAATTAAGATAATGGAAAAACCTGAAAAACATGTCAAGGGGGGCAGGGCTTTCATTGTTCTCATAGGGAGAAGACTGTCCCCTTCTGTTATCTGTCTGGCCTATGGACTGCATTCCACATCTGAGAAGAGATGGCTTACTCTAGGTAAAAGGGGCGGGAGGGGAAACTTTGCTTGTGTATATCTCTCAAACCATAAAGGTTTGAGAGATAAGACTTATATCGTTCTTCATGTTTTTTTTAATGCCTACAAAATAAAATAAGGATAAAGCAAAGTATTGCTATCCTTTTAAATGGTTAGTAATGCCTGTTGTTAATAAACTTTAATATTTTAGACCTTAAAAATATAAATTCAATGACGTATGCGTTATCTCTTATATTGAGATATATAAGATTTTAAAGCTTCCCCCTCCTCCCCCTTTCACTGATGTCAGCTGTAAAGCTGACAGAAGGAGATTTGCTTTGTGTAACCTGCGGCAGCTCTTCAGCAGAGCCGAAACAGCGCGATTTAAAAAGAAATACTTCTTTGGAACGTTCTAAAAATTGTGCTTGCAAACATGCCACAGTTTGTAGACCGTTCCAGTGAAGTAATTCTTTTTAGAGAGCGCTATTTCAGCTCTGCTGAAGAGCCGCCGTCGGGTTGCACGACACAAATCTCCTTCTGTCAGCTACAGGCTGATGTCAGTAAAAGGAGGGGGGAACTTTTAAATCTTATCTCTTTCAAACTATACGTGTTTGAGAGAACGCATACATCATTGAATTTGTATTTTTAAGGTCTACAATATTAAATTTTATTATTACTATCCCTTTAACCCCTTAACGACCAGCCACGCAGGCACGCCACGGTCACTAATGGACCACAGGGCTTTTTTTTTTTTTTTTTTTTTTTTTATCCGATTCCTGACTCCCCGAACGGCGTGCAGCCGCAGGGGGAGCCCAGAATTCCATGACGGTCATAGTACGTCACGGGTCGTTCAGTCAGATTTACCAATGACGTACTATGACCATCAAGGGTCGTTAAGGAGTTAATGTGGTACTGGTACTTTGTAACAAATAGGTGAGCTTTCAAACTCGCTTATATTTTTTGCCGCACTTTTTTTTTTCTTTCATCTCAAACACTAGTTTATTCATATTTAGCTTTGCCAGGTTATGCAAATTACCTACTTCCTGGCAGGAAGTGGCAGTTGGGATGGGGAAAAGCATGGAAAATCCTACTACATTTGCACTACCTGACAAATAAATACACTTAAATAGATCATAAATATTTGTTTTTAAGCCCTTAATCACCAATGACGTACCAGGATCCCGGACGTTAACCCCTTAAGGACCGGGAAAACCGGAGGTCGATTTCACTTAAGGACCTTTTGACTATGTCCTTGTTCAACAGTTTTTTTGCACACAAATAGGGCTCTCTTTTGATACCATACTTATATGGATAGCCCACCATTTACTTTAGTAAAATTAAAGAAAACAGTAAAAAAATGGCATTTTTTTCTCTCTCTTGGGATCATTTAGGCATAATGGGTTACATTTTTATGGACAATGCATGAATGGTATGACCGGTCAGTCATACCTACAAAATGGGTAGATCTAAGTGATCACTGTCCCCCCTGGATGAAAAATCCCATGCCCCTTTTTCTCACCCTATTTTCCCACTTTTTTATTGATAAATTTGGTGGTGTGTATGGCTCCACAACAACCACACTCCCAATTTTGGTAATTGACATGTTTTTTTTTTATTTGAAATAAATTTTTTTTTTTTTTTTGTTAACAAAAAAAGGAGTTGTGTCTTTTTTTTTTTTTTTTTAAAGTTAATTTTAGCAGGACAAATGGACCTGCATTTAGCCAGCCTCCAGCACAGCGGTGAAGGGGTTAATACCCCCAGCTGCTGCATTTTATTTGTCCAGTAGGTGTCTCCTCTCTGCTTCTCTGTCCCTTACTTTGATAGCAAGGGACAGACAGCTGAGAAGAGACACTAGAGGCAGTGTAGAACGCTGCCTCATTCATTCTTTCACAATGCCGGTACATGGTATCGCTGCTGCAGTGATCCCATGACCCGCCACTTGTGAAAGTGGCTGAGACTGAATGCTCCGGTCCCAGAGCGTTCAGTCTCAGCCGGGAATTAATGATAGCAGCGTGCACGGAGGCACACTGCTATCATTTAACCCATGACGGTCCAGGACTGTCATGGGTCCTTAAGGCAAAACAACCCATGACAGTCCAGGGCCATCATGGGTCGTTAAGAGGTTAAGTACCAGTGACGATCCTGGAGGTCTGCTGTCCTAGAATTTGGCTTGAAAAGAAAAAAAAAAAATCAGTGGAGCTCTGGATCGGGTGGTTGTAAAGGGGTTAAATAAAAAAAAAAATGATCATCACAAACATGAAAGCTCATACAAAATCACCTATTATTTACAACGTAACAGTTCCACTTTAACCGTTTTAGTACCAGGAGGGTATGGCACTCAAAGATATAAGATTAATCATAATCAGCAAGCTGTTTCTTTTTCCCAGAAACCTTCAATCAGATGAGAAAATGAAATCCTAAGCGTAAAGTGAAGAATTCTATGTTCTATTGGAAGAGTTAGTGTCTAATGAGAATGGACATGTAGTCCAGACAGCCACTGGTCCTCAGGCATAATTGAACCCTTTGAGTGCCAGAGGAGTACACAACGCATTGCAAAGCCCCCCCCCCCCATTCCCCATGCAACAGGATCACTGGCAGAACACAAAGCATTACTTTTCAACACATTACATATTGCTAAATTAGAGGCAAATGGTATTTGTCTCCTACAGTGTAGTTGCTCTGTGTTTCTATGCTTTTACACACAAGGGCCATAGATAATTACTGCTCCATAGTTTCTCTCCTTTCTGCAGTCCAGAAATAAAACAACAGTCTGGCTTCATGGCCGACATGAGAATCTGGCCTGCATCAAAAGTGGGGGCGAGATTGTTATGTTGCGGGCTTAAGCGTCGTACATTTGAGTGAGAGAGGGGTACGCTTGCTGCAGAACCACTCAACAAGGCTCTCACATAAACAAATGACCTCCTACAATGGCAAAGGTTTAAAAAGCACGCTTGGTGTCCTCAAACCCAGTGTAGGTGAATCACTTGCATGGTTATTTCAATGTTTTTACCTGCTACTATGGGTGACGCTTCATATGGAAGAATAGGACTACATCCTGGGACATTTATAAGGGGTATGTATGAAACAGGAGAGCAACATTAACCTTTTCAGTGCTAGAGGGGTATGAAACACTTACCCCTCTGGCTCTGAAATGGTTAATAATACTTTTACTAGTCAAAAGCCTATCTTAACCCTTTGAGTACCATAGGGGTGCGCAACGCATTGCGGAGCAATGTGTTGCATACCCCTCTGACACACCAAGGGTTAAGACAGGAGGCAGAGAGAATTAAACACGTGGGAACATATACCGTGTCATCCATAGTAGCAGGTGAGAACACAGGAACAACCATGCAAGTGATTCTGGAGCAAACATACCCCTCTCTTGCTCAAATGTGAGCCTCTTAAGCCTGCAACATGAGAATCTTGCCCTTTTGATGCAGGAGAGATTCTCATGTTGTCCTTTCCATGCCAGCAACATGTTTAATGTGCCATTTTGTTATAGTGGGCGACATTTCAAAAAGATACCAAAATATTTGGCTTTTTATTTAGTAGAAGGACATAGAATTTTCTTTTTTCTTTTGCTTTTTGAACTCTGCTGTAATCTGCAACTGAATAGGGACACGTTACTACATTGATGAGATGGCCACATCCTATTCAAATCTGTGGCGTGCTGTCTCTCTCTATGTCTGATCTCATACAGGCTAGTAAAGTCAATTGTTTATTGAAATCGAAATACAGACAAACTGGAGTACAGCAAGAACAGACACCTGGAGACACTATACAAAAAATTATAATTAGATATACCTGACTGCTACACAAAGGTCTCCTGCCTAAGAAAGTGTTTCTGTTAAGCACATTAGATTTATTCCTTTAGGTGTAGTTCTGCTTTAAGAGAGACAACATAAGCATTAATGCACATCATACATTAAGAATCAATTGTTTTAACAGCTGCATCATACAGAGTGTGCTTTCATAATTTTTCTTAATACCATATGACTGTCCGTCATCATTGAACCAGGATACAATAAACCCCATAATTGCATCTATGTTTTCTTAGTCGATGATAAATTGAAAGAGAATTATGCAGGGGATATTCCTTAATCACAGCAGGATGTAGTTCCTATAAACTCTTTCTAGCTGGCTGTATAACAAAGCGCTGTGCTTAATTGAGTCTTGTTTATCTGTAAGATGCAGTAAAATACTGTGTGTTAGAGAGAGGAGAGGATCCAAATATTTATTAAGAGGAGAAATACTGGAAGAGATTTACAAACGGGCCAAATGCGCCTTTGTAAAAGCTCCTAAACATTCAGGTAATTTTTTTCAATTATTATTATTTTATTTATAAATCACGAACATATTCCTTGATACTGGATAAAAGTGGAATAATAAACGCAAACTATGCAATACACATGTATAGATAGATACACGCGGAGAGAGGGCTGTCATCAATACAAATCGTAGGGGAAACATGAGGTGCTATACATAAGCTACAGTGTTTATCGACAAATTTATTAGATTGTTAGAAGTTGTAGTTCATCAAGAGCTGAACAGCCTCACACTGTCCATCCTTCTATTACATGAATAAAGACACTTTCAAAGTGTAATATTGCCATTTCTGAGGTTGCATGTATAAAAACATTATATTGACAATGCGTTTTACGCACTGTCGCCACTTTATCAATCACATCTAAGTATTACATGAGTCAAGTGTGGATTACACTAAAGTACGGTAACCACATTTCAGTCCTGCCATTCAGGGACACGGAGGAGAGAAGAGCACACAGAGATCTTGAGGGAGAACTGTCCATTGAGTGCTAAGACTGAAATTCCACTGCAGCTCTTGTCTACTGTCATGTTCAAGGCTCTAGTGTTTAGAGAGCTGTCTGGAGGCCATTTTCCTGTAGCCAAGCAGAGGCATCACTTTCTGTCACAGTAGGTAATTGGTATTTCTTCTAGTGTTTTGAACTCTGTGCTCTAGTATTGACCCAGAAGGGGGCTGCCCAGGACAAGGGACACACACATAAAATCCGGGATTGTCCCAGGCAATCCGGGACACGTGGTTACCCTACACTAAAGCAGATTTTATCTATTTTGCTTTTTCAAATTAGGATATCGTCCCAAATGCAACACCGAGATGTTCCATTCCTACACACTCTGGATGTTAGACTCCCAAATAAAGTCAAGATTCCATTGCACGTTATAAGTGTTATCACAACATTTAGCTAGCAAATTCCTAGTGAAGCCTAATAGAAAATGTGCTGATAAAGCCCTTGATAAACGTATCAATTTGCAATGTAATCCAGGTACGAACCTGCAAATTCGACAGATGTTAAGAAACTATGTAAACAAACAAAGTGAATCAGTAATATGTTGTGTTCTGTATCCCTTTTCTGGGCTGAGACTGGGCATGTCTAAACAATGTGAATTGTATCATAAACTGTACAAGGCTTCATTGGATGGGTGGGGCTTAACCAGGATTGAGTGGTGGAAGTGTGCGGAACTGCATGGGAAGTAGACAGAACCTGAGAAGTAGGCGGCATTACCAAGGAAACTCACCAAAGCAGGTTAATTAGCCTTTGTCCCCAGAGACCCAGTAATTAACTCTAAAAACCAGACTCTCTGGGAGCAGATTCGGAGCATTCCCAGGTATGATTGTATTATGTTTTCCCACTAAAGGGATTGCACGGTATTGAAATGGAAGACTCCGTTTGGGGCATTGTTATTTGCTACTACTGTAAAATACACGCAATGTGAAGTGGTGAAGTGGGGGGGGTATATTATACACGAGGGGAAAAATCTATAAATAAATTGTATCTGATTCTCTCCTTCTCTGGTCACCTGATCTTTCTCACGTCCTTCGGAGTCCAATCCAACAGACTGACAGGTTCACAGCGGGCGGCATGTTTGCATTTGCCACTCAGGATGGCAAATGCAAGCATGCTGCCCACTGGGTACCTGTCAGGCTGTCACATTGAACTCCGGGGGGGGGGGGGGAGCTCAAATGTTAGTAGTCCACCCATTGTTAGCATTGTTAGCAGTTTAATCCTTTGAATGCCAGTTCTTACAAAAATAAAATAATACAGATATTGTTTAAAAACTGAGCGGCAAACATTAAAGGCATTTTCCTGTGGATTACCCGCTGCTGGGAAATTCCTCTCTTTAGAATTATTAAAGTTTAAAATGTTTGTTTACATTAACAGTGCTCTGTAGTGAATAGATTTCAGACAGTGATTCTGCTGCATTCTATGGGGCAGGTGAGTCCCTGACAAACATTTCATCTGGAATTTGATAGTCACAGTGGAGTCACTTCCTGTTAATTTGAACTTTCAGCAAGTAATTTCACTGGATCTCTGTTTCCAGAGAGTATAACAGATTTGCACCATTAGACCATTAATAAAACAACTACCAACAGTGGCAGTACCCTTGTTTTACACATAAGGAAAAGTCCTATAACATTTAGCTTTTATATTTTTTTTTTTTAGTTTACTGCTGAAGTGATTATGGGACAAAGCAAATGCACCATAGGAGTATATAAAAATTACCAGATTCCCTTAGGGATTCTTATTGACTTCGATGCAGAGAAGATTCCATCTCATTGCTTAGATTTGCTTTGGACACCTCTCTAGCATTCAAGGGCTTAAAATCACAATTTAAACCAATGGAAATTTGCTCCAAAACTGCTCTACTTTGATTTTTTTACATAAGGCCTATTCTTTCATATCTATCTTCACATGGGTGACTGTATTACTCCATCTTCCGCTTCACCCAAAAGTACAGTACAACACTCCAGTGATGGAATTAATGCTACAACTGCTGGCGTGCATGCAGGACACAGCATGCTGCAACTTCTCCCACTGCAATGTGTTGAAACCTCTTTAGCATTCAAGGGTTCCCTTTGAGTGCCAGATGGGTAATGCAATGCATTGCTCTGGCACTCAAAGGGTTATAAAAAAATAAAATTTAAATTCAGCGATTTTCATTCTCATTTATCTCCAATAAAAGCAGTTGGTTTACCTCAGAATGACTCTCCTTTTCTTTGAACCATAGGGATCGATGAAATTCATTTTTTTTTTTAATTAATAAATATTTTTTGGCACCACGGATCATAAAAATGAAAACAATGTTAAGTAAGTCAGCTTCTGTGGTGGATTTACTTTTCCATATCCTAAGCATGTGTGTCAAAACACAGTCGCACAGTGACTTGATTTAAGCACTTCCTCCTGTTCCAATCAGAGGTCAAAGCAATGAGTTATTAAAAGCACTTTCACTTCCTTTACACCAAAGGGCTGTCTAGGGCCTGAAGGCTTTAGGTTAAACAAGCAATTTGTCTGCCTGCTGTCCCGTCTCTTCTGCCTCCTGTCCCTCTTTGCTTGTTCTACTTCTTGTTTAGGGTTAGAAGATGTCACGCCAACTGAGAACCCTCCATGAGAAATGACTTTTACTTCCCTATACAGACTTAAAGGGTTAAAGGTTATAACAACGTCTGATATTTTATTTATCCAAACAGATAGTGCATAATCACTACAGGAAGGGCTAAATGTCTCTTTAGAAAAACAACAAGATCCGGCCAAGCCTACAGCCAATGGAATGTCATCTCCAGTAGTCACTAGAACGCAGTATTCCAGTCACCTGCAGCATTGTGGTTGCTTATGACGGTAACAAATATACAGTAAAGTAATAATAACCCTTTATTTGGACTTTACACATTCAGAATGTACAGAATATGTAGTCAAATTGCCTACTTTTGATTTATTTTCATCTGCAACTATTTTTTACACATTTGTTTTCTTGACAATGAACTACGTGGATCTGTTTGCAGATGGCTTTCTGACAGGGAACATGAAGGTGTAGTGATAGAATGTAAAAAATACAGCATTAAAAAGTTAGTGTAAAGAAAGTACACAGAGATCAATGCTGCAGGAAGAGTAACTTTGTATTACATTACGCAGAGCATTCAGTGCTGCAGAGAGACTGTAACATTATAATACATTACACAGAGCATTCAGTACTGCAGTAAAAGTGTAATATTGTATTACACTGCACAGAGAATTCAGTACTGCAGTAAAAGTGTAACATTATATTACATCACACAGAGAATTCAGTGTTGCAGGGAGACTTTAACATTGTGTTACATCATACAGAACATTCCGTTCTACACAGACACTGTAGCACTGTATTACATTACACAGAGCATTCAGTGGCACAGGGGGTGTGTAACACTGTATTTCATCACAAAGAGCATTCAGTGCTGCAGCACCGAATGATCTGTGTGATGTAATACAACGTACACTCTCCCTGCAGCACTGAATTTTCTATGTGGCATAATACAATGTTACAGTCTCTGCAGCACTAAATGTTCTGTGTGATGTAATATAATGTTACAATCCCTCTGCAGCACTGAATGCTCTGTGTGATTTAATACAATGTCACACACCTCCTGCAGTATTGAATGCTCTGTTTGATGTAATAAAATCTTACACACTTCCAGCAACACTGAATACTCTGTGTGTTATAATACAATGTTATAGTCTCCCTGCAGCACTGAATGCCCCATGTGATGTAATACAATGTTAGAGTCTCCATGCATCACTAAATGCCCTGTGTGATGTAATACAATGTTACAGACTCCCTGCAGTATTGAATGCTCTGGGTGATGTAATACAAGGTTACAGTCTCTCCCACACAGTTCAAATGGTATTAAGTCCTTTATTCTAAAACATTCCATGGGAGAGGTGAGTCATTAACTGCAGTTTTCCTTAGAATGTGATAGTAACAGCTACATTACTTCATGATAGTGTGAAGATCTGAACAGAGCATTTCTCAACAGAGGAAGTCGCACTTGTTTTAACAAAGCAGGAAAAGCCCCACAACACATGAGTTTTCTTCTTCTTCATAATAATAATAATAATAATAATAGTAATAATGAGAACAATACATACAACTTATATAGCGCTTGTCTCTTAATGGCACTCACAGAGCTACAGTAACTATAATGTTCAATTTGTTTAAAGGGATAGTAATATTTAAAATGTAAAAAAATATATGTTGTAGGGTTTATCCCCCTGAGTAAAGCAAGGGTACTCCCACTGCTGAGAGATATTTTATATATAAAAAAAAAAAAAATGTAACAACTCAATCTTGAATTTTTTAGATGCAATATCACAGTGTCCTGAAAATTTACAGTGGCGCTGTTGCTACACCATCCTATGGACTGCTCTGGTCTATAGACCATAAATCTCCATAGGATGGTGTAGCAACAGCGCCACTGTAAATTTTCAGGCCACTGTGATATTGCATCTAAAAAATTAAAGTTTGAGTTGTTATAATGTTTTAATAAAATATCTCTCTGCAGTGGGAGAACCTTGTTTTATCCAGGGACATAAACCCTACAACATATTTTTTTTACATCTGAAGTATTACTATCCCTTTAAGTGTGAAATTAAAAGTACCCAGGTTAACACTGCCAGAGAAAAAAATGTGTCATATCTAGATTGTGTATAAGATCTCAAATTTCTTTAACCATATATTTTTGTTTATTTTATGTGAGATATACAGTATATGGTCTTCTGATCCTTATTGTATATCCTCGGCAGGTTTGTGGAATGCATTGCTTCACTATGAAGTACACGCTCCTGTGTTCATCAAGGCATACCTCCCAACACTTGAAATGGGCCAAAGAGGGACACTGAGTTTTAGTGGGTATTGCTGAGGTGTGTCTGGTGGGTGTGACATCACAGAGAATTTTTAGGTTATTTCAAGACCTACTGGCACCTCTTTGTATAACTGGATAAATTCTTTAGAACAAGAACATATATTTTATTTACACAGACTAATTTATATACACATATACTGAAGTTTGTACACACATTAATGTGAGTTTTATTGCTGGGGAGAAATGTGATACACTTATATACACACCACACAGTCTGATCTCCTAAACACAGGGACACCAGGGTGGGAAAGAGGGGCAGGGGGGATTTGGGTTTCAAAGAGGGACTGTCTTTCCTAAAGAGGGACACTTGGAAGGTATGTCAAGAAGTTAACAGGACTTACCCAGGCAGGGGATGTTGATACAGCAGTCAAATGCATCTATTTTCCATTTGATTTATACTGTAGTGAATAGGGACATTTTTCTATCTTGAGAATGTTTACATGGACTGTGACGGAATGGTTGTCACCCAGAGAATGAAATGTGTCTGTTTTCAGTGATCACCATTGTCTTAACATGTGTTCCCATTCTTGAAACATTAAAGGGATAGTAATACTTTGTTTTAACTTTATTTTATTTTGTAGGCATTAAAAAAACATGAAGAATGATATGTCTTATCTCTCAAACCTTTATGGTTTATGAGATATTCACAAGCAAAGTTTCCCCCTCCCGCCCCTTTTACCCAGTGTAAGCCATCTCTTCTCAGATGTGGAATGCAGTCCATAGACCAGACAGATAACAGAAGGGGACACTCTTATTCCTATGAAAACAATGAATTCCCTGCCCCCCTTGACAAGCTTTTCAGGTTTTTCCCTTATCTTAATTGAAGATTGTCCCTCTCTGCAGTCTTCCTGGGCACCTCCCTTCTGCTCTGGCTGAGTAGTGTTACATCAGTAAAAGGGGTGGGAGGGGGATACTTTGTCATTGAATTACTCATGTACTACAACTCTGACAGAATTGAAATAACACTCTCCAAAGTCCAAATACTATGATGATTAATTAGAGCTGCTTTTATTATGAAACATTACTATCCCTTTAATGTTCCCTGTGTGTGCATGTATTAGAGAGTGTTGGCCATTTACCAGCATTGAATGGTTTGGTTAGTGTGTATGATGCACAGAGGGATGGTGCCATCCAGTCTAGCTGTCCACAGAGATTGTGTTATGAGATAGCCAGTGTTGGTCAGATAGAGGGGGTAGGGCAAATCTGTGCGTGGAATGTGTTTATCTTCCCCCTCACATCAGGCTAAGCAGATAGAGACCTGGTAGATGGTACCTGTGACATCAGATCCTGTAGGAGGTGGGTAGAAAAAAGGCTAGGAAGAGAGAGAGAGGAGAGAGTGTTGAAAAAATGCAGGAAGAGGAGAGGAGGCCTCTGCATAATGGTGGGAGGCCTAGGGTCCATAGGCATTCTAAAGGAGTACAGGAGAAACTGAGACTGGTGAGTGACCTCACTGGAAGAGTTAGAGTGAGTGGGCACTGAAGTGGCCAGACGCCCCTTCCATTTGTGGGCTGTAAGTCAAGGCGGCTGCAGCCACAGAAAGTACCCTGATGTTCCCATAACAAGGATGGTGGCCATGAAGCTAAACGTCGGAGGCTATGGCCCAGGAATAAGGAAAGTGGCTGTGGATAATCTCTTAGATGCCTTATCCAACTCTTCTGTCAGGACTAAAAGATACAAGGAAACGCCATGCAATCCAGCACCAGGAGCAGTGGGCGGAATGCCCACTCTTGCCTCTAGTGGTACTATGTGTAAGCTCCAGTGTAAAGCTAAAATGGACTGGGAGTATTATATGTAACCCCTGGCAATCTGACACACCAAGAAGAGAAAGCAGAAGTGTGTAGTTTTTATGTTTTACCCCTGTTTGTTTGCCTGTAATTGTTTTCTTATGTTTGTGTGCCGTGACTTCTCTAATACATAAAATTTATTATCTTTTTGTCTGGCTGGATAAATCGCTTAACCCTCGGTCTACCAATTAGTAACCCCTGTACCCCCGTCACATGGCCCTTTAGAATCATGAGTGGCTTTCTCTTTGAATTGCTCTAGCCTGCTTTGACCTTGATTCTGGAGCAAGGGTAGTGAAATGTTGGACTTCCAGCTGTTGGAACTACAGCTCCCACCATCTCCAGCCAGCCAGTGGACATCCTATAAACATTCTCAAGATAGTAATATGTCATTTTCAGTCATAGACTACAGCACTGTTCAAATTCAAAATACAGTAGTCAGATAAAACTGACAACTGTATGAAGGATACCTGCCTAGGTAAGTCCTTCTGCTAAACTAATTAAGAGTCACTTTAACTTCCAACAATTGCTCCTTCATAATTTAAAATATTCAAAAGAAAAGTTCTTTACCAGGTTGATCAGCTGGGTATGAACAATATCTTCAACTAGAACAGCCGTTTCATGTAAAGGACGGCGGGCGTCACCAAGCGAAAACCTAAAACAAAATTAAAAATCCCAGTAAACAATTTAGAATGTCACAACATTACAAACAAAAATGAACATCCGCTTCTATATGTTTTTGTGAAGGAAAAGCTGTACAAGTCAATTCAAGACCAAATTAATTTTCATATTTATTCACAAAATTGTAACTCTTTGGAAAATCAGAGAAGATATTAAATATTTGTACATATGTTATAATGTAAAACCTGTAATTTTACATTATATTTTTACTGATAAATATATTTGATTTAAGTCCAGACGCATATTTAAGGCAAACTATATACTTAGATATAACTGAGGTCACATAAATTCTGAATATATAATTATAATAGAACTAGTAGAAGAGTCTGTTTACACAGGCCACAGTGCCAGCTGGTTGCGGGGCAATCATGCACAGTAGAGACTTCCCGCACAGCGGCTGATACTTCGGAGCACCCCGCTCCGTATCAGCCACCTCACGGGCAGTCTCTACTGCGCATGACTGCTTCGTTACAAACTATTTAGCAAATTATTATATAGGATACATAGTTCAAAGAATTCAGATGATGAGTCAGATATATAAAATATCCCAAAAGCTCCACAGCAAGAGGCACACACACAACTCCAGCTGAACTCCAGCACACACACACACACACACACACACACACACAGAACTCCAGCACATACACAGAACTCCAGCACACACACAGAACTCTAGCACACACACAGAACTCTAGCACACATAGAACTCCAGTACACAGAATTCTAGCAAACGAACAGAACTCCAGCACACAAATGAACAGAACTACATCACACACACACACACAGAACTCCAGCACACACATAGAACTCCAGCAGAACTCCACACACACAGAACTCCAATACACACAGAACTCTAGCACACGAACAAACAGAACCCCAGGACACACACAGAACTCTAGAAGAACTCCAGCACACACTCACAGGACTCCAGAGCACACACACAGAACCCCAGCAGATGCAGAACTCCAGTACACACACAGAACTCCAGCACACACACACAGAACTCTAGCAGAACTCCACACATACAGAACTGTAGCACACACACAGAATTACATCACACACACAGAACTCAAGTACACACAGAACACTAGCACACGAACAGAACTCCATCACACAAACAAACAGAACTCCAGCACATACACACACAGAACTCTAGCACACACACAGAACTCTAGCTGAACTCCAGCACACACACAGAACTCCAATACACACACACAGAACTCCAGCACACACAACTCCTCACATACACAGAACTCCAGGACACACACAGAACTTCAGGACACACACACAGAACTCCAGCACACACAGAGAACTCTAGCAGAACTCCTCACACACACAGAACTATATCACACACACAGAACTCCAATACACACAGAACTCCAGCACACACAGAGAACTCTAGCAGAACTCCTCACACACACAGAACTCCAGGACACACACAGAACTCCAGCACATACACAGAACTCCAGCACATACACAGAACTCCAGCACATACACAGAACTTCAGGACACACACACAGAACTCCAGGACACACACACAGAACTCCAGGACACACACACAGAACTCCAGGACACACACAGAGAACCCTAGCAGAACTCCAGCACACACACAGAACTCTAGCAGAACTCCAGTAACTACTTTGTGTCTTGTTGCTGCGCTTAGTCTTGCTGTGGTGTTTGACTTTTGACATGAAATGGTCTTCAACAACCTCACCTTGTTAGTTGAGTTTGGCTGTTCCTTACCCAGTTTTATAATTATTGTGTTTTAATCCACATATTAAATTGGTAATACTTAGAACCTGTTTGGTATCATTTTTATTAATCATACACCTGACTATATGCCTACAAAATCCCTGACTTTGTGCAAGTGTACCCAGAAGATTTGATGCTGTTTTGAAGGCAAAGGGAGGTCACACCAAATATTGATTTGATTTAGATTTTTCTTCTGTTCACTCTCTATCATTTTGTTAAACGATAAAAATAAACTATTAACATGTCTATTTTTGAAAGCATTCTTACTTTACAGCATTTTTTCACACCTGCCTAAGACTTTTGCACAGTACTGTACATACATACACACTCTTACTGGAAGAGAGAATACACAGTCTGTAAACTAAACCACTGTGCTTCACACTGACTCTGATCAGTGATCAAAACATTTCAACATCTGAAAGCAAGGAACTGTATAAGACAGCAAGCAGGTCCTTACACAACACAGGATAAATACACTAAATCATACCCACAGACCTCAAGCGTATGAAATATGAGTAAGTCGTATATAGGCTTTGGTACAGAGTATCTGCTGTGTATTAACTTACTGTCAAAACTGAAAAATACAAGTAAAAATACACCACAACCTGGGGATATCTGCCACTGCAGAGCCACTCTGGGAACCACAGATGTTTGACTGAACCTCCATGTGGGATGTGGGAATCCCTTGAAATGTGGGGCAGAGCATTTGATCGATGATGTCACTTCCTCACTTACTGCATACATATGTGTAAGTAACCAATATGTACAAGTCTATACTACACATTCCACTGTCCCTTTAGGTTTCTGCAATACAGATGTCTTTAACCATTTGAGTGCCAGAGGGGTACGCAACGCATTGCAAAGCAATGCATTGCATACCCCTCTGGCACTCAAAGGGTTAACCTCTCGGATGCTAGAAAGGTCTCCAAACTCATTGCCAAGCAATGAATTACAAACGTCTCTAGAATACACTGGGTTTAATAAACTTTACTGTAGAAACTGTGGATCGGTGCTCTATGTCATATTCTTGGGTTATCCCTATGAGTGCCAAGGGTACCACACACAGTGCTAACTAAACTCAAAGCTATCAGAACAAGGAGTCTGAAATGATGGGCATATGTGAATCAAATTCAATGCGCATCTACATTAAACCATCCATATCCAAAATGAGTCCAACATGTATATTCCTGGTATAAAAATGTTAATCCCTTATTTGGATATTAACCCTCTGAGTGCCAAGTAGGTATCCATTGAAACACAAGGCTTTGGATACCTCCCTGGTAGGGTGAATGCCCCCACCAACTAGACTGAGAAGCATGTTAAAGGTATAGTAATGTTCCAAAAAAACAGCAGCTCCAATTAATCTTCATAGTATTTGGGCCATGGAGAGTGTTATTTCATTACTGTTAGAGTTGTAGTTCAAGAGTAATTGAATGATAAAGTATCCCCCTCCCACCCCTTTTACCTAGTGTAAGCCACCTCCCCTCAGATGTGGATAACAATGTAAACCCTGCACCCTTGACAGGTTTTTCCCTTATACTAATTGAAGATTGTCCCTCTCTGTTATCCACCTGGGCACCACCCTGGTGCTCTGAGCTGAGCAGTGTTACATCAGTAAAAGGGGAGGGAAGGGGATACATTATCATTCAATTACTCTTGAACCACAACTCTGACAGTATTGCAATAACACTCTCCATGGCCCAAATACTATGAAGATTAATTGGAGCTGCTTTTATTGTGAAACATTACTATCCCTTTAAGGGAAGACAATAAAATAGGTCTGTGCTCTTATGTTTGTCCATATTATAACACGCCTGAAGGACAGACCTAAGAGGTCTTGAAAGCTTGCATCCTAAATCTGCTTAGTTAGCCAATAAAGGTATCAACTTGACTATATTTGTCTCCTGTGGAGCCACATGGAAGTGTCAGGGATAAAGTTCAACAACGACATTTGTTAAGAATATTTTTTGACTGGAAGCCCAACCAAAGAAGACAAGCAATACAGATGTACAGTTAATCATGCTAGCAAACAATGAATTGAAGAACTGGTCCAATACACATCATGGTTTTTACAGATATTAAAGTGATGGTGTTCAGAAGGTGTTCTACAGAATCCCTAAAGATGAAGAGAGGATCTACTGGACAACTGAAAATAGTAGACAATGGAACAAGGTTGTGGTGTTGGGCGGTGTAAGTGTGGTATTTTGACAACCAGTGGATAGTGTAACAAGTGTCAGATGGTACATGTGTACACACATTTATACACAGGACTGGAAATGTCCTCTAGTCAGCTAGCCTATGACTAGTAAAAAATAATAATAATTCAGCAATAAGTAAGAAATAAACACTGCTCTCTTGACATTCATTCAACATTTTCTGTGTAGCAACTTTTTCCCTTCACTGGTGGACATCAATGATATATATCCAGACCCATATACTTATATCACACACATACACATCCTATTGAAACGTGTGTAATGCTGCAGTCATGCGCAGTACAGACTGCCCGCACTGCGGCCGATACAGAGCTGGACGCTCAGAAGGAGGATCCAGCTCTGTATCAGCCGCGGTGCGGGCAGTCTCTACTGCGCATGACTGCCCTGCAATCAGCTGGCACTGTATCAGCCGCAGCGTGGGCAGTCTCTACTGCGCATGACTGCCCCGCGACCGGCTGGCATTGGCACTGTGGCCCGTGTAACGGGCTCTTCAACTAGTTAAATATAAATTACATGTTTTTTTGCATTCCTCACATCCGGCATTGTTGAATACATTACTACATAGCTCCTTAATCATGAAGCGGCCTGCTGGATAAACAGCACAGGTAATATCAAGTATCTGAATTGTTATTTTATATATGTCTTACAAGATGATCTCTCGTGTTAGAGCACATTGAACTTTAACATCAGTATTCTATTAATTCTATGCATAATTGGCAGAGATGCGAGGCACCAAAGGTTGTTAAAATGTACAATAGCTGGGCTAAACGTGTAACAGAATTCTAAATAAAATATTATTTCATATTCTGTGGAAATTCTCCTTGTAAAATGTAATAGTCAGTTGAGACCCCTTATCTACAAATGTGACCAAGACATTTCATGTCAACTTCTCTTCACACTTGTTTTTCCCACACTCCACCTGCCAAGTTCTTCCCACACAAGGAACACCATACTAGACATCAGCATAGTGGTTTCTGCAGAAAGAAGTGAAAAACCAAGCCAGATAGCCACAGATGCTTCCTCTTCTCTGTATGTGAACATTTTCAGGCTTGCTCAAAGTGTCACATGACTCATATCTATTAAAACTGCTCATACAGTTTGCTTGTGTATTTCAGATTCTAAATTGCACTGCTACCAAATCATGCTAGACCTGGGCTGGCAGAAGGGCCCTTTAATCACAGTTGTACTACAGGTGGTGTTATAGTCTTAACAACAACTGTAGCACCACTATTGGCCACCCATATACTACATCAAGTACATAATGGTACATATTCCAGTGTTAAAGGGAGATCATATGAGCAGGGATGAGAAGAGCATCAGACAGGAGCTTGGCCACTCATGGCCTAAGCAAAACTCTTAATTTCCTTGGCCCCAGACTGGCAGGGTCAACACAGCAGTACCTCCTCTCCAACCAGATGGCTGCCTTGACTTTAGGATAGCGCAAAAAATCTGAAAGGCATTCACATACACTACAAGTCAATACCATTTAAAGATACACAATGTGACATATTACAGCACACTGGCCGTAATGAACAGCAGATTGCTCATTATAATAAAGGTCAAGCTCTGGCACACTGCCCTCCTTATCTTTCCTCAGCCCATTTATTGTGCCAACTCAGTGTATGGTCCTTTTGCCAACTTTGTATATTCCTTTTCTCCACTGTAGAATTTAGTCAGTCCATCTGCCAATTATAGCAGCACAATCCACTGTCATTACTTGCCCTACAATCAAGACCTCATTCAACACCATAGCCAGAGTCTGTGACAACTATCTTGAACCAATGATTCCAGTCAACAGGAGGCAGCTGGAGAAAAAATGAGCTGCTTCCCAGTCTGCCTATTCTATTGATAACACTATACAAGATGGCCTCATAGAACAACAGGTATAAACATGAAAAACAAAACGGTTACTACTTATAACCAAAAGAACATCAATCAGTGTTGGCGCTATAACTATAGCGACTCACCCAGTCACACACAGTGTGATAATCCGAAGCAGTCCCCGTCAATCCCAGCAAGATTTCTTCAAACAAGAGTGCACAGTGCGAGGGACCTCAACAGACTCGCCAAGTCATCAGAGACCAATCAGCAAAGGTTCATAAAAGGTTCATTGTTTATTTAACAGCTTAAAAACATCACAAATAGTGGTGAGGAAGTAACACATATATGACGACGAACCGCCTAACGCATTTCATGGACCAGGCTTCATTTAATCATAGGCTAAAATATGTGTTACTTCCTCACCACTATTTGTGATGTTTTTAAACTGTTAAAGGGGATGTATCGCCCCTATAAGTTAGCCAGAATAGTTAGGTTATATATTGAATAGGAGTAAAATTTTATATATTTTTTTAAAGCTCCTGTTGGTCTAAATTGCAGTTATAAACTCTGCCCTGCACCTACTTCTGCTTAGACAGTGGTTTCTTGCTCTGTAACCTCAGTCCGTCACTCTGCCTCTGCTCTCCTCCCTCTATCCAGCCTCCTCTGGTGACGGAGGCTTCCTGTCTGTAAGCTGGAGCGATCTCATTGGCTAGATATCAATGTCTGCCAATAAGACCGCTCTGTCTTACAGGCAGAAAGCCTTCGTCATCGGAGGAGTCTGGATAGAGGGAGGGGAGCGGAGGCAGAGTGACAGACTGAGGTTACAGAGCAGGTAACCACAGTCTAAGCAGAAGTAGGTGCAGGGCAGAGTTTATAACTGCAATTTAGACCAACAGGAGCTTTAAAAAAAAAAAAATTAATACACTTTTTACTCATATTCAATATATAACCTAACTATTCGGGTTAACTTATATAGGGGTGATACATCCCCTTTAAATAAAGGATGAATCTTTAATGAGCATTTGATGACGGGTTTCTGAAGCCTTGGTGAGTCAGTTGAGCACCCTTGAACTGTGCCTTCTCATAGAACAACAGAACTACGTGTGAAACCTCAGGCATGTTGGTCATGATAAAGGCAGGATATCTTGGGATGTCTGAACTAATTCTATTGGTTGCTTAAGCCAATTAGAAATATTAGCAACCCTTATGCTACAGGGCATAATGCTTGCTCTGGATTGATCAATCTGTTCCTCTCAAGTTCAGCTGGGAAAACTATGAGGCTGTGGCATAATTTTATGACCTGAGACAGAGAGCCCAGACACGTTTTGGTTATTGTTCAAGTGAGGTGTGCACAAACTGCTGTTGCATTCTGACACCCTTTTATTAATTTTTCAATCCCAACCAATCACAGTCTAAAACATTACAAGAAAGTTTCAACTTGTTATTCATTGAGTGGCTATTATCCAGTCAGTCAATCACGGGAATCTTTTGAAACTGGAATCTGTAAGGGTAGACCTAAATACCTCAGAAATTGCCATTTGCTTCCGACAGCTTGCAAAGATCGCACTCTGAAGACTCGCCAGTAGTTAAAATTCAAATTTTATTCATCTTCCAACATATACAGCATACATTCAAGGCCAATACAAAGAACTATCCAATGAATTATTTATGCAAAGAGCTGAGCTAAGAACAAGAGGTCATCCATTAAGACTTGAGGAAAGGCGCTTTTGACTAAAACACAGGCAGGGATTCTTTACAGTAAGGGCGGTAAGGCTATGGAATTCTTTGCCTCGGGATGCTGTGCTTGCAGATAATGTAACTGCATTCAAAAAAGCAATGGATGCCTATCTAGCACAGAACAATATTGACAGTTATGACAGATGGCTTCAAAGCAAATAGGATATTGAGCCGGGGAACTATTTGACACACACACACACCTACATTGGAAATTGCTCGAGAGGGCTTTTTTGTTGCCTTCCTCTGGATCAACAGGGGTGTTATTGGCATGGGCTGGACTTGATGGACGCATGTCTTTTTTCAGCCTTATCTACTATGTTACTATGTTACAGACGCCGGGCTGGGGAGATAGACTGTATCACGTGTTTCACGCTAGATGCACTTAATCATAGACATAACCATTAAGCACTTGGAAAGTAAAATTTAAATCTAACATTAGTAACAACACGTCTCGAGAATGGTCCCTGTGTGGACCGAAACATTGACATATATTTTTACCTCATTAAAGTATGAGTTTATATCATAAGTCCCACGGGTGCTGCCTTTCATTTCTAACTGTTGCATTTCTTTTTGGGGCTTTAAAGGGATAGTAATGTTTCACTAAAACAGCAGCTCCAATTAATCTTCATAGTATTTGAGTCATAGAGAAAGGTATTTCAATACTGTCAGAGCTGTAGTACAAGAGTAATTGAATGATAAAGTATCCCCCTCCGCGCCCCTTCTACCTAGTGTTACGCTGCTCACCTCAGATGTGAAATCTAGTTGCTTGACCAGACAGATAACAGCAGGGGACAATCTTCTTACTGTGAGAACAATGAAAACCCTGCCCCCACTGACAGGTTTTTCAGCTTTTTCCCTTATCTTAATTGAAGATTGTCCCTCTCTGCAGTCTACCTGGGCACCTCCCTTCTGTTCTGAGGTGAGCAGTGTTACATCAGTAAAAGGGGCGGGAGGGGGATACTTTATCATTCAATTACTCTTGAACTACAACTCTGACAGAATTGAAATAACACTCTCCATGGCCCAAATACTATGAAAATTAATCAGAGCTGCTTTTATTATGAAACATTACTACCCCTTTTTAACTTTCTTTAAGAGTGAGTGCTTTCCAAATCCCTGTCTGTGGTATTATATATATATTTTTTTTTATATTTTTTTTTTGTATACTTATACACTTTTGCATGTTCAAAAGTACACTTTATATTTGCTGTACATGCAAAACAACAAATAGAAATGCTTTTTTCTATACAGATTACCTGTACATTATGTTACTCCTCATCTATATATATATAGAATATTAACCACTTCCCTTATTATACTGTGCATGGGAGTAGATATATTTTAAAATAATTATAAGGGAAGTGGTTATAACATGCGTCCTCTCCCTTTATTCATCTGTGATAAACATACAAACATAAAGGTAAGTGCACGCTATTGCAACAGTGTGTGTACAGGGAGATAGACTGTGTGTGTATATGTGAGGGGGAAATATACTGTGTGTGTGTGTGTGTGCATGAGAGAGTGAGAGAGACTGTGTGTGTATGAGAGAGCAAGAGAGACTGTGTGCATGCATGAGAGTACGAGAGAGACTGTGTGTGTATGAGAGAGACTGTGTGTGTGTGTGTGCATAACAGCGTGTGAGAGACTGTGTACGAGAGAGCCTGTGTGTGTGTGTGTGTGTGTGTGTGTGTGTGCATGAGAGAGTGAGAGAGACTGTGTGCATGCATGAGAGTACGAGAGAGACTGTGTGTGTGTGTGCATAAGAGCGTGTGAGAGACTGTGTACGAGAGAGCCTGTGTGTGCGTGTGTGCATGAGAGCGTGCGAGAGACTGTGTGTGTATGAGAGAGCAAGAGAGAGACTGTGTGAATATGAGAGAGTGAGAGACTGTGTGTGTATGAGACAGCAAGACAGAGCGATAGAGATTGTGTGTGTGTATGTGTGTGTGTGTTACTCCAATTAAAAACACAATCATAGGAAAAAACAATATGCCTATAAAAACTAGACTCAGTAATACTTAAATTCAACAGTATCAAGTCACACAAAGACTTAGTAGCTCAGCTATGACTGAATATCTAATTGCCTTCTTGAGTCTTGTTATCTATCAGGAATGCTTGCAAACATGTTGCTCTTTTTATCAAAGAGCATATTTTTAACAGTAACAAAATGCATATATATATATAACATTTATATAGATTGTTTCAGGATCCATGCCGACTGCAACCCTGGGCTTGCAGTATGGAGGATTTATGTAAATTCCTCCCTACTGCTGTCTTTGCCAACCTAACCCCGTCCCCAGCCAGTCTGGGAAGGTGACTTGATCAGTAACACGTCTCCCCCCCATCTACTCCCCTCTCTCTTCTGCAAATCCACACACTGTCCTGCACCACCACCACCCTACTTCCCTGCCATGTCAACCACCATGTCCCCCAAACACAGCACCTTGTGTCCTCCACCCCATGACCACTGTTGTCTACGTTCCACACAGCACATTCTAATCTAAAATTAAAATTAAAAATATACAAAGCCATTTTAGGTGACAGGGTCCCTCTTTAATCCATCATGGGCTTGTTTAACAACATAAACAATGTAGTAGCTTGAAATACACACACACACACCAGTAGGCAGGTCTGATACAAACTAGGTTTACAGGTGACTGATGCACCGGTATTGAAGAACTCTGCCTGGATGACCTTGGAATACATTGTGAATGTATGCAGTAGTTCAAGAGGACTTGTTGTACAAACTTGTTAATAGGTCTGCATCCGCAGAAGAACAGCAGCAGCAAGAGATAAGACCCCACAGGCAATTCCATGCTACACAAAGAACAATAGCAATAATATGCACAAATAGCAGGGTCTGGAGAATGCCTGCAAACCAACCACCAAGGCCCTTAAACCAGTTAGCAGGGTTAAGGTTATCCGGCCAACCCAGTTACCTTGGTAGTTCCTTATGGTGTTTAGCTGCAAAGTGCTCCTTCAGAGACTCCACTTGCTGAATATGTGCTTCTACAGCACTCTCAATATTATCTGTCTGGTTAATATAATGACAACAAGAGGGCTCCGCAATGGTGCACTAACCCCCTTGGCTAGTTGTCAGATAATCTAAATCAAAGGTATGTTGTGCAAGCTGTATAAGTATCATTTGTATCCCCTGTGCAATCAAACAGAACGTATCATCACAAATTTCTGTTATATTGTCTAGGAGTTTAGCTAAATCTTGTACATAATTGTAATTCAGGGTACCCCTGGCTACTCTAGTAATATCTAATGCCACAGCAAATTGATACCCATCTGACTCGTATATTAGATCTGTGGCAGCCTTCTGGATCTTTCTCTGGAGCATGTGCTTAGGGGTACTGGCTACAGGGCACATGAGATACATCCCTGGAATCAGTTTACCTACATTACATGAACCAAGTGCCCCCTTGGGAAGCCACCTATAAGCCCACGTACAACAAAACCCAGTAAAGAGTTGGAGGCCAAACAAATTATTATATCCAGTGAGCTCACAGGAGAAAATTATATACATAGACTTCACCCAAAAAGATTATGGGGTTGGACAATCCTTTGTCACATGCAGTCACATTCAATAAATAGGTCTATATTGTCTTCCTAGTACCACTGACGAGCAAAACCCCTGGTTTCTCTATCGGGCTTTTATCAAAATCGGGGGCACCTTAACACAGCCCCTAGTGTCCCCCACCCATGTGAACTTTCCAACCAGTACTAGTCTAGTCTGGTTTACTTTATAACACCACTTAGGCTGTGTAGTATACCAAATGGGGATGTAAGAATCTGTACTCCTGTCAAATGATAATTGAAAAGCTTTTGCTATTATCACACTATAGAAGGTGTTATTAATCTCCCGGCAGGTGACAGGCATAGCACAGAAGAGCCCTGTCTTGATTCCAGGAGTATGGAAACACACCCAACAATCATTAGCATTGACACCCTGAGCCATTGAGAAATGCATCTGGAACAGTTTAATCTCAGTCTGAAGCAGTCTATTTTCAATCAATTGTCTCTCTACGTGCACGGTCATATTTTGTGGATTTGGGTCACTATCACATAATGGTATGCCCCTAGCCAAAGGGCCAGCACGATAAGTCCAAACCAAAATGATCCCACCGATATGAACACATGGCTTTCCACCAGGCTATTCCCATGGGTCCCAGGCTGTCTTCCCACCAGAGAGGGGTCATGCTGCCTTTTGCCAGTTAGCATGATGACTTTCCTCTTATCAGTTAGCATGGTGGGCCTTTCTTGGGATGAGTAGCAACCTAGAAGAAGGCAAATAAATTAGGTTAGTTTCTCCTTCTACAAGCACCAAAAAGGTAGCCCCTTGCCCCCTAGCAAGTATTCTCCTGTTGTGGCTTTCAGGCCACCCACCCTTGAGGCAGGTATTACTGTAACTTTTGCCCCAACCTCTAGTATTTGCAACCGTTCAGATATATTTTTGGTCATCATGACCACCTCAACCGAACCCACTACATCTCCTTTCTTCAGGTCACCGGCTAATCTGGGTGTGAGGATTACTACATATTCGCCCAGAGTATCTGCGTGTACTTTGCGTGACCATTTACACCAGGTGATGATGCTATGGTGTGGAGTAATGCAAAGCTTACACGTAGGTTTGATATCTAGAATACCTGTGTAACACACTATATTCTCCACTCCCCCCCCCATTAGTCATGTATCACAAAAACATGTTAGGGAGCTAGGATTTCATATCTGGCATTGTCTTTGGTCAGTATCTGTTTTGTTCTGATAACAACCTGTTTCTTTTCAGGCTCCTGATGTGTAGTATCATGGATGACACTGTTATTCAAGTTATTAACCACAACACCCAGATTAGCAAGTTTCCAAGACCAGTTGTGGTAATGTCTTCTGTGGTCCGGACCATATCATGCCCAGAAACTTGACCTGTTGGGCGGGACCATGTACTTTTTGCTCATTGGTAGCCCACCCTCTTTGTTTCACCCATATCAATAGCGTGTCCAAGTCCTTGGACACTTGTTCCTCAGTGTCTTCTGACAGCATGATGTCATTGATGTAATGGTATATTTGACCTTGGAGTGTCCCCAAGGCCTGAAAGTCACCGTCTATCAGTCCATGACATAAGGTTGGAGAATGCAAATACCCTTGGGGCACAACTATCAACATATATTGGCTTCCTTCCCAAGTAAAAGCAAACTGGTCTTGTGATTCCAGAGCAACTGTTATAGAAAAACACGCATTATCCAAGTCTATTACTGTTTGCCATTGTCCTGCAGTCTGTGCAGTCTTTTCCACCAAGGAGATAACTGGCACTGCAGCAGACAAAGGAGGTGAGACTTTGTTCAAACCCCTGTAATCTACAGTCATTCTACATCTACCATCCAGCTTCTTTACTGGCCATGCTGTGCTATTAAAATGGCTGGTTGCTGGTCTCAGTATGTCAGCTTGGAGCAAAGCTTGGGGTCCATTTGGCATGCATCTTGACTACTGGCTTAAGTGCTGAAGGACTCAAAGTATGGACGTCAGTGCCGAAGGTATAACCTCCGGTTTCAGTATGGATGGTCTAGCCCTTTAAGATGTCCATTCCCAGTATGTTATCTAGGATCTCTGTTGGGAATACTGGGCTTTTTCTTATCTGCATTCAGAACTGCACGTGGTACGCAGGTGTCTTCCTTCCCCCCAACCCTTCTACTATTACACAACCCTGTGTGAAACTGGAATTATGAGGACACTTCTGCCCCTGTATCCAGCAAGACTGTCACATAGTGTGGTTGTAACCAGATGGAGTGATTTAGGACTATATGACTTGAAATATTGATCCCCATGTTGTACATTGTGTGACATAATGTAATAGTTTGGATGGGGTTACTGTAATTCCTTTACAGGGATATGAAAGCTGGGAGCCAGAGTGCAGAAAATAAAGGCTATGCCCAGCACTCCTGCTTGCTTCAAATCTGTGCAACTTGGCTAAACAATGACTGGAATGTTAATTGGCTCCTGCTGTGCTTCCTTGACCAATCAGGGGAGGTTATTATGGTCCAGTCAAAAATGCCCCTTTTCCAAACCCTACCTTGCATTCTTATCTGGATAGGAGTGACTGGAAATGTAGGCCATTATCTGATTGGTCAAGCATAGCAACACTGTCCCAAGCACTAATTTAAATTCTAATCTTGATAAGAGTGTCTGGAAGTGTATATAAGCAGTGTGTTTCATCAATAAAGCTGTTCTGTTCTACCCTCCTTAATACAAGTCTCGGCTGTATTTCTGGAGGGGACTTAGGCTGGGGATTCTCACCTTAGCCATTACAGGAGCAAATTCACTTTCCTCGCAGGTCTACTGGCGTAGGGCCTCTGGAAACCCTACCTAGGGTTCAGCAGCTAAATCCACTATCTCTGCCAGTCTGCCAGGCGGCAGCATCCAGTTGTTCCTGCCTGAGCATCCAGGACCTCCAGGAAGCAGCAGGGCTAACAACTCTGTTGCTGTACACGATCTTGTCTCTTCTGTGTATTGTTGCCCAGCAGCAGCAGTGTCCTCATGAGTGGTCTATAAAGACTAACACCTGCAGCATAATCCACACCACATTATCTGCAGCTTTCTGTTCACCCTCAGAGTACCGTGATAGATCCACGTGGACAGCTGCTGTACAGGGTTTAACCAGCTCCTGTCCTATAACATATTTATTACATTCCTATGCTTTGGGAGCCCAGGGTCTGGAACTACGCACCCAACTTGGAAGTGGATGGGTTTATGAACTGCACTTATTCTCCGCCCTGTTCTCCTGAATCCAGCAAACATTTTCAGTTACCTCTGGTATTTACTATGGGATCCTGCCGACTATGCCAAATATTAGAGTTTAGAATCTGAATGTATCTGGTGAGTTTTTATTTGTCTCCAAGGGAGTATTTGGTTAGATCCAGAATTCCTACAGTCCTTGTTAGTAGATGTCAGAGTTGTTCTTTAGAATCACAATGTAAATAACTTAGAGGCAGAAAACAGTGTTACAAGCATATGATTGTTTATTATACTCTGATGTACTCAGATTCAGATGTTTTCAGTGTCTATGGGAGAGCCCTCCAATGGTCAAGACCACCATCCATAAAGGTTTGCTAGAAGACTGTATATACAACTGGACTCACAAATTCAGACATCCCAGATGTGCTCTGAGCTCTCTTACAATGCCCTTCCAGATATACATTCTCCACACCCTAACCAGAATGTACAGAATGCTACTTTTAGCCAATCAACTTATCAAATGACATATTTCTTCCTTATTTGGCACACAGCAGTTATCTTATAAACTAAACAACAAGAGCTACATGCACCTGTTATAAAGGCCAAACCCCAGCAGATATATTTCTATAATGTAGTCTATGTGACAGAAACTACACACACACACACACACACACACACACACACAAACACACACACACGGTATATAGGTCACGTAAAAAAGCTAAAGCATGTTAACCTTAAGATTACCCGGATAAGACCATAACGTATGATTCTCTGTAAAGTAGATTAGATTCAGTAAGTGTTCCAGCTGTAGCAAACACCTTGTGCTTCCGATCCATGGATCATCCTTTACTAGTAAATTATCAACATAATTGTGATTTACTGAAAAACACTTTGCATGCACCATGTTTTTTGCTTAACGTTTTTATATACATTTTGCATTCTAGAATGATTTCCAGTTTTTGTCAAGGTTTGGCTGAGCTGCTCTAATTTTGCTGCTTCATTCTACTGTCTGAGCTTATCCAGTGCTCTGCTATCCATTACTGCTGCCTTCCCTTTGCTGAATCAGGCTGAATCAGCTGACCTCTCTGTTTGCTCACCTGACTGCCATCAGCCAACCCTCCCAGCGTATTTAAAGCATCTTGGCTCACTACCTCATTGCCCTCATGTTTGCTTCTGGCTGCAAGAGTGTTCTACTGTGTTACTGATTTCCTGTGCATGACCTGGCTTCCTCTGGCTTCTGGTTCCTGACTCCTGGCTTGTTCCTGACATCACTGATCTCCGTATACCTGACCCCGGCTTGGTTGAGTACCTGTCTTAGTTCCTGACCCCAGCTTGTCTTTTGGTTTACGCTTTTGGATCACAATTTTGCTTTGTTTGCTTTTGTTATTTTAATAAAGGTTTTTTGCATTTTACATTTTTGTGTCTGTCTGGTTCCTGGTCCCTAACAGTTTTAGACTGTAAGCTCAAGGTAGAAACTCAAAATATACATAAACTATAACCAGACACCAGCTATATCATACAGTCAATACAATGCATCAGTAGCTTTTCCTAGCATCCAAGTGGTTGAAACCTGGGCATTTAGCTGCATTCTAGAACCAGAGTTCATTCCTCATCAGGGCTGAATTTTCCTTTAGTCAGAATAGGCAACAGAGAAGGATGCCTTATTGTGAAGGCCACATAAACAGTTCTGGCCGTGCCAATGCTGTAATGTCCAGTTTCTATTCTTATTTGTTCAGTTTACCTAGTTTATGTCAGAGGTTTTTTTTTATTAATGTATTTTAAATGCTATTTTCCATATCAAGCAATAAAAATATAAATCCTTCCCCTGTTATACATACAATAGAAAATGGGAGGGATCCGCAATGGCAAGTCTGGTCCTTTTTTTCATTAACTGTTATCAGTATAATGTAACCACAGAACACATAGTGGCCAAGTTGGTGGCAAACCTGTTTTGAAGTTTTATTAAGGTCAACTGTTCTGGAAGCAATTACCGAACAACACTGAGAAACCGAAGAGATAGGAAGTCACTTCAGGTAAAGTCATTAGGAAGCTCTTGCTTCTAGCAAACTGCTGTACAATCACAGCCTGTGTAAATAAACTCTGCTCACCCATTCGCCTTTAATCTTTTTCTCCTACTTGTTCAAAAAGGAAAAAAAAAAAAGACGACATTCTGCTGCAATTTAGGAGAACTAAAGGAGAAAGAGTAAAAAAACAAGTAATAAAAGTTTAGTGTTTCAAAGCTCCCTGCTTTTTGGTACTACGAGCTAGCACAAACAAAGGCAGAGCTTTCTGCAGAACACCACATCCGTTTAGATTAATTATACTTTGGTTCCTGACTTTGTACCAAGATGTGCTCTCCAGCTGTTGTGTTCAGTATTAGCACCGAGTCAACATGAGACTAATTAAATCAATAGAAATGAAAAGATAAAAGGGGTAAACACTCATTTTATTTGTTTGTGTGTGGAAGAGTATATTTCACATACATACAAGGTAGAGTGTGGCATTCCACCGTCAATTACAGCAGCCTTTATGGTGGCTTTTACCAAGCTGTCATACTACATACCTGGGAATGTTCAATGTTTGACCCAGAGACTCTGGATTTTGAGCCTCAGGGTCTCGGGGTGAAAGGCCACATTCTCAAGGTGACAGAGTCCAGTGCTACCCATTATATACTTAATTGCTTTTTTAGTCTCTAAAATGGAGCCGCTTGTACCACGAACGCAAAGGGAAAAGCAATACTTGTATTGTGTGTGTTAATGCAGGGATATCTTTAAGTTAACCAGGTGAGATGGCTCGGTTGGATAATGTACCAGCTGTAGAATCTGTACAAGCCGCAAGGTCATCAGTTCTAGTCCTGGCAAGGTCAGCTCAGCCTGTCACCCTTCTGAGGTAAATAAAATGAGTCCAGGACATACTTGAAAATGAAAGACAATCTCAATTTTTTTCCCTGATAAAATACTTTCACAAAAAATAAATAAGTTGTAGTATATTAGTGTCTCCTCGAGGATTGATTACAATGACCAGGAACATATCACAAAGTATATAGGAATTTTAACGGTTAAAAAAAGACCTCTCCGGGTCAGATGATTTTGAAAGTTTCCCGGTATGCATACCTAACCTGGCTTTAAAGTGGACTTATGTTAAGATAAGTATATATTATATAAGCCATTTGTTTGTGATCTAAATAGTTTTTAAGACATTAACCTTTATTTGTTGATAGCACAGTAAAACAGTTTATGCTAATTAGATTATGTGCCAAGCCTATACTATCAAGCACTGTGCTATGAATTAACCTATATCCAAAATGGAACAAGAAGCCCTTCAAAATGTTGTGTACTGGGCGGAAGATGATGAAGGGATAGCTGTCATGCAGATGCGCTCCCAGTTCTGGCCTTCTGGACAGTTTCCTCCTCTCTATGGCTGTTTCCTGCTTCGCTGGCATCCACGCCTCCCTCTGGGCTCCATTTCCATTTGAAGCCTATAAAGCACCGGCTCCGGCGCAGTATGATGCATTAGTATAGCGTCTCATTGCCTGAGTCAAGCTTGCCTTGCCGAAGCATTACTGCCCAGTGTTTTTTGACTCCTCTTATCGTGCCAGCCTTATTGATTCCTGTTTAAGACCTGGACTGCCTGAATTCTCTTCTAGCCTGCCCTTTTGCTGTGTTTGATCCACTGTGTATGACCAGGACTGCCTCACTATCCACATGCCTGCTGATTTTGCCAAGTTACTGTGTATATCCTTGCTCTATATGACCCAGATTTCCTCACAATTCTCCTGCCTGCTGAGTTTACCTAACATTACTGTGAAATATGCAGTATTTATGTTAACTAACTGTTAAGGTGCTAAAATAGACTGCACCCTGGGTAGGATACTATTTCTATAGAGCCTGCTCAATTCTAGGACAGGCTTATTCCTACTTGAACATCTCTTGAACCAGCCAAGATTGGGAAATTACTTTCAATATCCCCTTCAAAAACACAATAAACAAATTAAAAAGCATTGAGCCTAGAACTGAACCCTGAGGCACCGCATTTTTTAACTTTTAGATCAAATCAAAAAAAGTTAAATTTACAACTCTCTGCCTTCTAATCATTTAAACAGTTCTCTATCCATACACTCATATCAACTCCAAAACCAATGCCTTTTAAACCCTTGAGGACAAGTCATGTGCCAGGACGTCACAGAAATCTGTCCTTTGAGGACGGATGAAGGTCCCAACAAGTCATGGGTTAATAACAGTGGCGTAACTATAGGGGTCGCACCTGCGACCGGGCCCATGCACTCCAGGGGCCCGGCCTCCCCCTGCAACCACTCCGTCTGGCGCCTGCAACCTCCCGCCGACGCTCTAGTAATGCAGAGCTCTGGGAGATTACATCATCTCCCAGCACTTTGCATTACTAAGAGGACCGCACGGGAGCTGCAGGTAGGAGATAAGGGCATTGTGGTGGGGTGGGGGGCCAATGTGGTGGTGGGGCCCCCTGGCACTTCTTGTACCAGGGCCCAGAGGCCTCTAGTTATGCCTCTGGTTAATGACCACAGCGCTCCCTGATCACTGCAGAGCCAGGATCAGAGCAGTCAATATCAGCCTTCCTCCAGGAGCTTAGCACACATGAACGATACTACAGCAATCACAAGTGCCAGTGGAGCCACAATACACAGGCAATGTATGTAAACAATCCGATGTCACTGTTCTCTGCCTCTCTCCTCCTCGCTGTGATTGTGTGTGAAGCAGAGAACAGAGCTCCCAGTGCCTGAAATGGCCAAAGATGAGTCACTTTTGATAGGTGTCTATTGATAGGTCTAGGTGTCTTATTCACCTTATCCTTTATCAGTCTCTATTGGTATTTGTCCTCTGTAATCCATGAATTTAATTAAGAAAATGCTGTGGTTTGGCCAAAGCCTGTCACCATTGTTTCCTTTGTATATAGAGAAGAAAATAATGTGATTAAGGTGTCATTCATTGCCTTAGCCTCACTAATGAATTCACCTGTCTCAGTTTTAATGGGCCCAATATCAACCTTCCTCTTTTTTGCCATTTATATTCTAGTAGAAATGCTCATTAATATTATTGCTATCTTTTGCAATTTTTGGCTGTTCTAATTGTTTGTTTGCAGATTCTACTGTATTCTTTATATTTTTAAAAGAATGTGTCCAACCCTTTAGGCTACATACTACAGTTTGTTCCTTATTCCTCATTTCCCTGTGAACCTCTTTGATAAGCCATACACTGGTCTGATTATGGTTTTCTTTCTGAATATTTATATTTAAATCCTTTAACCCTTCATTATTTGTGGATGTCAATATGCACTGATATTAGTGTTTACTCCTAAAGGAAAATGCCAATTGCAAATCTTGATATTCTTTTATGACTCCTACAGAGATCTTCATTCACACATCTAGAACAGAAAAAATATAACTATTATGTAAGTTAATAAATAGATGAGATGTTAATTTTATAATATATTTTGTGTATAATTACCAGTACTTTTAAATTCTTAATTATAATTGTTTCTAATAGATCTCATATTTATAGTGTGGCTTTGGTATTTGACTGAATGGTATAGGCCTGTATAGATGTTCTTGACAAACAGACCTTCAGTATCCATTACACATAATGCACTATGTACCTGAGGTTATGTTGAGAGATGTCATTCGTAGCATTTTTATGCATTCTTTTATTTTTTTTAAACTATACAATATATATTTCTTAGTATTTTCCCCCCTTTTCCATCCCTCACAAACGTTAATTACAAAATAATATTGGGCTACATTCAATAAGCTAATGAAGAGCAATTTAGAAGCACACCAAGTGAACCAAAAGTGACAAATACAATTTACAATTATATAAATCAGGATTTTAACCTCTCCAACGCCAATGCACTCCCCAACTCACTGCTTCTAATAAAGGCTTGGATCCTGTAGCTGGAACGGTCTACAAAGTGTACCTGGTTTTCAAGCACACTTTGTAGACCGTTCCAATGAAGTATTTCTTTCTAGACGCGTTATTTCGACTCTGCTGAAGAGCCGCCTTCTGGTCACATGACCAGACTCTCCTGTTGTCGTCTAGAGGCTGACATCTGTGGAAGGAGCGGGAGGGGGTACTTTAGCTGGTTATATCTCTCAAACTATAAAGGTTTGAGAGACCAGACTTACATCAAATGCTTGCTTTTTTATATCTAGATATTAAAAACAGAAACCAGTGCACTCTTATCTGCGAATATCAAAAAATGCACAAAAAACAAAAAAAAAACAAGGATAACAGGTGATGCTACAGGAGAAATAGAATTAAGAAAAATAAAGAAACCTGCAAAACTAGCACTCTTCCAAAGATATCACATAATTGGATGTAGGTGCATATTTAAGAAATTACATTAAAACGTAACCTTTATTATCTTAATAAAATATCGAAACACCAGCCATATAAGGCCACATAAATAGCAACGAAAGCACCATTAAATAGTTATAATAGAGAAACACTCTATTACAGTCTTAAAATAAAGAAAAATCTTTATTTCTTAGAGTCTCAATATTAAAGTGCCTAATCATATAAAAATAGACCAAGACGATCCTGTTCAATTAACATACATCGTATGTACCACTGGCTTACCGGACTCTTGTCAAATCCTATGCCTACAAATCTATGAAGAGTCTGTACCCTGACTCAAATGTTACCAGGGCATGATTCGGATTGCCAGGAGAAACTAATAAATCCTAATCAAGTATAACATATCATTGTAGATCAACACTATTGCACCCTATTGCTATATTGTCTGGATGTACTGGATCCAAGGTCAAAAATCAAAAAACACCCTACGATGAGTTGTGAAAAGATCTTACATACCTACCAACATTTCAGATTGCCAAAGAGGGACACTTGTGTTTTAGGGGGAGTGGCAGGGGGTGTGGTTGGTGGGTGGGGCATTACCAAGAATTTTTAGGCAAATTCATGACCTATTGACACCTCCTTGTGTTTATTTATTTATTTATTTAGAAAATGTTTTACCAGGAAGAATACATTGAGATTTCTCTCGTTTTCAAGTATGTCCTGGAGAGTTTTCAGTAAAGGGTTACATATTTACACTAATTGTGAGACATTATATACAAACATACATAATATATACAAACATACATAATATGTAACCTAATAAATGACTTATAACAAGACCATAGTATTTTACTTACACAGACTAATTTATAAACTCATATCGTGATGTTTAAACAAACAATAATGTGAGTTTTATACACACCACACAGTCTGATCTCCTAAACACAGGGACATCAGGGTGGGAAAGAGGGACAGAGGGATTTGGGTCAAAAAGAGGGACTGTCCCTCCTAAAAAGATACACTTGGGAGGTATGATCTTAGCCTCACAAAATCTCACTATAGAAAAACCCATTCTCACATATTGGACAGAAGAAAAATTATGTGATATCTTTGGAAGAGTACTAGTTTTGCAGGTTTTCTTTGTTATTTTTCTTAATTTTTTATATCTACAAAATTAAACAATGTTAAAATCAGCCATTACTATGCCTTTAAACCCAGGCCTGTTTCCTGACCTCAAGGACAGAGGTAGGACACACCTACTGAAGTTCAAGTGTGCTTGCTAACCGTATGTAATATAAATTTTGAGGGTGTCCATACAGTCACATTTAAGTGGTTTACAATCCTGTAAGGTATGCTAAGCCATTTCCTTTTCTTGCTATAAATAGCTCACAAAACAGAATATGAATTTATAGTAAATGTTTAGAATACACACACTTATTTAATCACCTTCTCAATGACTGCATTCAAGACGCACTCAAACAAAAGAAACATATTTCTGAGGCATGAAATACTTCCATTCACTAGAACCTAAAGACATCTCATTATAACGCAAAAAGTTATAAATATCATGTGAACCATGACACAGGGCTTGTAAAATACATCCATTCATAAACAGTCACGCCTAATGGAATTAAAACACTGACATTCTCCATTAAAAAGTGATTAGCTGTAGTTCATTGAGCATTCACAACGATTCATTTACTTGGTAATTTGATTGACCGTAGTTGTTACGGAATCAGGAAAGCCTCTTGCATATCCAAGAATGGCTACAGGCTACAAATCTAGTTTAACCCTTTGAGTGCCAGAGGGGTACGCAACGCATTGCAAAGCAATGCATTGCATACCTCTCTGGTACTCATAGGGTTGAAGAATGAATTTGTACTAGATCAGAAGTAGGCAATGTTTAGCTCTCTGCAGCTGTTGGAGACTACACAGCTGAAGAGCCAAAGGTTGCCAACCCTCTGTACTGGGTGAACCGGAAAAAAACAAACATTTTCTTTGTATGACCGTGAAAAGACTCCTAAAACTGGCATACAAAAAACTCTTCCACTTTAAATAGATAGTAATGTTTCACAAAAACAGCAGCTCCAATTAATCTTCATAGTATTTGAACCATAGAAAGTGTTATTTCATTACTGTCAGAGTTACATTCAGTGTTCTTAGGGACTCCAGTTACTATATATTCAGGCCCAGTTAGGGGTGGCATTTGCCAGGGGTAGCAGTTGGCACCTTTACCACAGTACATCTTTATCTAAGTACTGAGAGTTAGGCAAGAGAGTTGGACAAGAGAGAGACAGCTGCTGCAGCCACCTACAGACAAGAGGCAAGTAAACAAGCTGAATTCAGAATGAAGAAACAGTCATTTTCACCAAGCACTGACATTTGCTTCCTCTACTGAAACTACTGACCACCTGATGCAAGAAACCAGGATTTCCAGTCACCATTAACCACTACAACTTCTGCCTCTCCTGATCATCATTGGACTACTTCATTTAACCCTGCACTGATTCCTACCCTCACCAAGTACTTTGCAGTTCTGCTACTGAGTCTCCTCACCATCCCTGGCACCTATACCCTCTGCTTCGTGGATTGACCCTTGACTGCCAAGTCATCTGTACTCTCCTGGATTACTGACTGTTGCACATCTCTACTGCCCCATTCATTAACCCAACTATGGGCAAATTAACTCCTTGTTTTGTCATCGCCATTCTCACATGCATAAGAGTCTCCTCCTCCTGTGTCCACATTAAGTGTCACGCCATTCACATTGCACCCTCAATTCTTCACTCACCACTTCTCTGCTCCCATGAACTTTTTTCATTCCTCCGCTCCCTATCACCACCATCTCCTTCTACCCCTGCAAAAAAGACCCATTGCTTCAAATCTCACTCTCACCTTATGTCCCTGTCCCTTCTCCTCCTACTTGCTGCAGGTGACATCTCACCTAACCCAGGCCCCCCTTCCATTCTCTCTTGGACCACAGAACCCACTCACACACGCAACACTCACAATCTAATAACCGTACCCCGTCACCTAACCTCCTCCCCCCCCTTTTGTTTTGGTCTCTGGAATGCCCGCTCTGTGTGTAACAAACTAACAGCTGTTCATGATCTGTTCATTTCTCATTCCCTAAACCTCCTTGCCATCACTGAAACTTGGCTCACATCATCAGACACTGCCTCCACTGCCGCACTCTCATATGGAGGCCTTCAATTCACACACACACCGAGGCCTGGCAACAGGCAGGGAGGGGGAGTAGGCATCCTGCTGCCCCCTAACCATATATTTCAGGTACTCCCCACTGTTCCCTCTCTTTCCTTCCCTACATTTGAAGCTCACACACTTCGCCTCTTCTCTCCCCTCCCCCTGCGTGTCGCTGTCATATACAGGCCACCTGGTCCCACTGCACAATTCCTTGATCACTTCACCTCCTGGCTCCCTCACTTCATGTCCTCTGATGTCCCTACTCTCATCATGGGTGACTTCAACATCCCTATAGATAATCACAACACCCCCCCTGCCCTCAAACTCCTCTCCTTAACAACCTCCTTAGGCTTATCGCAGTGGACCAGCTCTCCCACACACAGTGATGGTCACTCCCTCGACTTGATCTTCACTAACCTCTGCTCGGTCTCCAACTTCTCTAACGTCCCTTTTCCCCTCTCTGACCACCACCTCCTCACCGGTAACCTCATCATACCACGCAAACCCATCACCCCCGCCACAATCAAGCGCATGCGGAGAAATCTACATTCTCTTGATAAGCAACAATTTTCCACCTCCCTGCAGCCTATCCTCAACCCCATCCTCACACTTACTTGCCCAGACAAAACTACTGCTCTCTATAACAGCACTCTCACTTCAGCCCTTGACATCGCTGCACCTGCAACTCCACGCCACCCACGCACAACCCCACTACAACCCTGGCACACAAGACTAACGCGATACCTCCAAAGGTGCTCACGCACTGCTGAAAGGCACTGGAGGAAATCGCGCTCCACAGCCGACTTCACACACTACAAATTCATTCTCCGTTCGTATAGCTCTGCCCTCTCCCTGGCTAAACAGTCATTCTTCTCCTCTCTAATTTCTAATCTTTCCTCCAACCCCAAACGCCTTTTCTCAACCTTCACATCTCTTCTAAACCCACCAACACAAACACCTTCCACTAACTTCTCGGCCCAAGATCTCGCCAACCACTTCAAGAACAAGATTGAATCTATCAGACATGATATTTCATCACTACCACCCCCACCCAGCCAGCCCAGCCCTGTCGCCTCTCCCACATACACACTAAGCTCCTTCCCACCTGTCACTGAGGATGAAGTCTCCCTTCTCCTCACTCGCTCAAACCTAACCACATGCCCTCTCGACCCAATCCCATCTCAGCTCACCCAAGAACTCTCCCCTCTACTAACTCCAATCCTTACTCACTTATTCAACCTCTCTTTGTCAACCGGCACCTTCCCATCCTCTTTCAAACATGCACTAATCACTCCCATCCTAAAAAAACCCTCCGTGGACCCAAACTCATTGTCAAATTACCGGCCAATTTCCCTACTCCCGTTTGCCTCCAAGCTTCTCGAGCGCCTTGCATATAACCGGCTCACTAAATTCCTCTGCTCCCATTCCCTGCTAGATCCCTTGCAATCCGGATTCCGCCCTCATCACTCCACTGAGACTGCCCTCACTAAAGTGGCCAATGACTTGCTCTCAGCCAAGTCTAAAGGCCACTACTCCCTACTCATTCTTTTGGACCTGTCAGCCGCATTTGACACAGTCGATCACCCACTCCTCCTCCAAGCCCTCCACTCCCTAGGCCTCTGCGACACTGCACTCTCCTGGTTTTCATCTTATCTCTGCAACCGCTCCTTCAGTGTTTCATACTCCGGCTCCACTTCCCCACCCCTCCCACTGTCTGTTGGTGTGCCCCAAGGATCAGTACTGGGACCCTTGCTCTTCTCAATCTACACTGCTTCCCTTGGAAAACTAATAAACTCCTTTGGGTTTCACCATCATCTCTATGCTGATGACACCCAAATATATCTTTCCTCCCCAGACCTCTCTCCTTCCCTCCTGTCCCGAGTGTCTGACTGTCTGTCTGCTGTGTCTTCCTGGATGTCCTCCCATCAACTCAAACTTAACCTTAGCAAAACTGAACTAATTCTCTTCCCTCCATCTACAACCAGCCTTATCCCAAACATTACCCTCACCGTTAACAACACTTCCATCACACCAACCCCTACAGCACGCTGCCTGGGGGTCACATTTGACTCTGCCCTATCCTTCATTCCTCACATCCAGTCAATCTCCAACTCATGCCGCCTCCACCTCCGCAACATCTCTAGAATCCGACCCTTTCTCACAGAAGACACTACCAAAATTCTAATCCAAACACTCATCATGTCCCGTCTTGACTACTGTAACTCTTTACTAATTGGCCTGCCTCTCACCCGACTAACCCCGCTACAGTCCATAATGAACTCTGCTGCAAGACTAATCTACCTCACTCATCGCTTCTCTAACACCACACCCCTCTGTCAGTCCCTACACTGGCTCCCGTTAGCATACAGAGTCAAATTCAAAACTCTGGTGCTAACTTATAGAGCCCTCACTAACACTGCACCCCCCTATATTTCATCTCTCATTTCCAAATATACTCCCGCCCGCCATCTTCGCTCTGCACATGACCTTCTGCTCTCCACAGCTCTTATCACATCCTCCCACTCCCGCCTACAGGACTTCTCCCGTGCTGCACCTGAGCTGTGGAATTCCCTCCCCCGCCCCATCAGACTCTCCCCCAGCCTTCAAATCTTCAGACGCTCCCTGAAGACTCACCTCTTCAGGGAGGCTTATCAACTGCCTCCATAAACATCATCACCAAGATTCACCCCTTGCACGGACTACTGCACTCAACAGCACTTCTCACTCCCACCCACTGACTGGCAGTTCATGTGGCAGGAGGCACTTAAACACAATAGCACTTACTCCTTCTGTATCAAACCTACCTTCCTCTAGACTGTAAGCTCTCACGAGCAGGGCCCTCTGATCCTCCTGTTCTACACATCTGATTGTACTATTTAATACCTCTGTATGTCTATTCCCCAATTGTACAGCGCTGCGGAATTAGTTGGCGCTATATAAATAAAGAATAATAATAATAATAAAGTTGTAGTTCAAGAGTAATTGAATGATAAAGTATCCTCCTCCCACCCCTTTTACCTAGTGTAACACTGCTCACCTCAGATGTGGAATCTGGTCCATAGACCAGACAGATAACAGTAAGGGACAATATTCTTCCCGTGAGTATAAGTAAAACCCTGCCCCCCTTGACAGGTTTTTCCTTATGCTCACTGAAGATTGTCCCTCTCTATGATGCATCCGGACAGTCTTGCTGCTCTGAGGTGAGCAGTGTTACATCAGTAAAAGGGGCGGGAGGGGGATACGTTATCATTCAATTACTCTTGAACTACAACTCTGACAGTATTGAAATAACACTGTCCATGGCCCAAATACTATGAAGATTAATTGGAGCTGCTTTTATTATGAAACATAAGTATCCCTTTAATACCTTATGCTAATCTATGTTAATATGTTATGACTAAAATGAGAAACTGATTTATATGTACATTATCTGTATAATATGCACATTAGCCAAATATGTTTGGATAAAGTATGAAATACACTTTTGCTTAAAGGGATAGTAGGGGTAGTCTCTACTGCGCATGACTGCGGCGTTACAAAAGTTTTAGCGAATTATTATATAGGATATGGAAAGCTTACAAATGGCTTCAATATCATTACAATTAAAAAAAAAAACATTTAAATATAGCTGTAAATTGTTTAATGTAGTTTTCAGATTCGGAACTTGCAGGTATTCAACTTACAGCTGATCCCATCATTCCTTTAGCACTTACAGCTGATCCCATCATTCCTTCAGCACTTACAGCTGACTCCAAAGGAATTACCCTATTGGCCAGCCACCTTAGCTTCAATGGGTAACGTCACTACTCGCTACCTAAGTCCGGGGCAAACTCCCAAAGGGTTCTGACCAAGGATAAATTCACATAACTTTACCACAACAGTTACCAATCTCTGAAACCCAGGCAAGAACTACCCGCCCGTCTGTGACAAACAACCAGACACCACAATTACACCATAATAGAGAGGGAGGAAGTGATGCTTCTCCTTGCCCTCTCTTCCCCCATCTGCAGTCCACTTCCTGTACCAACCCATAAGCTTTTTCCATACTCCTCCCCTAGCACCCACTCCAACAATCAGGGCCTACCCTCCCCATGACATGATTCCCTTCCCTGTACTCTTCGCTCCAATCCGGGGATTTCTTTTTTGTCAAAGTTTCTTACAATAATGTGTTTTTTTAAAAGGCAACATATTCCTTTTTTATCATTTACAACCTCACATCCTGTGGTAAATAGAAAAATTGTTTTTGATAATTTACTGTATTAGCTTTATATCACGTGTGTCAAAGTTCGGCCCTTTTGGACTGCAAACAAGTCAAAATTTCACTGCCTGAGCCTGGTTAGTCAGTCAAAATAAAAAAGCAACTGATTCACTCACCTGTGCTTCGTTAGGAAAAAATCTTAAATCCTGGCCTGTTTGCAGCCCTTGATGACCTAATCTTCAATACCCCTGCTTAATGCTGTCTGACACAGTGATTCTCAACCAGGTTGCCGTGGCACTTTGGTGCGCCACGGACATCAATTTAGGGTGCCCCATGTTTTCTATGAAGACTAACAAATATGGACTTTTTAAATAAAGCTTTATTGAAATTGTTATGCACAATATGTTTAATTTTGTTATTATGATTGTAAGACCTAATAATAACTACATTTATGTATTGTACCCTTCATTATGCATTTGATAAAGTACATTAAATATGTTAGGGGTGCCCCGAATGTTCTAGATTACATGTTAGGGGTGCCCCGAACAAAAAAGATTGAGAACCACTGGTCTGACAGCTCCTTTAACCCTTTGAGTGCAAGAGAGGTACGCAACGCATTGCTCTGCAATGCGTTGAATGCCTCTCTGGCACTCAAGGGGTTAATTGGCATATTTTTCCTCGTTACTGTAAGTCTATCAATGAATCCAACAAGATATGGCTAAAATAGAAACTAAATAAGCAACTTTATTAAAAAGACATTTTATTAAGTTTTTCTAATAAGGAAGTTATTATATTATTATAAAGTCCGTTTTTATATTTTCCCAATGTTTTCTCAATATGCTTGTTCCAAATCGTAATACAACCAAGCCTTCTAAAATTGGGTATTGGCCTTTCCCCAAAATACTTAATATTATCTAAAATTTTGTTCCTTGCTACTCACACAACTAGTATCTGAATGTTTCATTTATTGGAATACAAATATACAATTAAATTGTAGTAATAAGTTTAAATATCACTTCTCCCTATATATTAAGTAACAATAAAATTCACAATGTTTATAATATAGCAACCAAGGGAATAATATTTTTCTATAAGCAGAGAGCCACATATTAAAAAATAATTCAAAAAACAATTTTATATACACCTTCTGTTTAGTAGAAAAGGGCTTTTTAGATGTAAAAGCAAACTTGTTGAAATGCATACAAATACCTATTGTATAGAATTTCTAATGGGCTTTGATTACATTGCCCTCCAAATACAGAGGTAAAAAGTACATAGCGATCATGAATAAAAGGAAAATTGTGATAGAATAAGCAATCTTGGTAGAAATAAAGGTACATTTATTGATAATTCACAAAAATATTATAAAATTATATTAAAAGCATGTTTATTATTTATTTCATAAAACAATGATAATTAGAGTTCACTGATAACTATGTTGCTCGTCGTTTAAAATCCAACATCAGTCTGGATTTTATTGCACTCAAAGGGTTAATGGAAATTTGGTAGGAAAAAAGTTAAAACTACTTATCAATTGAAATGTAATCTAAGCCATCATTTCCTGATAGATTTTATGTGCACTTTTTTTCTGTGATATCGTGATACGTGATGCTAAAATTAAAATATTATGCTAACATATACAAAAATCTAAAAAAAAAATAGCAAGAGAGACTATTGTTGTTTCTTTGGTCAGCTATACTTTTTTTTTATCTCTTAAAGCTACCCCTAGTGTGTTTCTATGCAGTTAGTTCAATACTTTTTCTAACAAATTTAGATTGTAAGCTTTCGGGCAGGGACCTCCCACCCAATGTTTCACTCTACAAAGCACCTGTAACCCTGTATTATTTAAACCCTTAAACTGTAAAGCGCTGCATACACTTGTGGCGCTATATAACTAAACATATTCATTCATTCATATTTGAACAGTAGCAATTATTTTTTTACACATTCTCTGAATAAAGAATAATTGATAAAAATGGTCCATTGTGTAGCATAATTTTCTTTATCTACCACCTTATCCACAGCCTGCCCTAGGGTTTATACGCAACATATTTATTTCCCCAGTTTACTGTCACCAGCTTTAAAGGGGAATAGCACCCCAATAATAAGTGGCTCTTTATTTAACAGAAGTACTTAAAGGGATAGTAATACTTAAATTTTAGTTAACTGCATTTTGTAGCCCTTAAAAAAAAAGAAATTAAATGCCCCCAGTGTCATCTCTCAAACCTTTATGGTTTGAGAGTTATACGCTTTCAAAGTTCCCCCTCCCGTGACGACAGCGCTCTGACTGCAGGGGAATCCGATCCTGGAACCAGCCGGTGGCTCTGCAGCACAGCCGAGATCATGTTAATGAAAAATAAGTCTTTCACTGAAACGGTCTTCTACGTGTGCTTGCAAACCAAGCACGCGTACAAGACCGTTCCAGTGAAGGTTTTATTTTTCGATAATGCGGTCTCGGCTCTGCTGAAGAGCCTCCGCCGCTTACGTGACCGGATTCTCCTGCATTCAGATTGATCGCTGACGTCAGGGGAGGGTGAACTTTGAAAGCTGATAGCTCTCAAACCATAAAGGTTTGAGAGATAGCACTGGGGGCATTTAATTTCTTTTATTAAGGGCTATAAAATGTAGTTAAGTAAAATTTAAATATTACTATCCCTTTAAGTAGGAGTCAATACAGAAGTCCAGTATCATGTCAATTCATTGCCAGTAAATCAAACCTGGAAAAAAATGATTACGTTCCCATTATAAATATTCATGTTGTCACAAAAATGTTAGCACTACAGATAAATCTGATGAGTTATACAACAAATTTCACAAAAAGGCTACAATTCTATAACAGCAGATTCAAACATCAGACAAAACAATTCCCTGAAAAGAAGCTCATGATGAGACTTGTATTTGATTGGAGGCATCACATTATGCCAGCCCAGCTTCTTCAGAAGCACACTTCCAATAGAAAATAACCGTAAACAGACAGCAATTACTATGAACCCAGTTGAAATTCCTGAAGTCAATTCTATTACCAACAAGAAACTTTCTGGCTCACTGACATGAGGGTTTTAAAGAGGCTGGCTTTAACATTTCTGTAGTTTAATGTTGCCATTTTGTGGCTCAATAATATGTATGTTGAATAAACAAGCATACACAGAAGTATCAACTGCAACTGTAAGCAATACAGCTCTCTGCTTGTGCCAAATTATGGCTTTTACAGAAAGCCATAATTAATAATACACAGAGCTAAGTCTGGCACATAGAGCTCTTACTAAGTGGATATGTCTCTTTGTAAGAAATATGTCAGCAATTCCCCCTATGTTTATTAGATATTCTTATTTGAAATAAAAGTTTGAGATATTCAGCTTTGCCAGGTTATGCAAATTAGTTAAATACCGTACCATCTAGCAGATATACCTTCTAGCAGAAAGTGGCCGCTAGCCTGTTAATATGTTGCAGGAATGCCTGCCAAACTGGCATTAACTGGCAAATAAATGAAGCTAAATACCTCAAATTAAAAATAAAAGTCTAATATATATATATATATATATATATATATATATATTTATATATATATATATAGAGAGAGAGAGAGAGAGAGAGAGAGAGAGAGAGAGAGAGAGAGAGAGAGAGAGAGATGTTTTAGACAAATATTTCAAACAATTATCTGATAAATAATGACAGTTCCACTTTAATACAGCTGTAACTAGATAAAAGTGTGTGCAGCATGTTTCATCGATCTAAAATATAAATTAAAAAAATTACTTAGCTTGAGCAGATGGCTTATAAGGACAGGATATTTTGGACTATTTTAATTGATCAAAATTTCGTAATCAAGACAATGAAACATGTTTGATCAGCCAAGAATTTCCTGATCAATTGAGCACACCAAACACAACTGACTATTACAAAATCAGTTGATAAACAGACATCAACATTAAAAAAATAACAGATCAAGCTTACGGGTAGTTGTGTGCACCATTAACTGATAAAGTACTGCTACATAAACTTAAGTACAGGGGCATGATTTTAAACGAACATAAATCACAGAAAATAATACAAATGGGGGGGGATGTATCATCTGCCAGGAAAGGATGTTGGGTGATTCAGGTCAAAATAGAAGGAGGGCCACGGTTGCCTGCACCTGTCCTAGTAATCTATGAAACCATCTATTTGGATGAAATGTGGTTTTCCAATATTTTCGCAATATATCTTTGCCCCTTTTGGATCCGATTAATATCTTGGAGACATAAACAATATACTTCTGTACATGATGCAACATTTAAAACTAAAATAACTTTGTCAGATACAGAAATCTAAACCATCCAAAGAAATGTAAAATGGAGAAAGTGTTCTATATTTTTTGAGGTATAAACACTTTATTTTCAACTTTATAAAGTGTTCTAATTCACTAAACATGGTTACTGCAGGTATATAATTTCAAGTCAAGTACAGAGTAATGCTGATTATTAAGTAATAAAAAGATAGCATACAAAATTTTTAATTAAATCACAGTAATTTCAGCTGATTGCAGACAAAAGTTATAATTTTTAAGATATAATACCTTGTGTACATGATCCTTCTTGCAACAGGCATATAAAAAGTTCGTTATGGACTATATCATCCTATTATACTTCTATCTATCAATCAAACAATAAACATGCCCATCTATCAATCAAAGGAGACTCTTCAGCTTAACCCTTCCGAGTGCCAGAGGGATACACAATGCACTGCTCTGCAATGTTTTGTGTACCTCAATCAAAGAGTTAAATGGATAGTAATGTTTTATAATAAAATCAGCTCTAATTAATCATCATAGTATTTGGACTTTGGAGAGTGTTATTTCAATTCTGTCAGAGTTGTAGTTCAAGAGTAATTCAATGACAAAGTGTCCCCCTCCTGTCCCTGTTACTGATGTAACACTGCTCAGCCAGATCAGAAGGGAGGTGCCCAGGTAGACTGCAGAGAGGGACAATCTTCAATTAAGATAAGGGAAAAACCTGAAAAGCTTGTCAAGGGGGGCAGGGTTTTCATTGTTCTCATAGGGAGAAGATTGTCCCCTGCTGTTATCTGTCTGGTCTATGGACTGCATTCCACATCTGAGAAGAGATGGCTTACACTAGGTAAAAGGAGCGGGAGGGGAAACTCTGCTTGTGAATATCTCTCAAACCATAAAGGTTTGAGAGATAAGACTTATTTCGTTCTTCATGATTTTTTTTAATGCCTACAAAATAAGATAAAGATATAACGAAGTATTACTATCCCTTTAACCCTTCCGAGTGCCAGATGGATAGACAACGCACTGCTCTGCAATGTTTTGTGTACCTCAATCAAAGTGTTAAATACATTTGTCCATCTAGTTGGTCTATGCAATAGAACTTCCACTATCAAACTCAGTATTGCTGTACTACGCTTGCTCATGAATACAAAAATTTCCAAACCGTAAAAAAACTGAGCTTTCAAAAATTAGCAACTAGAATCTATAAGCTTTGTGGGGGAATTTTGGTATAGATTATGCTGCAGTCCCAATGTTGTGTTGTAACATTGTAACCACCCCCCGAAAAATATCCCTGATCAAAACAGACCACTGACACTAGGCCTATAACTACACACGTCAGTACAAATAAAGTTGATTCAACATGTTTTTTTTACACTGCTTTTATATAAAACACCTTTTGAATGGATAACAGACTGTAATTGACCACTGTTATCGATAAAAAATGAATGTGTCCCACATATTATAGATTTCAGATCACGTAGCCTACGTTTGAAATAACTTGGACACACTCTGCTGTAAAGGAATCTATGGCAAACTGACCCATAAACCCACCAAACAGAAACTCAATCATCTCAATGTATTACAATTATTGTAATGAATGTGTATTATTTTATATATATATTATAGTATTTAATATGTATATTATAGTAATTAACATGCTTTAGCATAAGCAGAACTTGACAACAGAACACTGTCAGTCTTCCATGAAAAAAAAAAAAAAAAATTGTTCTGACGGCTGATTAACCCTTTGAGTGCCACTCAAAGGGATAAACTCAGTAACACGTAAGCCTCTGCTGATGTAATATTTGATTCAACCTGAAAACCTGTTAGATACAGCAGTTCTTTAACTGAAACCTAAAATGAATATGCGTCAATAGAAGGTACCAATTCAGATGTTCAACTGTGCAATATCTAGGGCTAAAATATATCATTGCACTGAAAATGACATGAAGCAAAAAGACCTTTGACTAACAAGAAGTGTTTATTGTAACATATATTTCAATAAAAAATGTCTAAACTCATTAATTCCATTAACCTTTTGAGTGCCAGTGGCACTCAAAAGGTTTCCAAAACCTTATTTAAAAAAAAAACATATAATGATGGTCACACTTAAAGGAGAAATAACTTCTATTGATCATAACACCCACTTAATCTTAGTTTGGCCAAAAAAATATTAATGACCTCTATGAATCTGATCTTGTACCTTTTTCAAGAGATAACATCCTCGATGAGTCACATGTGTCATAGAGGCCGACATGACAGTGGCTAATAGTGTTTTTTAACTGAAGCAGCCATGGTGTAGCTGCCCATTTAACCCTTTAATGATAAGAGAGGTGTGCAGCACTGAGAAGAATGCCTAACACACTCTTTAGTCCTCTCATGGCTAAGATTACGTTCTGCGTTGGACACGTCATTCAGGAATGATAAGAGAGACCTCTTGAACAAATACATAAGGACCAGATTCCCAGGGCTGATTTAAGAATTTCTGGTCATAGGAAGGCGATTATTAGGAATTGTTACTTCTCCTTTAATGAATTATCAGCTATTTTACCCCTTTGAGTGCCAGAGACGTATCCAACGTGTTGTGTTGCAAGGCGTTGGATAACTCTCTGGCACTCAAAGGGTTAAAACCCTATCCCAACTACTGTTTCAACCTACTCATTCCAGTCCATTGATATTCTGATATTAACCTGCTTTCCCAGCTCTATATAAACTGAATACGACCTTGATTTACGGATAATGTCAAGTCAAGGTCAAATGCGCTATTCAGTAAACTTACATAGTTGCAAAATAAGGAAAAAACAGTACACGACAACTGCACACAATTTATAAACTGGAAAAGTACACTAGTGTCTAACAGATTACTAACCCCTTGGATGCTAGAAATGTTTTCAGAACATTGCTTCAAAATGCGTTGGTGACATCTCTAGAATCCAAGAGGTTAAATAAATCCATAGATAGCTGTAATCATATTGGCAGCAAACGAATGATTAAATGGGGGTGAAGCCCTTGCGGAGGACAGCTATTGCAAGCACCTGAAGGCTATTAGGATTCCCTGATTCTAGCCATGATGGTAGGATCAGGATAAAGCGGAACTTTCATATGATTAATATAGCACCCCAAATAATAATTACATTAGCGATATGCACAGTCATGGTTTTATTTTCAAGAATAATTGCTGCATTAAAGGGATAGTAATACTTCTTTTTATCTTCATTTTATTTTGTAGGTATTAAAAAAAAAAAAGAATGATAGGTCTTATATTCACAAGCAAAGTTTCATCCTCACTGACGTCACCGTTCTAGCTGTCAGATTTGGAGTCCGGTCCACAGATTGGCGGCGGCTCTACAGCAGAGCCGAGACTGTGAGATATAAGTAGAACTACTTCATTGAAATGGTATACAAAGTGTGCCTGGTTTGTAAGCACACTTTGTAGATCGTTCCAATGAAATAGTTATTTTATATTTTGTGATCTGCTCTGTTCCCTGCTTCCTGTCTGCTTAACCCTTTGAGTACCAGAGGGATACGCAAAGCAAGGCACTGCGTACCCCTCTGGAACTCAAAGGGTTAAAATATTCTCTCTTTTTTTTTTTTTTCTTTAATGCAGCAATTATTCTTGAAAATAAAACTTTGACTGTGCATATCGCTAATGTAATTATGATTTGGGGCTCTATATTAATATGATGAAAGTTCTGCTTTAATGTGAAGTCACAAAAAAGTTATTTATAAAAACAGGAGGTAACCTTTAAAATGGCAAATACAAATGTACAAAATCCCCATTGATTTACACTGTACATTTATCCTTTTGAATGATAGCAAGATCTCTAAGCATTGTTTCTTAATGTGTTGGAGATGTCTCTAGCAGAGAATCCTATATAATAATTTGCTAAATTGTGTGTAACGCCGCGATATGCGCAGTAGACACTGCTGCGCATGCTGCAGTCATGCACAGTAGAGACTGCCCGCGCCGCGGCTATTACAGAGCTGGGCGCTCCGAAGGAGCGTCCAGCTCTGTATCAGCCGTGGCGCATGCAGTCTCCACTGCGCGTGACTGCCCCGCAACCGGGCGGCAACGGCACTGTGGCCTGTGTAACGGGCTGTTCAGCTAGTTTAGGGATAAAAGACTGCATTTAATGTAATGGTGCAGTTGGTTTGTACCAGAATTACTCAACCTAAGGCCTCACGTGACATGGTGAACAAGGTTTAATACTAATATTTGTCCCTAACTGAATATACATAATCGCTTTGTTGCTCAACAGTCCCGTCTTCTGTTTCCCATACGCACAGAGCCTTCTGCAGAGGTTTACTAGTAACACGTCTAGACCTCAAAGGCAGAAAACACCAAGAATTACTATTTCTCCTTTTATATATGGTGTAAACAGACTTAGAGCATGGGATGTGGGGAACATTACATAATTCTGTCTTAGTTCACTTTTTTATATATGGTGAAAATAGACTTAGAGCATGGGATGTGAGTAATATTACATAATAACATACCTCCCAAGTGTCCCTCTTTTGGACCCAAATCCCTCTGTCCCTCTTTCCCACCCCGATGTCCCTCTTTTTAGGAGATCGGATTGCATGGTGTGTATATAAGTGTATCATATTACTCTACAGCAATAACATTCACATTATTGTTTGTTTAAATGTTAGTATATGTGTTTGTAAATTATTCTGTGTAAATAAAGTACTTAGATGTTGTTAGAAGTCATTTATTAGGTTACACAAGGAGGTGTCAATAGGTCATGAACTAGCCTAAAAATTCTCGGTAACGTCCCACCCACCAGCCACGCCCCCAACAACACCCCTAAAACACAAGTGTCCCTCTTTGGCAATTTGAAATGTTGGGAGGTATGTAATAATGTCTTATTTTCTTGCATCACCCCAACAGCTGAGAGTAATTCTTATGTAATATAGTAATACCACTATACAGTATTATAGCAAGATGTGTGTGTGTGCATATGTATGGTGTGTGTGTGTGTCTCTCTGTATGTGTGTGTGTTTGCCTCCGAGTATGTGTATGCTTGTGTGCGCTCCTGTGTCCCAACTTCTGTGAATATCTCTGTTTCAACGTATGTGTCTCTATCTCTGTGCAAATGTGTGTGTATGTGTCATACCTCCCAAGTGTCCCTCTTTAGGAAGGACAGTCCCTCTTTTAGACCTAAATCCCTCTGTCCCTCTTCCCCACCTTGATGTCCCTCTTTTTAGGAGATCAGATTGTGTTGTGTATATATAAATGTTTAATATTGCTCTACAACAATAAAACTCACATTATTGTTTGTTTAAATGTCAGTATATGTGTTTATAAATTAGTGTGTGTAAATAAAATACTTTGGTCTTGTTCTAAATCATTTATTAGGTTACACAAGGAGGTGACAATAGGTCATGAAATTGCTTAAAAATTCCTGGTAATGCCACGCCCACCAGGCACGCTCCCAGCAACACCCCCTAAAACACAAGTGTCCCTCTTTGGCAATTTGAAATGTTGGGAGGTATGTCTGTGCATATCCCTCTCAGCCTGTATACGTGTATATCTGTGTGAATGTCTATGTATCTCTGCTTCTGCATACCTCCCAAGTTTCCCTCTTTAGGAGGGACAGTCCCTCTTTTAGACCCAAATCCCCCTGTCCCTCTTTCTCACCCTGATGTCCCTCTTTTTAGGAAATCAGACTGTGTGGTGTATATATAAGTATCATATTGCTCTACAGCAATAAAACTCACATTAATGTTTGTTTAAACGGCAGTACATGTGTTTAGAAATTAGTCTGTGTAAATAAAATACTTTGGTCTTGTTATAAGTCATTTATTAGGTTACAGAAGGAGGTGTCAGTAGGTCATGAAATAGCCTAAAAATTATCGGGAATGCCCCACCCACCAGTCACGCCCCCAGCAACGCCCACTAAAACACAAGTGTCCCTCTTTGGAAATTTGAAATGTTGGGAGGTATGCTTCTGTGTGTGTTTGTGTGCGGCTTCCGGTCTCTATGTGCCTCTGTTTGTGTGTACATGTCTCTACATGCATAAGTCTATATTATATATATATATATCTTCGTTTCTATGTGTTTGTGTATGTGCCTGTCTAAATGTCTCTGAAACTGTATCTTTCTATTTTGGAATGTGTGTGTGTGTGTGTGTGTGTGTGTGTCTTTACCAGCTTCTGTGTGTTTGTCTCCATGTTTGCATGTATCTCCTAGCCACTGTGAATCACTCTGATACAGTGTGTATATGTATATCTCTTATGCATGTTTTTCTCAACCTGTGTGTATCAATCTGCATGTCTGTGTAACTCTGTTGCTATGTGTGTGTGTGTGTGTATCATTCTGCATGTCTGTTTAACTGTGTGTGTGTGTGTGTGTGTGTGTGTGTGTCAATCTGGATGCCTGTGTAACTCTGTTCCTATATGTGTGTGTCAGTGCATCTGTTTGTGTGTATGTATGTATGTATGTATGTATGTCCCTGTGAGCATAGGCCTATATCTCTCCCTTTCAATGTGTCTGTGTATCCCTCAATGTGTACCTCTCTGTTTGTGTGATTATTTCACCATGTGTGTGTATAATTCTCCCAGCCTGTGGGTGTGTGTGTGCACATGTGTGCATGTCTCTACCAGTCTCTCTGAGTATCTTTGTTTGTGTCTATGTTTGAGAGTCTGTGTGTGTATGTGTATCCAACCACTCTGTGTGCAACTTACCATATGTCTTTCCAAGTCTCTCTGTGTATATGTGTTTGCATGTCTATCCCAGCCTCTGTGTATTTACATGCGAGTCCATATAAGTGTGTGCATAGGCCTTTTCCTCACCTCGCTGTATATCTGTGTGTGTGTGCATGCGTGTGTATATGCTTTTGCGCCTGTATGTGTATTTTTTTTTTTTTTTGCACTTTATCTCAGCATGTAATCCCACTGCTAAAGGCACAGACTTTCCTGGAATGGGAAGCATGTCATGGGGAGGGTTGATCCGAATGTGGATGGGGTGTGTTCAAAAGCCATTCCATGAATAAGGGACAAGGAGAAGCATCCCTCCCTATTATGTTGTGGTTGGATTTATCACGGATGGGTGGTTAGTCCATGAATGGTTTCAGGATATCTATAACTTATTTGATAAAGTGATATGCATTTATACTCAGGCTGAAGCCCTGTGGAATTTATGTGGAAGTTATCCCCGGATTTAGGTTGTGGGTGTGACGTTACCCATTGAAACTAAGGTGTATGGCCAATGGGGTAATTCCTTTGGAGTCACATATAAGATGCTTGAGAGGTCTCCAACTACAATGCTGTAATCCAAAATGTACTTTCAAGATTCAAGTAGATGCCAAAAGCAGAATATGCTGCATTATGCAGGGACAATTGTTCGACCTTGGGCATTTTAACTCCTTCTTCCCCAATTTGTGTGGCCATCAGTGGGCATTGAAAGAAAGAACAAGACAAGGTATCAAAGGGCCAAGAAAACTCACAGTAAAAGGCAAATCCAGAGGTCAAGGCAGGCTGCACAGGTTCACAGTCAAACAGACCAAAGGTCAGGGTCACTGGAAGTCAAGGGTAGGCCAAGGAACAAGCCAATATAAGCAAAAACAGAATTAAGAGGAAAGCAACATTACCAGAACCAAGCACCGAGTGAAGAGTCGGATTTAAATAGCTGAAATATAGCACCAAATGGACTTCACTCTGCAACTGGATATTGTGGGTAAACATAACACTACTACATTTTATAGAAACATGCACAGCGGTGTGAGGCATTGGAGTTTCACTTAATTCCACACAGGCCCAAGAATAGACTCTATGTGATCACAAAAGACGCCAGCCACTAAACGTTCACAAAACCAAACAGACCTCCCGCCCTCCAGTGATGTTGACAGACCATGACGGATTGGAACGGAGGGGCAAACTTAACATGACGCCAACACATCGGACCGCTTTAGAATTTTGCAGGTTAAAAGCCCCCTTTAAAGGGATAGTAATGTTTCACAATAAAAGCAGCTCCAATGAATCTTCACAGTATATGCGCCATGGAGAGTGTTATTTCAATACTGTCAGAGCTGTAGTTCAGGACTAATTGAATGATAAAGTATCCTCCTTCCGCCCTTTTTACTGATGTAACACTGCTCACCTCAGAGCAGCACGACTGTCCGGATGGATCACAGAGAGGGACAGTCTTCAGTGATCATAAGGAAAAACCTGAAAAACATATCAAGGAGGGCAGGGTTTTCCTTATGATCACAGTAAGAAGATTGTCCCTTGTTGTGATCTGTCCGGTCAAGAGACCAGATTCCACATCTGAGGAGAGGTGACACTAGGTAAAAGGGGCGGGAGGGGATACCTTTTCATCCAATTGCTCTTGTATTACAACTCTGACAGTATTGAAATAACACTCTCCATGGCCCAAATACTATGAAGATTAATTGGAGTTGCTGTTTTTGTGAAAAATTACTATCCCTTTAAATCAATGACAATGTTGGTATTATTTTAGTCCCCTATGGGGAATTTCAATTTCAATCAAAATGGGGCTTCTGACTTTGAATGCTAAACAAGTCTTTAATGCATTGAAAGATATGTTAAAGGTCCCATGCAAAATCAGTCAATCATTTGTCCCTTGTTATGTAATTGGTTTGTCCCAGAATTGTATCCCCTTAGCTTGATGAACAAGGTCCGAATTCAGAAGCAATGCTGGAGCATACCAGCTGCACCACAGGGGACAAATAATAATCCCCTAAATTAAGACTGATGTAAATGGGGCTTCTTAACCCCCATTGAATGTTAGAGAGGTCTCCAATGCATTGCAAAGCATTCAATGGGTTAAAAGCTCCATTTAAATAATTGGATCTATCCATTTTTCCCCTATGATGCATCTGGTTTGCTCCAGAATTAAATTACTACTCCTCAGCTTCCTTAATCATTCCTAAAAGCCATGCAATACCAAATCTTGTTTTTTTTTCTCTAAATTACAAAAATGTTGATTATGTAGAATTTTCACCCCACCCCTTGGTATCTACTTTAGTATAATAACAATTCTAGTGGGTAAGATCAGCTGAACTGCACAGACAGCAGATTGTGCTGTTTTATCACGTAGAATCCAGAACAGTCAGTCATGTGATATCAGCAGTTACATACAGGACAAAGTGCGAGCACAAGGCATAGACAAGCAGAGCTGGTTTTGCATACTTTCAGGCGGCTTCCTCTGTGCTCAGAACTGACAGGTCCAATGAAAACCACATCCTGAGCCAGACTACGGGCACCTGGTCCAGCTATCGACACAGGATGACAAAAAGCTTTGAATGTGTTAGTCTCGCTCTGAAAGCCTTCCGATTTGTATAGAGCTTTTTTTTAGAGAAGAACATTTCTACATATCTTCCTGAATTGTGTTTGATTCAGTAACAAAATGCAAAATTGGTATGTTTCAGTTTTGTAGTCTAAAGCACAGAATTACAGGAATCATTCTGAGGGGTAGTGATTTCAGTGATATTTATTTATTTGCTGCATAGTACCTTAAGGGGCTAGTAACATTTTTTTTTTTTTTTTTTAACATATTAAAACATATTGTAGGACTTATCCTCCTAAGTAAAACAAGGTTACCCCTACTGTTGAAAGGTGTTTTAGTCAAGTTATTGAAGCCTGAACTAGATGTTTTGATGCGCAATTTCTCAATGGCCTGAAATTTTATAGTGAAGCTATTGCATCATCCTAAAGAAACTTGACAGAGGAGTCCATAGGATGCTGTAGCAACAGCCTGTAAACTTTCATACCAATGACATATTACATCCAGGTTGCCCAGCCCTGGTTTAGATAGCGATGCAAATATTACTGCTGCCAACACTTTGATTAAGAAAAAATGTTTAAAGGGATAGTAATGTTTCACAATAAAAGCAGCTCCAATTAATCTTCATAGAATTTGGGCCACGGAGAGTGTTATTTCAGTACTGTGAGAGTTATAGTACAAGAGTACTATAGAGTAATTGAATGATAAATTATCCCCCTCCCGCCCCTTTTACTGATGTAACACTGCTCACCTCAGAGCAGCAAGACTGTCCGGATGGATCGCAGAGAGGGACAATCTTCAGTGATAATAAGGAAAAACCTGTCAAGGATGGAGGGGGTTTCATTGTTCTCAAAGTAAGAAGATTGTCCCTTGCTGTGAGCTGTCTGGGCAAGGGACCTGATTCCACATCTGAGGTGAGCAGTGTTACACTAGGTAAAAGGGTTGGGAGGGGGATACTTTATCATTCAATTACTCTTGAACTACAACTCTGACAGTATTGAAATAACACTCTCCATGGACAGATACTATGAAGATTAACTGGAGCTGCTGTTTTTGTGAAACATTACTGTAATAGAAGCTAAAGGACGCCAGGTTGTCCTTAGCCCTTGTTCTGGGCCTCTCCCTCCTGGATGTGGCTGCAAGTGTCGCCTGACCAGTGAAGCTGGAAATCTGGCTGGAACTCTGTAGCTGGATGCAGCAGGCTGGTAACTGTACCCCAAGAGCTGGGATAACAGTTGCTGGAAGGCAGCTGGTTGGTGTGCTGGAAACAGATAGCTCTTAGCTGGCTTGGATGGGCGTCCTAAGAGACACTTTACACCACCCAGAAATAAGGACACAGGAAACCTTCTTACTTCCAATGACTAACTCACTTTATTGAACAACTCTGAGGTTTTTATACACATTGAACCATATTCAGATATAATACAAGACAAGAAACACAAAGGGGAGTGACATATGGTGGACACAGGATACAATGAGTGTGGACATGATTAACTTAACTATACAGAGAGACAATGGGGTACAATGGAGGGGCTTGGAATACCCCCATGGGGTTACTGTACACACCTGAACAAAGGGATAATACAGTGGGATTGTTCAAATCAAAACAGAACACTAGAAAAAGCAATCAGGACCCCAGATTAATCCCATCACACAGAAGACATCAGACATGACGAGATTAGTCAAGTGCGAACCTTTATCAACTCTTGGCCCAGAAAGGGTGACCCATCTACCAGTTGGCTGGTTTTGTAGATGCCCAACAGTTTAACCCCTTCAGAGTAAGGTTGTAGGCCCACAATGCAACCAGGGGTCCAGCACGTATTACAATATTAACCATGCCCATAACTTTTAACATAGAATGGTAGAGATGTCTGCTAGTATACTGTCCCACAGTGCTCCATAGTCTGTGACAATGGGCTAAAAATCCATACGCCCAGAAAGGACATCCAGTAACGGACTATGGTCCGTTACATTTCTCCCCCTTTTCAGGAGCAAGCCAGCGGTATCTTTTATAACCACTGGCTTAGGGAAGTCTGCTAAGTCTTTGGGCTGAATTCCATGTGCCCCTTATCCTGGGCCAGGAACAAACGGATAGCCCCTTGTCCTGGGCTAAGAAATAAAGTGATAGCCCATTGTTCTGGGCTAGGAAACACAGGGTAACCCCTTGTCCTGGGCAAGGAACAACATAGTAGCCCCTTGACCTGGGCCAGAAAACAAACTGATAGCCCCTTGTCCTAGGCTAGAAAATAAAGTGATAGCCCCTTGTCCTGGGCTAGGAAACGCAGGGTAGCCCCTTGTCCTGGGCTAATAGAACCAGGGTAGCCCCTTGTCCTGGGCCAGGAACAACGTGGTAGCTCCTTGTCCTGGGCCAGAAAACAAACTGATAGCCCCTTGTCCTGGGCTAGAAAAAGCAGGGTAGCCCCTTGTCCTGGGCTGATAGAACCAGGGTAGTCCCTTGTCCTGGGCTGGTCAATGTTGGGGGGGGGGCAGGGGTCCAGCAATGCAGGCAGAGCTTGCGTCAGGACTAGTGTTGAGCGAGCATGCTCGGCCGATGCTCGGATCGGCTCGAGCATCGCTCTGCTCGGCACATGGCGGTACTCGTCGAGTACCGCCATGTGCTCGCCCGCCATGTTCGGGTGGCGGGGATCTGTGCCGGAGGAGGCACAGATCTGAAGACGCTCCGCTGGACCACCAGGGACTGGAGGTACAGGGGCATTGCGGAGATGAAGGGGGCATTGCGGAGATGAAGGGGGACAGTGTGGAGATGAAGGGGGACATTGTGGAAGAGGGGCATAGAGGAGATGAAGGGGGACATTGTGGAAGAGGGGCATAGCGGAGATGAAGGGGGACATTGTGGAAGAGGGGCATAGCGGAGATGAAGGGGGACATTGTGGAAGAGGGGCATAGAGGAGATGAAGGGGGACATTGTGGAAGAGGGGCATAGCGGAGATGAAGGGGGACATTGTGGAAGAGGGGCATAGCGGAGATGAAGGGGGACATTGTGGAAGAGGGGCATAGCGGAGATGAAGGGGGACATTGTGGAAGAGGGGCATAGAGGAGATGAAGGGGGACATTGTGGAAGAGGGGCATAGCGGAGATGAAGGGGGACATTGCGGAGATGAAGGGGGGCATTGACCAGGCACCCTCCCCTCATCAGAGCAGGGGGTGCCTGGTGTAATGCTCGTGTCGCCCCATTCAATTCAATGGGGCTCGGGTGCTCGGCCGAGCACTCGAGCCTCAGGGGGTGCTCGGTCAGAGCACCCGAGCACCCGAGCATCGGGGTGCTCGCTCAACACTAGTCAGGACTCATTGGGTCTGGGGCCATTGGCTCTAGATCCAGGGACAGTCTATGGGGTGGAGTTCTATGGGGCAGCGGGGTTTCCACCGAAGTAACTGAGCTGGGGAGAGGCTGATTCTGGCAGACCCTCTTTGAATACCAGGGGTCTTGTTTGGGACAAATCTGCAGTTGGAGCGAGACATCTTTCGCCCCCTTAAGGCATGGTCCGCAGGGTAACTAGAGAGGACCTGGATCCCACTCTCTAATGCTGCGTCAGCAGATCCCCTGGGGAGGACGGCGGTCCCACTCCCCAGGGTAAGATCACTAGGGCCACTAGAGAGGACAGGAGTATCAAAATGGCCGGTGAGGAGCGTACTCCCACCCACCAGTCCAGGGTTAACAGTATTGCTGGGGAGGACACAGGATTCACTCCCCAGAGTAGTAGCAGAGGAGAAAGGAGCAACAGGGTCCCTGGAAAGGACACTATTCCCACTCTCCAGGACTGGGGTATTCTGAGCTGCTGGGGAGGACCTTGGTTCCACTCCCCAGGGCAGGGGCAACAGTTCGACTGGGGAGGACACAGGTCCCAATCCCCAGGGTAGTAGCAAAAGAGCCCCTGGAGAGGACACATTTTCCACTCTCCAGGGCAGGGGTATCTGACCCACTGGGGAGGACCTCGGTCCCACTCCCCAGGGCAGGGGCAACAGGGCAAGGGACAACAGCTCCACTGGGGAGGACTCAGGTCCCACTCCCCAGGGCAGTAGCAATGATGCCCCTGGAGAGGACACATTTCCCACTCTCCAGTGCAGGGGTATCAGGGAAAGGGGCCACAGATCCGCTGGGGAGGACACAGGTCTCACTCCCCAAGGTAGCAGCAATGGAGCCCCTGGAGAGGACACTATTCCCACTCTCCAGGGCAGGGGTCTCACAGTGACTGGTGGGGAGCGCATTCCCACCCACTAAGTTAGGGGTAACAATATAGGGTCTGCTGGTGAGGACCTTCGTCCCACTCACTGCAGCAGGGGTCTCAAGGGAAGGGGCAACAAAGGGGCCACTGGTGAGGGGCGGATTCCCACTCGCCAGTTTAGGGGAAACATCGTCACTGGTGAGGACCTTGGTTCCACTCACCAGGGCAGGGGTCACATAGCCGCTGGGAAGGACCGCAGTCCCACTCCCCATGGCATGGCAGTTCTTCATTCTCCTGACCACCGGGTCAGGGTCTCTCCCCCTTCCCATAAGTGTCCATTGCTTCTCCACAAAGAACTCTATATAGCTCCAGTCAGGTTGCATGTTTCCCCGACGCAATCAAATTTGGTGGGGGAGAAATCCCACCACTGCCACCAGTGTAACGGAAGCTAAAGGACGCCGGGTTGTCCTTAGCCCTCGTTCTGGGCCTCTCCCTCCTGGATGTGGCTACAAGTGTCGCCTGACCAGTGAAGCTGGAAAGCTGGCTGGAACTCTGTAGCTGGATGCAGCAGGCTGGTAACTGTACCCCAAGAGCTGGGATAACAGTTGCTGGCTGGTATGCTGGAAACAGAGAGCTCTTAGCTGGCTTGGATGGGCGTCCTAAAAGACCCTTTACACCACCCAGGAATAAGGACATAGGAAACCTTCTTAGTTCCAACGACTAACTCACTTTATCGAACAACTATGGGGTTTTTATACACATTGAACAATATTCAGATATAATACAGAAACACAAAGGGCAGTGACATATGGTGGACACAGGATACAATGGGGGTGGACATGATTAACTTAACTATACAGAGGGACTTTGGTAAACAATTGGGATGTTTACCATAAACACTGGGAATGTGAACACAAGACAATGGGACACAGCAAATGGTGGAGACCTCACACAATGGGGTACAATGGAGGGGCTTGGAATACCATGGGACCCCCTGGGGTTACTGTATACACCTGAACAAAGGGATAATACAGTGGGATTCATCAAATCTAAACAGAAAACTAGAAACAGCAATCAGGACCCCAGACTAATCCCATCACATAGAAGACATCAGAAATGACGAGATTAGCCAAGTGCAAACCTTATTCAAATCTTGGCCCAGAAGGGGTGACCCATCTACCATTTGGCTGATTTTGCAGATGTCCAACAGTTTAACCCCTTCAGGGTAAGGCTGTAGGTCCACAATGCAACCAGGGGTCCAGCATGTATTACAATATTAACCATGCCCATAACTTTTAACATAGAATGGTAGCCTCTTTGGCAGAGATGTCTGCTAGTATACTGTCCCACAGTTCTCCACAGTCTGCGACAATGGGCTAAAAATCCATAGGCCCAGAAAGGGCTTCCAGTAACGGACTGGGGTCCGTTACATTAATCCCTTTAACCCCTTAAGAACAGCCGATCGTGCATGCGGCCGTCACTTAAGGACCACGGATCATTTTTTTTTTCTTTGCTTCCTGTTGAGGGGTTAAACGGAAAACTTCTGAATAAAAAAATTCCCAGCAGTGTGAGTAGTCCGGTTTTACTCAGCAGTAAAAAGTCTTAGAAGTTTTCTGCTTTTTTCATACCCAGAATAACTAGCGTCCTATGTATTATAAATGAATCTACTCTTCTGGACACCCATTCACATACCTCCCAATATTACTGCTTTAAAGCCATAATAAAATGACAAAGGAACAAACAGCTGCATACTGACAGCATTAAATCAACGTCACGGCAAGATCTTCCCGAACATGTACTTCTTAGAAATTTACAAGAATGTGCCATCTCAGGACGTCCGGCTGCTGTTTTGCACAAATAGGTTTCATGATGTCCTCAAAACAAGTACACGTGGCTTAAATCATAGGTGTTAGATGTAGTAATCTTTCACTGAGTATGGCAAGAATTCTGCCTTGTTTTGTTTCTCTTATCGTTTGGTAGTAATGTGTAATTCAGATTATAAACCAACTAGAGGACAGAGTAAAATAGTTTCGTAATAATATAAACAAAGTAATTTAAAGAGACAACGAAATTATATTTTCAAGTTTTATATTTTACTAGAAGACAAATATCAGGCTTTGCCCGAGATTTAATGTACAACTTTGTGTGTGTTTGTACATCTATGTATACAGAAGGATAGAACAGAAAAGTATGGGAGGTAAAATTAATGTTAAAATTTAATGCTATTTGTAATGGTTTGAATAAGGACAAATAATTCTTGTCACATTATCACTTAAAGGGATAGTAATACTTTGTTTTAACTTTATTTTATTTTGTAGGCATTAAAAAACATGAAGAATGATATAAGTCTTATCTCTCAAACCTTTATGGTTTGAGAGATATTCACAATCAAAGTTTCCCCTCCCGCCCCTTTTACCTAGTGTAAGCCATCTCTTCTCAGATGTGGAATGCAGTCCATAGACCAGACAAATAACAGATTGGGACAATCTTCTTCCTATGAGAACAATGAAAGCCCTGTCCCCCTTGACAAGCTTTTCAGCTTTTTCCCTTATCTTAATTGAAGATTGTCCCTCTCTGCAATCTACCTGAGCACCTCCCTTTTGCTCTGGCTGAGCAGTGTTACATCAGTAAAAGGGGTGGGAGGGGGATACTTTGTCATTGAATTACTCTTGAACTATAACTCTGACAGTATTGAAATAACACTCTCCAAAGTCCAAATACTATGATGATTAATTAGAGCTGCTTTTATTATGAAACAATACTATCCCTTTAATGGATTGACCTTTCCAACAGACCCAAGAGCACTGTAAATACCTATAAAGCCTCAGAGGAAGAGTGCAACTCACCATTGACTGATCAAAGTATCTGGATCTAGGTTGAGTTCTCTTATCTGATTTCCATTCTAAACAATGTGATGTGTACTTGTATGTAAGTGAGAGGTTTTCATACTTATCTGTATAAAATGCCTGAGGAAGAGACCTAAGGTCCTGAAAGCTTGCATTCTAAATCTGCTTAGTTAGCCAATAAAGGTATCAAAAACTATATTTGCCTCTAGAATAATATAATAATTGCAAATATTTACCTCATGGGGGAGACTTTCCCTAGAGTGCACTCTACGACTGTGTAAGTCTAGCATACCATTACTTTAGATGGATCACCTTTAAAAGGTTGCACGCAAAAGAACGTCTGACCACATTGCATATTTACCATGTCGCCATGATAAAAATGGCGACCTGAAAGTGCGAGATTCTTAGGTTGTGCTATGAAACGGCACAAGCAAAGCAAAGCAATGCAATCTGATGTATTACAAGTATAGTATACTTGTGGATGCAGTGGGCACATAGACCTAGTGCTTAACAGGGGGCAGGAACTTACTGCCGATACCGGAACTCTTCTTGCCAAGTGTCTGCTCCGTAGGTTTGGTAGTTGGATGCCGTCCTCCCCCTCCTCTGAGCTGGGAGGTCAGTTGATGCGCTGGTCCTGCTCTTGAGTTCCGGTGAGCTCAGTATGTTAATGGTTGCATTAATTACTGCATCAAGCTGCGTTGCTTGCCATGTTTCATCTGCACGTATACTATACTTGTAATAGATCAGAAATGGTGTGACATTTGTATCCTTTTGCTCAAGTCCTGGATATCAGGTTGCTTTACTCGCGAAGTTTCATATCGTTACCCGAGAATCTGCACTTGTCATAGCTTACCTTGTTTCCAGCGCTGCCGCTTCAGTGACGCTCGGCGTCTTTCCACGCGTCATCTGCAGGCGCGAGGCTTCAGAGTGAAGCAGGCCTCTGTTTTATGCCATGCTTCCTGTAGTCTCCCTCCTACCTACTTCCTTCCTCTGAGTCTGCTCCTCCTACCTACTTCCTGAGGAGGGGTTTAAAGGGCAGTCTGAGTCCTGACTCAGTTGTCCTTGCATTGTTGTTCAAAGCAGTTCTATTAACCTGGGCTCTGTGTATGACCTGGCTTGTCTTCCATCCATCCTGGTGCTGACCTGTGGCTCTGTCTGACTATTCTTTTGTCTATCCCTATAGTGGACACCCAACCTGGTACAGACCTGTGGCTCTGGCTGACTACCTGAACTGTGTATGATCTGGCTTGTCTGACTACCCTCTCTGCTGCTGACTTGTGGCTCTGTCTGACTATGCTTACATTTGTCCCTTGTACCTAGCAGACACCCAATCTAGTGTGGACCTGGGGCTCTGGCAGACTAGCTCTGATACTGACTGCAGGCGCGAGTCAGGTGTCCATTTCCCTATACTGACCACATGCGTGAGTCAGAAATCACTCCATACTGACAGTAGGCGTGAGTCAGCATTCTCGCTACGTTGGATCAAGATACTCTGTTCCTGTTCCTGCTCCTGGTTACTGCAGAAAATACCAGTGGCTGAGGCCTAGTCTCCAGCAGTGTGGTCAAGCGTGGCAGCCTACAGTTCCTGATAGCAGTGCTTGCTGGCTTGTATCCCTCTGCTTGTTCCTGTTGTATTACTTGTGTACTACCTTTCTTAGATTATAATAAATTACATTTAACTATACCATACTGACTCCTGAACATCTTTGGGGAACCGTGACAGCGCTTTCATGCAGTGCGAGATTCTCAGGTCTCCATTTTTATCATGGCGAAATGATAAATGCGCAATGTGGTCACACACTTTTTTGCGTGAGACCTTTTAAAAGGATACCACTTTAGACTAGTACAGGATTACTTCAATATGGGCACTCAACACATTGTATATATATATATATATATATATATATATATATATATATATATATATATACACACACACACTAACACTCACTCACTCATCAACCCCTCCCCCTTTGGCCTCCATCCCCAACAAACACAAAAAGCAATATTAACAGCTTCAAGTGCCAGACAGACCCCCAAAACCTTAAGTGACTAATGCACTATTTAGAACCCTATTAAAGTTGTGAAACATTTGACAGTATCTTCAAATAGGGGGCAATTCTTACCATCTTAAAGCTGAAACCTGGCAGGTATCAGGAAAGACCAATGAAAACTGCAGAATGTGGATGGAAACCAATCAGAACAGGTCTCATGCCTAGAAGCCAGGGGCAGTCTGCCAATGTAAAATGGCAATAAGAATGGCAAGTACATATATACAAGGAACAAGAATCTATAGCAGGAGCAATATTGACTCTTATATACATGTGTTTGCCATTGTGTATTGAAACTTCTGTTCAACTGGTCATTATTGTCATTGTACTGATAATTGACTATATTAATCCATGCAGGTCTTGAAGAAAAGAACTACCCACTAACAGTGCTTATTGGTTGAAATATCTCAGCTTCCATCACTGCAAGAGTCAATATTGTTAGACTGAATAAACATGTTAACTCTTACAGTTCTGTAAAGTCATACCTATCTCCCTACAATGTTAATTACAGCACTCCATGGGTAATATGTTTGTAAACATATTCACTCCTGCAGCGCTGAAATTAAGAGAGGTTTTTTTTTTTGGGGGGGGAGAGATCCTGGAGAACCCATGTTTTCTCTTGTAACTCTGGAAAGTTGTTACAGTGCCCATTAAGTCACAGGTCATTTAGCTTTTAGCACAGCAGGAGTTAACACACCTCCCAAACATTTCAAATGGCCAAACAGGGACACTTTTGTTTTAAGTGGTGTTGATGGGGGCGTGGTTGGTGAGTGGGGCATTAACAAACATTTTTAGGTTATTTTTTGACCTACTGACACCTCTTTGTCTAAATGAATAAATGATTTAGAACAAGACCAAAGTATTTTATTTACAGGAACAAATTTCTAAACAAACATAAATGTGGGTTTTATTGCTGTGGATCAATGTAATACACTTATATACACACCACACAGTCTGATCTCCTAAACACAGGGGCACCAGGGTGATACACTTATATACACACCACAAAGCTGATCTCCTAAACACAGGGACACCAGGGTGATACACCTCTATATACACCACACAGTCTGATCTCCTAAACACAGGGACACCAGGGTGATACACCTCTATATACACCACACAGTCTGATCTCCTAAACACAGGGACACCAGGGTGATACACTGATATACACACCACATAGTCTGATCTCCTAAACACAGGGACACCAGGGTGATACACTTCTATACACACCACACAGTCTGATCTCCTAAACACAGGGACACCAGAGTGATACACTTATATACACACCACACAGTCTGATCTCCTAAACACAGGGACACCAGAGTGATACACTTATATACACACCACACAGTCTGATCTCCTAAACACAGGGACACCAGGGTGATACACTTATATACACACCACACAGTCTGATCTCCTAAACACAGGGACACCAGGGTGATACACTTATATACACACCACACAGTCTGATCTCCTAAACACAGGGACACCAGGGTGATACACTTCTATACACACCACACAGTATGATATCCTAAACACAGGGACACCAGGGTGATACACTTCTATACACACCATACAGTCTGATCTCCTAAATAGAGGGACACGACAGTAGGAAAGAGAAACAGAGGGATTTGGGTCTCAAAAAGGGACTGTCCCTCCTAAAGAGGGACACTTGGGAGGTATGAGTTAATATGGCTACAAACCATATTAACTCATGGCGTACTATAAGCCAAGAGGTCTGCCATATAATAGGCACTGTAAGGAGGTAGGTCTGACTTTCCAAAATTGTAAGAGTTAAAATGGTTGCACAACCTAACCATATTTAATCCCGTGGTGCTAGGAACTAAGATATATGCCGCTGTAGAGAAGCTCTGTACCTCTTTAAGGTAACTCCTGTCCTGTTCCTAATACTAGACACAATTCTGTGACACGTCCTACTTGTAACTATTTTATTTTAGTAATTCTCCAATCATTGCCTGGCAGCAGCGTGCTGAAGGCTTGAATAAACAGTGACCAGCAGTTTACGTCTGCATGTTCCTGTTACACCATGCAGTTACATGGACCAGTGGGCCCTCCACCTGTACTCCTATCTTCTCACTGGTTGGCAGCAGGCAAGGGGTGGGCCGAGACGAAGACACAGAGGTCTTGCTGGCTGTAGCATCTAAAATCCTTGAGTCTGCTATGTTTTTCCTCCCTGCCTATATGAGTCATAGTGAATGTGTGAATATGTGAATTTGAAAGGTGTAGGGGCCACTGCTTTCGGAGTGGGTATGTTGGCTCACCCTCCTATGACCCCACCCACAGTTCCATGCTATATTCTTTGGCACACAAAAATACACTTAGCCAATAACATGAAAGCTTAAGAAGTTTTTAACCCGTAGGCTGCTAGAGAGATCCCCAACACATTGCAAAGCAATGCACTGGAGACATTCTAGAATCTAGGAGCGCTGGCTGGTTGGAAGAAGCTAAGACCCTGTGTAATCGCTGTTTGCTCCTACCTGCCTGTGATCAGCATGTGATCAGGTTGATTAAATAGTTGCAGGGGACACAGATTTCAGGGGTGGATGTCATGGTTCTCCCTGCATAAACCCCCACATGCTTGGTATAACTGGATAGGGAAGCCTCTCCCCTTTCCAACAGTACACTCTTAAAGGGATAGTAATGTTTCATAATAAAAGCAGCTCTAATTAATCATCATAGTATTTGAACTTTGGAGAGTGTTATTACAGTTCTGTCAAAGTCATAGTTCAGGAGTAATTCAATAATAAAGTGTCCCCCTCCCGTCCCTTTTACTGATGTAACACTGCTCAGCCAGATAAGAAGGGAGGTGCCCAGGTAGATTGCAGAGAGGGACAATCTTCAATTAAGATAAGGGAAAAACTTGAAAACCTTGTCAAGGGGGGCAGGGTTTTCATTGTTCTCATAGGAAGAAGAGTGTCCCCTGCTGTTATCTGTCTGGTCTATGGACTGCATTCCACATCTGAGAAGAGATGGCTTACACTAGGTAAAAGGGGCGGGAGGGGAAAGTTTGCTTGTGAATATCTCTCAAACCATAAAGGTTTGAGAGATAAGACTTATATTGTTCTTCATGTTTTTTTAATGCCTACAAAATAAAATAAATTTAAAATGAAGTATTACTATCCCTTTAAGCAGGTTCGTGCAGTGGTAGCCAAGATATTAAATGGTTCCCTTCTGCACCTATCAAATACTACTCTTTCAGGGAAAGGCACCCCCCTGTAGCCTGCTGTCCCTTGTAGCTGCGTTCTTCATTTTGTCCGAGTGAAAGCTTTGACTAGCATAAAGCTGTTCTGAGCCTTATCAGACATTTTAGAGGTCAGAAAACAAACCTCTACAGCTGATCATGGGCCTGGGCTTCATAAGTACAGTCAGGGCTGGATGTATATTTATCTCAGGTGGGCCTAAGAAAAATACCCTAGGCTACATTAGCTCTACCCATGGCCACACCCCATTCTCCATATGACCCCGTATATAGTCCCATCCACTGTTCCCTCGCAAAGAAAATATCCTTAGCCTATAATAGTCAACCACAAAAAGAAGCTTTTAGCCCCTTAGTTGGTAGACAGATCTCCAAAGCATTGCTTCCCAAAACATGCGGACCTCTAGAATCCAAAGGGGTATATCAACTGGTGAAGGAAAACACTGAGATTGCGTAGGCAACACACACAATTCAGAGTGGCATAACCATATGTGGGAACTCTCCGTATCGGCCATGGAGACATTTTTTTTTTACGGTTAAATACCAGAGGCTGTTTCCCTTCCTGTTCCACCCACTTCTCCTCCATCCCACCCTTCTATACACTTCCCTCTTTCCCTTCCTGTTCCACCCACTTCTCCTCCATCCCACCCTGTTCCACCCACTTCTCCTCTATCCCACCCTGTTCCACCCACTTCTCCTCTATCCCACCCTGTTCCACCCACTTCTCCTCTATCCCACCCTGTTCCATCTACTTCTCCTTTTTTCCCACCCTTTTACATCCACTTCTTCTCCATCCCACCCTGTTCCATCTGCTTCCCCTCCTTCCCTTACTGTTCCACCCACTTATCCTCCATTCCACCCTGTTCCATCAACTTTCCCTCCTTCCCTTCCTGTTCCATCAACTTCTCCTCCTTACCACCCTTTTCCACCCACTTCTCCTCTATCCCACCCTGTTCCATCCACTTCCCCTACTTCCCTCCCTGTTCCACCCACTTCTCCTCTATCCCACCCTGTTCCATCCACTTCCCTCGCTGTCCCACCCATTTCCCATCCACTTCCTCTCCTTCCTACCCTGTTCCATCTACTTCCTCTCCTTCCCTTCCTGTTCCACCCACTTCTCCTCCATCCCACCCTGTTCCACTCACTTCTCCTCCATCCCCCCTGTTCCATCCACTTCCTCTTCCACCCATTTCCCACACACTTCTCCTCCACACCAGCCTGTTCCTTCTGCTTCCCTACCTGTTCCACCCACTTCCCTTCCTTCCCTACCTGTTCCACCCACTTCTCCTCCATCCCACCCTGTTCCATCCACTTCTCCTCCTTCCCACCCACTTCTACTCTATCCCACCCTGTTCCATCTACTTCCCCTCTTTCTCTCCCTGTTCCACCCATTTCCCACCCACTTCTCCTCCATCCCACCCTGTTCCATCTACTTCCCCTCCTTCCCTTCCTGTTCTACCCACTTCTCCTCCATTTCTCCCACCCACTTCTCCTCCATCCCACCCTGTTCCATCCACTTCCTCTCTTTCCCTCCCTGTTCCATCCATTTTCCACCCACTTCTCCTCCACCTGGCCTGTTCCATCTGCTTCTCCTCCTTCCCACCCTGTTCCATCCACTTCCCCTCCTTCCCTACCTGTTCCACCCACTTCTCCTCCATCCCACCCTGTTCCATCCACTTCTCCTCCTTCCCACCCTTTTCCACCCACTTCTCCTCCATCCCACCCTGTTCCACCCACTTCTCCTCCATTCCACCCTGTTCCATCTACTTCCCTCGCTGTTCCACCCATTTCCCATCCACTTCCTCTCCTTCCTACCCTGTTCCATCCACTTCCTCTCCTTCTCTCTCTGTTCCACCCATTTCCCACCCACTTCTCCTCCACCCCGGCCTGTTCCATCTGCATCTCCTCCTTCCCACCCTGTTCCATCCACTTCCCTTCCTTCCCTACCTGTTCCACCCACTTCCCACACACTTCTCTTCCATCTCACCTTGTTCCATCCACTTCTCCTCCTTTCTACCCTGTTCCACCCATTTCCCACCCACTTCTCCTCCATCGCAGCCTGTTCTATCCACTTCTCTCCCTGTTCCACCCACTTCCCACCCATGTTTCCTCCATCTCACCCTGTTCCACCCACTTCCCACCGACATTTCCTCCAGCACACCTTGTTCCTCACATTTTCGTTCCATTTCACGTCATAATGATGGTAAGCCCCTCCCACCCAATTAAGCCCCACACCCGTTATGATAATGCAAATATGCCTTCTTATTGTGGGGGGGGGGGACTTTATAGGGTGATAGTTCACTTTAAATGGATGTGAAATGTGTATTTATAACCCATGGTGCAATAGAATAAACATCTAACAGAACATACAGGTGTTTCTGAAAGTGGTTTCAAAAACGTAGGTAACAGGATCCCTTTATACACATTGAATGCTATAGACATCTCCATACAATGCGTTGGCGACATCTCTAGAAGCCAAGGGGTTAATACACAGAAACAAGCTTTTGTGAGACCGTAATGTAAAATGTTAAGGTTTGTAATATAAATTACTATGCAAAACACTAGAATCCTACAAGTTTCTGCAAGCCTAGCAAAAGGCAAACACTGAAAAATATTATTTTAGCTGCCGAGAACAACTTTTTGCATGTTTAAGTAAATGATCACGGGTTTTCCCCTTGCTCTTATAATTCAGCATGTGTAGTTCAATGAAGCCTGTCTAGAGTCCTTAAGTCCGTACTGAGGAAAATGAAACAGACAACATGAGGTAACGGGAAATAGTGGAAGAAGGATGCAGTGGTAAGTGCAGTTACAGGAGAGAACAGCTGTTTCACAATTAAGGGAGACAGCTCATCTCCACGCACTATAAATATAGCTTTAAAGGGATAGGAATACTTAAAATGTAAAAAAAAATATGCTGTAGGGTTTATCCCCCTGAGTAAAACAAGAGTACTCCCATTGCTGAAAGGTGTTTCATTCAAAAGTTATTAATTTTCAAAGTTGAATTTTTTGGGTGCAATATCACAGTGGCCTGAAATTGTACAGTGGCGCTGTTGCTACACCATCCTATGGACAGAAATCTCCATAGGATGGTGTAGCAACAGCGCCACTGTACAATTTCAGGCCACTGTGATATTGCACCTAAAAAATTCAACTTTGAAAATTAATAACTTTTGAATGAAACACCTTTCAGCAGTGGGAGTACTCTTGTTTTACTCAGGGGGATAAACCCTACAACATATTTTTTTTTACATTTTAAGTATTACTATCCCTTTAACCCCCTGTGAACCAGAATGCTTTGCAATGCGTTGTGTAGCCCTCTGTCACTCAAAGGGTTAAAAAGCTTTTTGCGCCATATTCGCAAATACAAAAGTGGAGAAATTCTGGAGCAAATGGACTGCAGCTAGAGTGACCACACGTCCCCGATTACCCAGGACAGTCCTGATTTTATGTGTGTCCCATGTCCCGGGCAGCCCCTTTCTAGGACAATACAAAGTCCTGGAATGAAGACTCCAGAGTTCTTAACACTAGAAGAAATACCTTATTGTCCACTGTGACAGGAAGTGATGCCTCTGTTGGGCTACAAGAAAATGGCTTCCAGACAGAGCTCTAAACCAGTGGTTCTCAGGTTTTTCTTGGTCAAGGCACACCTAACACGCAGTCTGGCATTTTCGGGGTACCCCTATTATTTTATGTAATTTGTCAAAGGTGTAATGAACTTTACAAATCCTATATAATAATTCGTTAAAACGTGTGTAACGACGAAGTCATACGCAGTAGAGACTGCTGTGCGTGCTGCAGTCATGTGTAGTAGACACTGCCCGCGCCGCAGCTGATACAGAGCTGGACGGTATCAGCCATGGTACGGGCAGTCTCTACTGCACATGACTACCCCGCAACCGGCTGGCAGTGGCACTGTGGCCCGTGTAACGGACTCTTCAACTAGTACATAAATATAGAGTTATAATTAGACCTCACAACTAAAATAAACATATAGTGCATAGTAAAAACCTTAAATACACAGCTGGAAGTCTACATTCACATTTTTGTTAAAGCCTTATAGAAAAAATGCAGCACCCTAAATGGATGTCTCTGGCACACCAAAGCACCCTGGTTGAGAAACACTGCTCTAAACACAAAAGATATAACCAAGCCTTGATCCGGGCCTCAATCAGGAGCTGCAGTGTAATTTAGTTCTAATGTGATGTTAGTTTAAGGCTTTGGCCATGATGTACGTTATTTTGTAGCCACCACATACATCACTTTCTAAGACAGCAATTAATGGACAGTTCTCCCTCTAGTGTTTAGAAATCTGTGGTGCACTCTTCTCTACACAGTGTCCCTGAATGGCCGAATTGAAATGTGATCACCCTAACTGCAGCATTGGGAACAAATACAAATTCCCATTTAGATAAATGGGGCCTTTAACCCCTGGAATGCTGGAGAGGTCTTGAATACTCTGCTGAAGGGAACGCAGTCTGAATACACAAAGTAAAAATAAAACAATGGTGTTCTTTAGAGCAGCAGGTCCTTATATATCAAAGCAAACAGCAGAAATTGTGGAGGAAAACAACTGCAGTAGAGGGCACGGGAGGTCAAACCTGGCTTCAACTCCCACTCCCCAACAGTGCATGTTATCCGAAGCTTCTCAGTTAACCCCTTAATGACCGGTGACACATCAGAACCATCACCTTTTTTTTTTTTCCCTCTGAAGGACCGGTGACCGTCCTGGAAAGTCACTATTTTGTGCTGTACTCCTACGGGAGATCTTTAAAGGAGCAGTAACTTTTTTTATGAAAAAATGTATATTGTAGGGCTTTTGCTGTTGAGTAAAATAAAGGTGATCCCACTGCAGAGAGATTCATATTTCCAGTGCTATTACAGTTTAACCAGTGTTTATTTACATTAGCAGTGCCCTCTAGTGGTCAAATTTCAATTAGTTATTCTGTTAGATTCTAATGGAGAGGAAAGTCAGTGACTTACAGTTCTCCATAGAATGTTATAGAAACTGCTGAGTCACTTCCTGTCAGTTAGAACTATCAGGAAGTAAACGCAGTAAATTCACTTCCTGATTATTTGAACTGTTATAAATGTTGAATAAAACATCGGACAGCAGGGAGAATTCTTGTTTTACTCAGCAGGAAAAGCTCTACAACATATATGTCTTCATTAAAAAAAAGTTTACTGCTCCTTTAAGCACTAGCGGGGTCTGAAATTGACCTCCCCAAGACCGGAGCATTCTTTCTCATCAGTTACGTGTGCCGGCACACTGACAAAAAATCAAAGTGGTCCTTGAAGGAACACTAATTTCCAATAATAATTTTATGTTGTATTGTAGATTTAAAAAAATAAATAAATTATGTGGAGCAAATGCCAGCTCTGAAATCTTTACGGTTTGAGAGATATTCGCATCAAACGTTCCACGGCAGCTCTTCAGCAGGGCCGAAATAGCGATCTGAAAAGAAATACTTCATTGGAACGGTCTACAAAGTGTGCCTGGTTTACAAGCACACTTTGTAGACCATTCCAATGAAGTCATTATTTTCCAGTATCGCTATTTCGGCTCTGCTGAAGAGCTGCCTTGTGTCGGCCGACATGGATCTCCTTCTGTCAGCTTTACAGCTGACATCAGGGAAAGGGGAGAGAGGGGGGAACATTAGATGCGAATATCTCTCAAACCTTTGGGATTTGTTCCACATAATTTATTTTTTTTTAAATCTACAGTACAACATAAAATTATTATTGGACATTAGTGTTCCTTTAAGGAAAGGCCTCTTCCCTGGACTGCTTGTTGTTATGAGGTTAACCCCTTAGCGACAGTGGACGTACATGTACGTCCTCTGTGGCTGTCACTTAGTGACAGAGGACGTACATGTACATCCAGGAAATCCGGATCCCCGCGCGGCTGCACGCCGTTCGGGGACTCCGGATTCTTCTGAGAAAAAAAAAAAAATGTTACACGGGCGTTAAGTGACGGCCGCGTCTGCACGCGGCCGTCACTAAGGGGTTAAACACAAGTAAATGATATTAACTCAGGCAGATCCTTCAGAATGACTGATTCACCTGTGTCCATGGAAGCAGATCCTGAAAACCTGCACTGTTGGGGGGGAGCTGAGAACAGGTTTCAGTTCCCCACTATAGAGGACAAAGAAAAATCGTCAAACACCCACTGATTTAAACCTCTCTAGCATTCAAGGGGTTAAAAACTCCATTCAACGCATTAAGGTGCAATGCTTTGGATGCTTCTCTGACAATCAAGGGTTTTAAAGAGATAGTAATGTTTCATGTTATATGTAGCTCAGAATGTTGAGTATATATAACAGTACTGCTATGCGATGCTCCTACGCTTCAAGACGCGCTAGTTACACTGTAATAATGTATTGAAGTTGATCCCTCCTGCCCCTTTCCCTGATGTAAGCAATTCTGCCCCAGATCTGACAGCGGGTCACAACGAGGGACAATCTTCACACAGTATTAGGAAAAACATGTCCTTCTTCATCAAGGAGGACAGGTTTTTCCTTATACTGAATGACAGAAGATTGTCACTCGTTGGAATCTGTCCGGTCAGGCAACTGGACTTCAGATCTATGGGGAGGTGACCTGCTATTGGGGAAAGGGGCGGAGGGATCAACTTCAACATATTATTACACTGTAACTAGCAAGTCTGGAGGTGCAGGAGCATCACACTGCAGTACTATTATGTATGATCAACGTTCTGAGCTACATGTCATATGAACCATTACTATCCCTTTAATGCACACAATGTGATTTTTTTTTTCTTTTGTGTAGCAACAGTTTCAAGCAAAAGCAATGTCCACCCCCCCAAAAAAAAATGCAAAAAATGATATTATTAATATTAAAATTATTATACTACCTATCAATACCCTGGTACTTTGCATCTGCAAAATATAAGGAAAAAGCATTAACCCTTTGAGTTCCAGAGGGGTACGGAATGCATTGCTTTTCAATGCATTACGTACCCCCCTCTGGCACTCAAGGGGTTAATGTGGGTGGTACATCCCATCCCTGTGGTCCTGAGTCAGCAATTTGCTGAAGTTTTGTATCCGGTTGGCTATGTGGTTATTATTCCACAAATAAGATGAAATGAAATGGAGTAAATTCTCCATTTTATACTGGGCTTGAAATGTATCGATGTTTTTATTGATTTATTTTTTTAAAACTTCATATTTCACATTTATAGCACATTTCCAAAATTATCAAAATATGTACAGTTTAACATTTAACAGAAGATTAGACACATTTCTTGCAAAAGGGAACATACAGAGTTATACTGTTTATCAGTAGGCTGATCAGGAAGGTCTGATAAATAACTAACTTAGTTGGTAGCAGGAAAGCTATACAGTTCTCATGTCACTAGGGTATGAGGCAAAGGTTGAACTTGATGGACTTGTCTTTATTCACCCTAATTTACTATGTAAAATGTCTAGAATTTGCATGTTTTACTAAAAGTCTATGAAAATTACATAGTAACATAGTTGATGAAGCTGAAAAAAGATGTGTCCATCAAGTCCAGCCCATGCCAAAAAGGGAAGGAAAAAAAAAAAAAGCAATTTCTAATTTAGTCCCAAGTGGGTAAAAAATATCCTTCCTGACTCCAAATGGCAGTCAGATAGATCCCTGGATTGACATCCTATCTGCTTTGAAGCCATCTGTCATTATTTTCATACTGTTCTGTGCTAGATAGGGATCCATTGCTTTTTTGAAAGCAGTTGCATTATCTGTAAGTACAACATGTCGAGGCAAAGAATTCCATAGCTTTACCGTCCTTACTCTGTAAAGAACCCCTGCATTTGGAAAACATTAAAAAAATTATGAAAAATATCAACAAAATTAAGGAGGTTATTTAAAAAAAATGTGTTTTCTCAGAGGTTTGATGTGGGGAAAATGTCTGCTTCTCTTAATTACTGCAGCCTATACACACTATGATAAGATTACTATTGAAAGTAATGAGAAACCAAGAGATCAGTTTATCCAACATGTTAGTCCTTGATTCTCTGCTATAAAACTATACCAATATTCACTAATCATCCTATATCATCATCATGATAATCAGTTCAGATTTTATATATTGTCCAGGTTATCAGCCCCCTTGCTTAAAGGGATAGTAATACTTGCAAATTACTAATCCCCATATTGTAGCTTTGTTAAAAAGAAACTTATTGCCCCCAGTGTCATCTCTCAAACCCTTATGGTTTGAGAGATGATAGCGCTCAAAGTCTCCCCCTCCCTCCCCCTTCCCTGACTGAACACTGACTGCAGGTATATCCGGTATTACTTGCATCAGTCAGCTCTGCAGCATTGCCAAGATCGCGTTTATAAAAAAGATATCTTTCACTAAAACGGTCTTCTACGTGTGCTTGGAAACCAAGTTTAAGTGAAAGAATTATTTTTTATAAAAGCGATCTCGGCTCTGCTGCAGAGCCGCCTGATGCACATAAGACTGTCATACGACAGCTTCCCCTGCAGTCAGCGTTCAGTCAGAGAAGGGGGAGGGAGGGGGAACTTTGAGCGCTATCATCTCTCAAACCATAAGGGTTCGAGAGATGACATTGGGGGCAATAAGTTTCTTTTTAACAAAGCTACAATATGGGGATTAGTAATTTGCAAGTATTACTTTCCCTTTAAATTCCACATCCATGTCATTAAGAATATATACTGGCTTTAGCTGGATATAACCCAAGTTGCCCTGATTTCATTTTGTTAATATAATATGTGGACTTTGTAATTTCTACTGAAGTAAACAAAAAAACATAAATCTATAAACTACTTTATAAAAATGGTCCTGGGAGCAACTCCCTCACTCTCCCAGCTCATCCCAAATGTTTTACTATTTTCCAGTAAAGTTTATAATACGAATTATGTGATTGATACGACACAGACATATATATATATATATATATATATATATATATATATATATATATATATATATATATATATATATATATATACACAAAATAATAAATATTATGTGGCTTACACTCACCATTATATGGCATCCTGAAATAACATAGCTTGTTAAATGAGAACGTAAATAACTGGTAAATGAGAAAGTACAAGAAAATCATACCCTATTGATATATCAGTGATTGGTCAATACACAATAAAAAAAACATTGATTTCCTGGTATTTGTAACCATTTGTTTTTCAATAATGAGACCTGCTAAGCATTTAAAAAATATTTATATCAAAAATATGAAATAAGATAACAGAAGCTATAGTGATTTATACCTAAAAAGGTTAGTCAGCGCTGATTAAAAAAAAAAAATATATATATATATATATATATATTATATATATATATATATATAATATATATATATATATATATATATATATATATATATATATATATATATATATGCACTAGTTGAAGAGCCCGTTACACGGGCCACAGTGTCACTGCCACCCGGTCACGGGGCAGTCACGCGCAGAGGAGACTGCCCGCGCCGCGGCTGATCCAGAGCTGGACGCTCCTTCGGAGCGCCCAGCTCTGTATCAGCTGCCGCGCGGGCAGTCTCTACTGCACATGACTGCAGCACTCACAGCAGTGTCTACTGCACATGTCGCGCGTTACACACGATTTAGCGAATTATTATATAGGATATGATTAGGTAGCATTTAAAGCATGCAAGAACTATGGAAACGATGCTCTAAACCAGAGGTTCTCAACCCGTGCCCTCAGTGGCAACTAACAGGCCAGGACTTAGGAATTTCCCTGCTAGAACACAAGTGTGTTGATCAGAGGCTCTGTCGTATTGATTAACTCACCTGTGCTCTTAAAAGGAAATTCTAAAATCCTGGCCTGTTAGTAGCCACTGAGGGCACGGGTTGTGAACCTCTGGTTTAGAGGTTCGTTTCCATAGGTTGAGAACCACTGCTCTAAACTTCTAACATACCCTCTTCACCTCCATTCAGATACTAGAAGAGAGTACTAATACCTGTTTCTCTTTATTGAAGAACAGCCTGATATTTTTTACATAATAATATGGAAGGGACACACACATGCTCAACGTTCCCTTTGTATAGTTGAAAGAAAAATGCCCTACCATAATTAACTACACAGTACAAACAATTTTAAAAGGCTACAAAGATATTCAATTAAGTGTGTTACCATACAAAGAAATGCATTCAAATATAAGATTGCAATCTGTATTTTATTACAAAAAATGGGGAGATTAACTCCAGTGATATCACTTCTCCAGTTCCTATGTTATTCTATAGTGTCTATGCATGGAGATCTCCAAAGTTGAAGACCTTTTTGTACATAGGCTCTGTAGAATAACATAGGAACTGGAAAAGAGATATCTCCACTTTATCACCTCTTTATCACCGAATAGTGAATCTCCCCCAATGAATGCAGGAGGGCGCTATAACAAAATAAAATGAATGTAAAGATAAGCAAACTAGCTAGCCTAAGAGAAAGTGCCTGCATCAAATCGGCATCTACCAAGGAACCACATTTCTTCAGCAAACAAGAATGTGTCACCAAAAAGGAACAATTCCAACAATATGGCTAAAAAAACTAGATACATTCTATTAGCTCACTTTAACTATAGAATAAGTAAGCTGCAAATCTTTTATATTTTTTATAATTCTTCTCTCCCATACTTGAAGGTTATCTGGAAAGTTTAAATACAAAGAAAACTATTTTAAACTGTTTTTAATATGTTTTTTCTTCTTTATTAAATAATGAAGTTGTCCCAAAAAGTATTACAGTTTGATTACACAAATACACGGCTATAATTATTTTCCTACACTGCCAAGGGAGCCAACAATGTGATATGTAGCAGGCGTCGTTGGCAGGAATAGGTGTTAAATATAATTTGTGAACCAAAAGAAAATCAACCAGTTAACAAATCTATGACCAAACACAGAGGCCGCTCTGATGAGTAGTTTAATGGCTCAAGAAAGTCATGCAGCTTTGACAGCCACTAATTTTCCTTGCGTCATATATCCTAAACCTTAATAGTGTAATTTAAACCTGTAATGCTTTAAATCCCACCCTATACCCTGCCTAAACACCCTGTCTTTAGCAGGGTGAAAAATCCCTTTATTAATACTCCCATGGCCAACAATGTCAGTACCAATTTAGCTGCACAATATCCATGTTGAGCAGAAGAAATATTTTTAATAGTCTGTCTTGGCTCTTGCATAAAGCCCAGATACATAGAGGGAGTGATGGATACTGAATAAACTAACACAGAACACTTGTTTTGGACACAAGCAAGCATCAGCCCAATAGTAATGTTTTTCTTGCTTTTTTAGGTCATAACTTGTTACACCTTCTGTCAATGGGCGATGACAAATTTATTCAACTCGTCCATGTCCGTCTCAGAACATTGCAAACTTGACCACATCAGTCAACATGATGCAGAGGATTATACTCTATACCAATGGATTCCTAATTAACAGACCTATTTCATATTGGTTGAGGCGTCTCCTGCTTCGTTGTGCACACATGACATACACATATATACCAAAGGCTAATGAGGATTTAGGGCTGTATATTGAAAAGAAAAATGGAGGAATTCAGGGGGCAAACCATTTGCACCATAAACAACAATTAAACATCCCGAAACTTCTCATGGACTTAAATGGAAATCTTAATCCCTTAAATTCTAGAGAGCACCCCAAAGCATTTGGGATATCCCAAACTTTGTCCACAAAAGGGGGGCATTCGGGGGGAGAACCAAATATGCAACAGGAAACAAACACAAATTCCTAAAATGCCCAATAATTTAAATGTACCTTGTGATGACCATACCTGGGAACTTCCAATTGAGGTCTACCCGGAGGGGAGTCCTCTGGTGCAGCAGGGGGTGAAAATAATGATGTGAATCGCGTCAAAAAGGGATGGGGCTTGACGAGAGTTGAGGGGGCAGGGCTTAAAGGTGTCACACAGAAGGAAGGGTAAGGAGGAACACAGGGAGAAACAGTTTCAATAGAAACTCCCCATATCTGGAGGAATCAGCTTCTGCCACGGAGACCCGATAAAGCTCTGTCAAAACCGGAGTCTCTGGGGCAAATCCGGAGAGTTCCCAGGTATGGTGATGACAGACCAAGTAGACAAATGAGGGGGGCCTTAACTTTTAATTTTTAGGGTAGAGTTTTTCAAAAGAGTGTCCACCTGATAGTTTGTTTTATTGTCAGTCTGTCCTGGCCCTAGATTCCATAAACATTTGGTTACCATTTTGCCCACCCTCATCCTTAAACTCCAGAGAAAGATGTTGATGTCATAGCAGGTGTCGCTTCAGGGAAATGGGGGAGGGCAGATTTGTTTAGCGGAGTAAGGGTCGGAATCTTGATTCTCTTTGTTCTGGAATTGCCAAAGGGAGGAAAAGTATTTAGGGCCTGTCAGAAAGGAGAACGGCTAAATACTCCTGCATGCTGTATTCTGCACTGCTAGATGAGTTTCTCCACAATAAGGTACTGCCCAGATCTGCATGCTCACTAACGTTCTGGCACCCAAAGGTTTAACCACCTGGCCACGATGCACTGTAGCGTTTAACCCTTTGAGTGCCAGTAGGGTGTGCATATCCCTCTGGTTCTGTAAGGGTTAACTGACTAAACATGAAGCAATTGGACAGTCTGAAAAGTTTAGTCTTCCATCACATCCATTTCAGTAAATAAACAGACTGAACCTGAGTGGCCATTTCAATGTGTAGAGTTAAGTTCCAGTTATAGGAAATGCTTTGCTTTTCTGTATAAACCAAATACTCCAAAAATAATAACATGGTTTCAGAACTTGTTCCCCGAAGACCTAGAATCTGCGCCATCAGCTTCCAGCAGGATATTTTACCAGCTTATGTTTTATTTTACCACACAATTGCGGACATCCTTCCATTTGTATGAACCACAAAAAATAATCAAAAGGAAAAAAGATTCAACACTCCACCAAAAAAACAAAACCTATATACTGATCAATGACTAACTGCTATTTATATAGTAAACAAAACACCAACTCAGATAACCCATAGCTGACTAATAGTTACTGTGCTAAATAACATTATGAAATAAACATGGTCCATCCAAATTTAGTGTTGTGTGGTACAGGGCCAAGATAAGATGTGGTTACAGTAATATCTATGTTCAGGGAGGAGTAACCCACCCATTAATTTAATACCAACAATAACCCCTACTGCACTATTCCTTTCCGATGTGTTGCATATCCATCTGATTGTCAATGGGTTAATCATGGAATGGTTATGCTTTGGGGTTGCTGGTAAATATACAAGTTGAAGTTGGACATAGGCCTTCTGCTGATGCTGCCACTGCCCAACGCGTACAAACACAAACGTGCAAACACATACACAGATACGTGTTGTATGAGAGAGATGGGGGGGTGAATAAAACAAGTCCAGGAGTGGTGAGAATTATAGCAAGGAATTCCTTGCTCTAAAGGGCACACAGTCCAATGAAGTATAAATGAGCACAGAAGAAAAATAGACCTCAATCATGTCAGTGTAAACTTGCCACAGTCTAGTATATATGATTCAAAAAGATGAGGGGCTGCAACTTCAGTGATAGTAACACAGTAACATAGTTACTAGAGCCCAAAAGCATAACCTTACATTTATCTACATTAAACCTCATCTGAGAAGGATTTGAATGAGTGAAGACCAGGAGGGAGATGTACGAAGGTGTGATAAAGAGAGGATAACTTCCCAGTGTGATAAACTCTCCAATTTCTGGTTTACTCTACAGGAACATCCTATATAATAATTCACTAGAATGTTTGTCGGAATGCTGGGAGCACAGAATGCTGGGACTTCTGTGCTGGGAGCACAGAAAGCTGGGAGCACAGAATGCTGGGAGTTCTGTGCTGGGAGCACAGAATGCTGGGAGTTCTGTGCTGGGAGCATTCTGTGCTTTCGGGTAGTCTCTACAGTGCATGGCTGCGTCGGCGGCAGGACGCAGAGCAGGACTGGCCTCTTAACCGTTTGAGTGCCTCTGGCACTCAAAGGGTTAACATCATCTGGACTTTGGCCCGTGTACATGGGCTTTTACACTAGTATGTAACAATCGCTCTAGTTGAAGAGATGTTAATGCATAGGCTCTATAGAACAACATAGGAACTGGATAATTTATGTCACAGGAGTAGCTATCTCCTCTCTATTACCTTTTAGTGTAACTCTGGTGATTGTTTTATATTAAGAGGTAGGGGGCTTTCAGAGAGTTAGGGTGCTGCATAGGAAAAGGACAGTAGAGGTAAGGTGTGGCTATAGGGGGAAATTAAATTAATATGGGGTTTATGGACCCCTTATTCATAGGTGATTTTTGTGCTTCCAAATAAATTAATATGGGATACATTTATCCCATTTCAAATAATTCTGTTTCTTTGAAAGTGGTAATTGTTTTATCAAAAAAATCTTAAGACAAATATGGGGTGAATGGATACCCCCTTTTTGTTTGTTTTAGGAGAACCAAATGTTATAATGGAGGGATGGGAAGTTGTTATCCTCCAACAATGTATTTATGGTCATTTTGGCCTTGAATAAAAATGAAATAATTATTTTTAAATCAATTAACCCATCTGTTGCCATTATGGTTTAAACAGATACACTGCAATACTTTCTAAGCCAATCCAGCAATGGAAGGGTTAATCATGGGTCAGGTCTGGCTAGTGTGGGATGTGTATTTCCTTGCTTTTATTTACAAAATGTTTATCAGGAAGAATACAAACTAAGTGTTGGGCTGATGCTTGGGGGCACATGAGGACACATGACGCTTGATCAGGGATTGATCAGAGATGTCAGCTTTGGCTCCCAATTGCCATACCTCCCAAGTGCCCCTCTTTAGGAGATATTGGGGTACATACCTCTCAAGTGTCCCTCTTTAGGAGATATTAGGGGTCTATAACTCCCAAGTGCCCCTCTTTAGGAGATATTAGGGATCCATACCTCCCAAGTGTTCCTCTTTAGGAGGGACAGTCCCTCTTTTAGACCCAAATCCCTCTGTCCCTCTTTCCCACTCTGATGTCCCTCTTTTTAGGCAATCAGACTGGTGAAATGTATATATAAGTGTATCATACTGCTCTACAGCAATAAAACTCACATTATTGTTTGTTTAAACATCGGTATATGTGTTTATAAATTAGTATGTGTACATAAAATACTTTGGTCTTGTTATAAGTAATTTATTAGGTCACACAAGGTGGTGTCAATAGGTCATGAAATAGCCTAAGAATTCTTGGTAATGCCCCGCCTACCAGCCATGCCCCCGGCAAACCCCCTAAAACACAAGTGTCCCTCTTTGGCAATTTGAAATGTTGGGAGGTATGAACTGGGCACATTATTCAGCGTCTACAGCTATAGTTAAACATGCCTGATAGAGACCCAAATAGATGTTGGAGAGGCCATTATGGTGCAATATAATCTCTAGAATGGCCATTTCCAAAAGCTTTCTATCAGTTTACTGTATAGGCTGATGTAACCTCTTTAAGACGCATAGCAATTTGAGTGCAACTGCTTGAGGTTCCAAAAATGCCTGAAAGAGCTTTTTTTTTCCAGATATTTTGCCTTTCAGAGCCATTCAGCTTAAAAAGAAATCTAGGCCCATATTACTAAGATAAGTTGCGGGAAAAGATGAATGCAGTACTACTAATTTAGTTGACATTATTAAAGTTTCTTTTACCACTGTTGTCTGAGCAATCTCCTTTTTGAGAATGTGCAAGGACCTCAACAATCAGGAATTACCACATTGAGATGTGATACATTTGATTTATAATCCATTTTTCTGCTTTATTACAAGGGGTGGACAACTTGCTTGGAGATGATGTGACTCTTACTGCAACATAGCTTACACTACGACCTACCATAATAGATGTCCTTCATACAGCAGTCAATACTTTTCTATTGATATTCTCTTTCCATCTGATAGTAAAGTTGAGCTAATATAGTTACTTAAAGCACTGGACTACAAGTATAAAGACAAACGTAGAGTGCATCTAAGGCAAACCAAAATACCATAGGGAACAGATAAAATGTACTTGATGTAAAGGGGGTTTTTGTCACCTTGAGTGTTAGAGTGGTCTGCATCAAGGGTTTAGAGACTCATTTAAATAAATCGGATAAAACAAAAGGTCCGCCTCATAATGTAAATGGTTTCAAAGACCTAATACCAAGGTTGACACTCACTAAATGAATTATCACTGTCTACTTACACAAGGTGTGACAATAATGGTAATTGGAGGGTAGCGAAGACAGCCTTCACTCTAACTCAGGAGGCAAATATAGTTGTTGATACCTTTATTGGTTAACTAAGCAGATTTAAAATGCAAGCTTTCAAGACCTTAGGTCTCTTCCTCAGGTATGTTATACAGATAAATATGAAAACATCTCACTTATATACAAGTACACATTACATTGTTTAGAATGGAAATAAGATAAGAGAACGCAGTCCAGATCCAGATACTTTGATCAGTCAATGGTAAATTACACTCTTCCGCTGAGGCTTTAGAGGTATTTACGATGCTCTTGGGTCTGTTGGAAAGGTCAGTCTACGGTGTGATAATGTGACAAGAACTCTCTGTCTTTATTCAAACCATAATATGAATAGCATTACACTTCAATATTAACTTAATCTCCCATACTTTTCTGTCCCTCTGAGCACAGAACAGTCCCATCAGTACAGTTAATCTAATGTCCCTGACACTGTGTCCATTTTGGCAAAAATGTTCTCCAACTGGTGTCTCTGTCTTTTTGTTGTTGACACTGAATCTGTGGGAATTAAATCTCTTATGTAGTACTTGTCCAGTTTCACCCACATAAATAGCTGTTGGGCATTTTGCACACATAATGAGGTATATTACACTGCATGATTTGCAGGTGAAGGTGCCATTGATCTTATGGTGTAACTGGGTGTTTGGTATGGGTACCTTGTCTGTGGTGTAAATGTGTGCACAGGTTCCACACCTCTTTTGTAGGCAGGGAGATGTGCCATTTTTTGTATTTTTATTCAGGTGACTCCTTACCATCAATTATTTTAAATTTGGAGGCTGTCTGAAGGAGAGTAAGGGAGGCTGTGGGAATAGGTTCTTAAGTATTTCATCCGTATGTGACCACCAGTGGCACCCGGTTTCCTTTATGTTGTTCTTTGTAGCTCAGTAGATTTTTTCTTGGTATTTGGGTAGCCTTCTGTATCTGACTGTCAATAATCCTTGCACTGTAACCGTGTTTTAGAAAGTCTCCTCTGAGTTTCTGGAGATGCTTGTCACGGTCCGTCATGTCAGAACAGATGCGGTTGTATCTGATGGCCTGGCTGTATATGACAGAGTTCTTTGTGTGTTTTAGTTGGAAGCTATTGTTTTTCAGGTAGGCTGGTCTGTCCGTTGGTTTTCGGTACAGGGATGTGTGGATGGAGTTGTTCTGAATACTGATAGTTGTGTCTAGGAAGTTATTGCTTGTGTGTGAGTGACTGAGTGTTAGGTTAATATTCGGGTGGAATGTATTGTAGTTATCATGGAATTTGAGAAGTTCCTCTTGACTGGCGGTCCAGATGATAAGAATATCATCTATGTAGCGGAGATAGACCAGGGGTTTTATCTGGCAGGTGGACAGAAAGCCCTCTTACACTTTTTCCATAAACAAGTTGGCATATTGGGGTGCCATTCGGGTACCAATCGCAGTTCCCATTTTCTGAAGGTAGAGGTCCTGTCCAAACTTGAAGTAATTGTGGGTGAGTATAAACTGTATGAGTTTTGTTACTGGTTCCATGGGTGTGTTGTTTTGTTCCAGATATCCCTGGCATGCTGCTATGCCATCTGTATGTGGAATGTTGGTGTAGAGGGATTCTACATCCATAGTGGCAAGGATGGTGCTCTCTGGAATGGGGCTCAAGTCACTAATTTGTTTAAGAGATCCGTGGTGTCCTGAAGGAAGCTGGGTGTTTGTTTTATCATGGGTTTCAGGGTATTTTCTACATGTATTTTTGGTAGCATGTAGAAGGAGCCTATTTTTGGATCTGCTGCTATTAGGGGCCTTATCTGTTCTTCAGTGTTGGATGGTAGTTCTTTTATGATCCTATTAAGTTGTTTTGTATATTTTTTGTGGGATCATCTTGTAATTTTATATAGTATCTTTCATCAGAGAGTTGCCTGTTTGCTTCTTGAATGTAGTCCTCAGTGTTCATAATGACAACAGCTCCCCCTTTGACTGCAGGCCTAATAATAATGTCCTGATTATTCTTCAGTGACTGTATGGCTTTCTTTTCCTTGTGGGTTAGGTTGGGTGTTGGTTCACACTGTTTCTCTAGTATTTCTGTAGTGACTCTGTTCCTGAAGTTCTCTATGTATCTGTCCAGTGTAGGGTTACTTCCTGGTTTTGGAGTCCAGGTGGATCTTCACTCAGACTCAACCTGGGTTTGTGGGCCTCACCTGTTTATTCATCCCCACCAGTTTGCAACCAACATTACATGAGAATACAATACATGCTACGTAGTGTGAATCTCCTTCCCAAGTTATTACACTATGAATGGTGCCCTCAGTTTTCTCATTTATTTTTAGATACCTTTTTAACCTTTTGAATGCCAGAGAGATATCTAACACTTTGAATTGTAATGTGTTTGATACCTCTGACACTCAGAGGGTTAAATTATCTGTTGCTTATGGTGGAGTTGGTTTGACCAAGGATTCCACCACTTTTATCCATATGTCCGGCTGTGATTGGCTTTTATCCATATGTCTTGTTGCGATTGTCATTTAAGAACTTTTATCTCAAGCAGTATGCTGGACCTTTGTTTGGAGACAAATAGGTTGTATTCAGTGAGATACAAAGAGAAATTCTGGACCATCCTAAGTGCACCATGGGGACAAATAAAACTCACCAAAATCCCATTGATTTCAAAGGGGTTTTAATGCCTTAAAGGGGAACTTTCACCCCGCAATAACTTAAGGTTCACTTATTGCACACCTGGCGACTAGCTGCTTAGTAGCGCTAGTCGCCAGCAATATTACCCGGTTCTTCAGATATCGGCTTTTTGCACCGTGTGGTGCAAAAGGGACTGACAGCGCAGGCGCACGGACGTCACTGTGAAGAGACGTCCGTGGTTCCTGCTCCTGTCACCATCGGCAAAAAGCCGATATCTGAAGAACCGGGTAATATTGCTGGCGACTAGCGCTACTAAGCAGCTAGTCGCCAGGTGTGCAATAAGTGAACCTTAAGTTATTGCGGGGTGAAAGTTCCTCTTTAAATGCTAGCGATGCCTCCAACGCAATGTGATTTTACAATACAAGGGATCAAAAGTCCCATTTAAATCACTGAGAATTTGAATTTCTCCCCTTTGCTTCAGTTGGTTTACCCTACATCTCTAGTTTACGGATTATAATATATATATATATATATATATATATATATATATATATATATATATATGAGAAAATTCAGAGAAGGGCTACTAAAATGGTGACTGGTTTACAGGAAAAGACATATCAGGATACACACGTATATAACATGTATAACTTGGAGGAGAGAAGAGAGAGAGGGGATATGACAGAAACATTCAAATACATGAAGGGATTCAACAAAGTGCAGGAGGGAAGTACATGTCAAAGGAGTAAAAATGATAGGACAAGAGGCCATAGTCTAAAACTAGGGGGACACAGATTTAGACGTAATGTAAGAACGTTTTACTTCACTGAGAGGGTAGTAGATAAGTGGAATAGCCTACCAGTGGAAGTGGTAGAGGTTAATACAGTAACAGAATGTACACATGCATGGGATAGGCATAAGGCTGTCCTGAACATAGAAGGAAATTGGGCAGACTAGATGGGCCGAATGGTTCTTATCTGCCGTCAAATTCTCTGTTTCTATGTTAATTATATTGGTGTTTCAAAATCAACCATACTTTGAGCATTTGGAGGATATGTGTTATAGAAGACTGCATTTCAGCCGGGTAAATATAAGCGATCCATCTTCATTTGGACTGTTCGCTTTACCAGTTTTCTTACTGAGCTTTTGTGGTCGCCTCAAAATCACCTAGGTCTATTCCTACTGTACAATTGCTGAAGATTAATGGACTTTTGCTTCTGTCTGTGATTTGCTGTGACATTAACCAGCACACAGCACACTGCTCTACAAAGAAAGTAAGAGAATAAATATCCCCCTGGATTTCTGGATTCAGTTGCGGCACAGATTTATCCAGTGCTTAGCCTTCAATCACCGAAGAGGAACTGCAAGTTATGTGTGGTTATAGAATTCCACACATCAATCCTGTTAGATTGGAGCCTCCAGATGGTTTTAACTTTGACCCTGGCAAGCTGCACAATTTACCCACAACTGAAGAGGTTAGTGTAAAATTACATAACAAACTCAAGGTACTTGGCAACCTAGATGACCTATCTGTGCTTAACTTGGTGAAAGAGCTTTTAAAAAGCGGTAAAAAAGAATTATAGAATATCACAAGTAAGGGTCTCCCAATAACATCAGCTGACAACTGACCAAATAAGCGTAAGAACAGGTCAGCGATATGTTAGAGATATTTTCAAGACAACTTTATCCTGAATAAAATGTTCAGTAAGATTTAATTTTGCTGATCAAAATGAATCGAAAATAGTCTAAACTCATATGCCCTGCTCTTTATTTCAAAAGAATTGCTTATTAATCCAGGCCTGGAAGCACAAGCAACTTTTAAATAAAACTATGCATTAAAAGTTAAATATGTGATCAAGATTCTTGAAAATCAAGGACTTTGTGTAGCGTATACATATGTGAAACAGTTATTGACTGGATGTAAAGGTGTGGTAACGTAAATGCTTCCTTACTGACACATTTACAAGCTAGCAATATAAATGTATTTTGTATTTTCTTTAAAGGGATAGTAATTTCAAAATAAAAGCAGCTCCAATTAATCTTCATAGTATTTGGGCCATGGGGAGTGTTATTTTAATACTGTCAGAGGTGTAATACAAGAGTAATTGAATGATAAAGTATCCCCCTCCCACCCCTTTTACTGATGTAACACTGCTCACCTCAGAACAGATTGGTGGTATCCAGATGGATCACAGAGAGGGACAATCTTCAGTGATCATAAGGAAAAACCTGTAATGGGGGCAGGGTTTTCCTTATGCTCACAGTATGAAGATTGTCCCTTGCTGTGAGCGGTCTGGTCTTAAGGCCAGATTTCACATCTGATGGGAGGTGGCTTACACTAGGTAAAAGGGGCGGGAGGCTGAAATTACTCTTGAACTACAACTCTGACAGTATTGAAATAACACTCTCCATGGCCTAACTACTATGATTAACTGGAGCTGCTTTTATTTTGAAACATTACTATCCCTTTAAATCCTGAAGCTTTCTCTACCAATGATGAGTAGAGTTACCTTTCAGATAACTCTTTTCTCTCAAAGTCTTGTTAGTCCTACTTATTGTGTTTTATTATCTTCAAATTTTAATATTCATAGTTATACTTTTCTGTAGTGGCTGTTAGGCCATAAAATAGCCAGAACATCTTGTTAATAATGTTGTTATTGTTAAATAAAGCATTAATAAAGCACTATTAGTGAGTAAATAGATCCTATTTTCTGTAACAATCTAGCAAATCAACCCCTCTCGCACTCAAAGGGTTAATATAATTTATAAAGGGTCAAACTGTCCATGCCCAAAAGACCACAGATGGCTCCCAAGCTTCATTAAGACAATCCTAAACAAAGGAACAGATAAGATTGCTGAAATGATCCTAAAGTTGCAAAGCAGATGGTCAAAATGTGCACATTTCGCAATTACTACAGAATAACTGTGATCATAATTAATTTTTAGAAAGGCTCTTTGACCCAGTGACAGTTGTTTAAGGTGCTTGGTCCTTCAGAAGAAGCTAAGGCCTGGTCTCATTCCAGCGGCTATCACCCTCTTACTCAGCCATCAGCTGGCCACACCATACCTAACACTCACAGCAATGGCCTCCGTGTCTGAGCTCACCTGCATTTACTCCGCTCTCATCCTCCATGACAATGAAGTCTCCATCACGGAAGACAAGATCAATGCTCTCATCAAAGCCGCAAATGTGTCAGTGGAACCTTTTTGGCCTAGTCTGTTTGCAGAGGCTCTCACCAACATCAGCATTGGCAGCCTGATCTGCAATGTAGGAGCTGGTGGTGGAGCTCCCACTGCTGGTGGGTCTGCCCCATACGCTGCATCTCCTGGTGGAGCAGCACCAGCTGAGGAGAAGAAGGAAGAGGAGAAGAAAGAAGAGTCTGAGGAGTCCAGTGATGACATGGGCTTTGGTCTCTTTGATTAAAAACATCTGTAACCAGAGTTGTAATTAAAAAAAAAAGTGAACCCCCAAAAAATAAATAAATAATTTTTAGAAAGGTTCCACTATTTCCTGCAAATGTTTCCATTTTCTTTGTGTCTATTTAATTTCATGCCTATTAAGGGATAAATGCCAATTTCAATCAATTTTGCTAATAGAAGCCTCATTATTTCAAACTCTGGAGCAACATTCTATTATCATATCTTTGACAAAATGTTGCTAGCAAAAACCAAAAATAAGTTTTTGTTCTTATTTTCTTTCTTAAAATCCTATTTAAAATACTCCTAATGTTATATTTAATGTAAGAAATGTTTTAGCCCTTTGCCTGCCAAAAGAGCGTATAAGGCATGCTCACTCCTCCGACAGTTCGGGAGCTATGATTATAACGATCACCCAAAATTAAAGTTACCCCAAAAAATGTTCGCACATAACAATAAGCATATCCATCTTAGTATTATCAGGAATACGTCCAGCGTTATTGATGGATCCAACTCGTTCTGAGATGGTCAGGCAAGCTTCTGGCTGTAGAGGCATCTGTACCTTAAAAAAGGGATAGTAATAATTCGTTTCATCTTTATTTTATTTTGTAGGCATTAAAAAAACATGAAGGACCTTTATGGTTTGAGAGATATTCACAAGGAAAGTTTCCCGTCCCGCCCCTTTTACCTAGTGTAAGCCATCTCTTCTCAGGTGTGGAATCTGGTTGTAAGACCAGACAGATAACAGCAAGGGACAATCTTCTTCCTATGAGAACAATGAAAGCCCTGCCCCCCTTGACAAGTTTTTCAGGTTTTTCCTTTATCTTTATTGAAGATTGTCCCTCTCTGCAATCTACCTGGGCACCTCCCTTCTGATTTGGCTGAGCAGTGTTACACCAGTAAAAGGGACGGGAGGGGGATACTTTGTCATTGAATTACTCTTGAACTATAACTCGACAGAATTGAAATAACACTCTCCAAAGTCCAAATACTATGATGATTAATTAGAGCTGCTTTTATTATGAAACATTACTATCCCTTTAAGGTACAATGCAACTTCTCTTAGAGGTGACCGAGACAGACAGCACAGGAGGGCAGATATCTCTTTGGCAAGATGTCTGCACTGATGCCTGTCTGACCATCTCAGAACAAGTTGGATTAATCAATAACGCAAAAAAACCCTGCAAATATAGTGTGAGGGGAGCTCTATCTAAACAAACCCAAAATAGAAGGATTAAAAATAAGAGAACAAAGGAAAAGAAAAATTAAAGATATGTGTGCATTACTTGGATTAAAGGGATAGCAATGTTTCACAAAAACAGCAGCTCCAATTAATCTTCATAGTATTTGATCCACAGAGTATGTTATTTCAGTACTGTCAGAGTTGAAGTACAAGAGTAATTGAATGATAAAGTATCCCCCTCCTGCCCCTTTTACCTAGTGTAAGTGTCCTCCCCTCAGATGTGGAATCTGGTCCACAGACCAGACAGCTCACAGCAAGGGACAATCTTCTTACTGTGAGAACAATGAAAGTCCTGCCCCCATTGACAGGTTTTTCCCTTATCTTAATTGAAAATTGTCCCTCTCAGCAATCCACTATGACACCTCCCTGCTGTTCAGAGCAGTGACATCAGTAAAAGGGGTGGGAGGGGGATAATTTATCATTCAATTACTCTTCAACTACAACTCTGACAGTATTGAAATAACACTCTACATAGCCCAAATACTATGAAGATTAATTGGAGCTGCTTTTATTGTGTAACATTACTATCCCTTTAATGTAAACCCTGGTCCACTACAAAGAGACCAGTTTGGTGTTATTCATTGTTCATCTGGACTGGAGCTAATGGCCCATAAAACTTAAATTTTATTAGTGAAATAAAGTTAAAATTAAAAATTGTTACCAATTGTCTTTGTATTCCCTAGTTTCAACAGTGAAGGGATATCCGATTAAAATTTACTGGAATACACCTTCATAAATTTGTTTAGTGAGCTTCAGTATAAGGCATAATGTAAGTTACTAATATAATATTTTACAACGTTTTCACCTTGTACTTGTACTTTTAGGTATTATTTCGTGAAGTGAATTGGTTGTGTTAAAAAAAAAATTATCCCTAGATTTATAGGGTTATTGGTACTCAATATAAGCCAGACTACTATATTGATCCTATACATTTATTGTCATAGCCTAAATGTTTATCACTAAACAGGCTGAATTAGTGTCCACTACTCAATGGGAGCAGGCAAAAGAGTAGTCACACAGAGCCATAGGTCAGCACCAGAATGGATGGTCAAACTAGCCAGGTCATACAGAGAGCCCAAGGGAAACAGAACTGTATTGTACAACAACGCAAGGGCAACTGAGTCAGGACTCAGTCTGCCCTTTAAATCCCTCCTCAGGAAGTAGGTAGGAGGAGCAGCTCAGAGGGAGGAAGTAGGTAGGAGGAGACTACAGGAAGCAGCATGCTTGAAGCCTCGCATCTGCAGATGATGCATCTAGCTTTGATGCGTCCAACCATGCATCATTCCGGCGACTTTTGTGCAGCATGGACGGGCGCTGACGCCAAAGTTTCATTTTGAGCGTTGCCTGAAGCGGTGGCGCTGGAACCAAGGTAATCTGTAATACCCACATTTTCTTCTGTTCCCCATCTTAACTAACTGTCTTCTTTATCGTTTTATTTTTGTAAAAAAAAAATTGAAACAAAAATTCAAATAAACTAAAAGACAAACAACTATCATGGAGTATATTCTTTCTATGTTCCACTATCAAATACTGTTCTAATTTTAGTATTCACCCACTTTTCTAAAACATTAAAATAGGTCCTATGTAAATTAGTAATTGGGGAAAAAAAAAGTTTAACATTCTACCCCCCCCCTCCTCAATTTGTATAATTCTGCAGTTCAGGTACAAAATAATGAGAAATAAGCCAAGTAACCCTATACGGTATATGTTAACTCCTTCCCGACAATGGACTTACCTGGTACATCCCGCAAAAACTGTCACTTAGTGACAATGGACGTACCAGGTACATCCCGGAAATCCGGGTCCCCACGCGGCTACACGCCGTTCGGGGACTCCGGAATCACTTGGCAAAAAAAAAAATTATAGCCAGGCGTTAAGTGACGGCCGCATGCGCACGCGGCCTGTCACTAAGGGGTTAAATAAAAAAAAAAAATACAATTTAAATGTTATTTGGTCATTTTATGCCCCAAGGGAGGTATGCTATGAAATGATGGCATAGCAAAGTAAAAAAAATGATTTTCACATTTACAATCTTCCAAATATACTGTATCTGAAAACCATGGAATACCATATGAGGTCAGGCACCTACAGATCTCCCGAGTAAAATGGTGTCCCAGTGGTATGAGTCACATACTGTAGGTGATGACAGGAGCCCAAAAGTGCACACACTAAAATCTGTCAGGCACTTAAAGGGATAGTAATGGTTAATTTTAAGTTGATTTAATATTGTAGACATTAAAAAAAGATTAACATCAATGTAAGTCTTATCTCTCAAACCTTTATGGTTTGAGAGATATAACTTGCTAAAGTTACCTTTTCCTGTTTTTTTTACTCAAATGTGCCATCTAGCTGACAACTGCAGATTCCAGTCATTTGACCAGACAGAGGCTCTTCAGCAGAGCTGAAATCACGCTATTTAGAAATAAATACTTCAATGGAACGGTCTACAAAGTGTGCTTGCAAGCCAGGCACACTTTGTAGACCATTCCAAATTAAGTATTTATCTTTAGATATTGTTATATCGGCGCTGCTGAAGAGCCACATCTGGTCAAGCGACCAGAATCTGCTTCAGACAGCTTTACAGCTCGTCAAGCAGAAAGGGGAGGGACCAGAGAACTTTATTTTCCTATATCTCTCAAACCATAACGGTTTGAGAGATACTAATAAGTGCAAGTACGCTCTTTTAATTGTATATACCATATAGTTATACTTTTTTCTGACATTACTATCCCTTTAAATGTTTGTAACACTACAGATAAGAAGAGAAGGTAGACTAGGGATACCATTTTAAAAAGACGACAAACCCCCCTCCAAACCAAATGAGGGATTACTTGACTTTCTAGACCGATGTGCACGACAGTTTCCAGAATATGATGCTATTGAAAAAAAAAAACAGATTTTGGTTGGGGTAGTTTTGTGCTTCTGGTACCCCGTATGTCAGCTCATATCACTGGTGTTTTATTTCTCTCAAGAGAGCAGCTGCTAATGAATACATTAGGACATTCCATCGTTCCCACAGATTTGAGTAATCTTGAAAGTGTAGAAACAAAAGTTTAGACCCAAAACACACACAAAGAAATCCAAAGAAACACCACAAATTAAATAGACAAATAGCAGTTAAAGGGTTTATAAATTAATTCAAAGGATTCCCCAGATCAATATTAGCTATATAACCTTTCACAGAATATAGTATTCTAGAAATACCAAGAATTATCCTATAACATAAAAGTGTAGAATGCGTCTCTCACTGTGCGTGTAGCACAAACACACGTGACTCGCTTTCTACAGTTTTATGTATCTGACAGGCACCCGTTCGCGCTTGCATGCGAGCTCAGAGGGCTGGAAGCCGGCTGCCTGTCACTTATGTCTGCAGCTTACCCTTGACCCATTCCCCCCTGTGACCCGCTCCCCCCCCATGCCCTCTAAGTACCGTGTATGTGGAAGCTCATAACTGACAGGCACACGCTCGCGGGTGCCTGCACTGTGAGATCAGAGAACTGGCAGCCGGCTGGGTGACTCACTCCCCACTGTGACCCGCTCCCCCCGAGCCATCTAAGGTATCTAGGGATGCGTATCTGACAGGCACCCGCGAGCGTGAGCGGCTGCCTGTAAGTTATGTGAGTCCACATGGATATTTCTTTTATTTCTATACTACAAACACTTCTGCATGACCTAGATCCCGTCGAATGACGGGCTTTAACCTAGTATTAACTAATATATAAACCAAGCTATTTAACTATATTACACTTATCTGGCAAAATATAACAATTTACCAATAAATTAATGAATTCTGCTTAATTCAGAATTACTACAGCTAATATAGCTTATTATAATTTACCCCAAATGGTTGGCCAGTCCAATTAAGACAAATTATAAGAAAAATTAAGTTTCTCCAAATATAGAAGAAATATATATTTGATTCTGAATTTTGTAGAATTTAAATAAGGAAAGATATATAGTTACCAGTCCAATAAGTGTGGATTTCTTAGGATTTCTTTAGCAGGCAGCCAGGTATATAGCAGGAATTGCAGAGCCAGGAACCAAGAGGAAAAAGCCCCTTCTCTCTCAAAACTTACATATTTATAATGTAAAATTACCCTTATCAGAATCTCCTCTCATTGGATAGAGATCCAACTCATTATGCAGTGACATCACGCATATTATTATGGAAAAATTCCCAATCACTAGTAATAACGCTATTTATCCTGGACTGGTGGTGGGAGAAATATCGATTTCCTCTTTGATGGTGATTATGGGAACATGCTGACAAAAACTTTTCTGGGATACAAATTCTTCTCTGCTAGGATGGATCCCGGCAACTCTTGCCCAATGGTTCTTTATGAAGGCACTGGAATCACGCTTGGCTTTGCCCCGGAACTTCTGTCACAGAAGAAGGACAATCACATCTTGGCTTGGTCTGGACATCTATAGCAATGACATTTGTCAACCGACCTCAATCTTTTAAGAACTCTTTGGTCTAGAAGAAATTACACGAGTGGTCTCATTGAAACAATTTTGCATGCATACATACATTAGAATACAGTTTCAACCAGTATCCCTATGATTTTGGTACTGTTAAGATTACTGTACATTTATTTTTGCACTAGTCTGCTTGTGGTCCTCACAAGCCTTAAGCTAAACTATGATAATCTAACATTCTGCTCTTCCCCCTTCACAGAGGAATGACCCTCAGCTGTATGCTATAAACAAAACCTTGTCAAACGGAAAAATAAAATTAGCATAACATTTTCAGAGAATCATTGAGCAGCAATTCATTTGTTGACGAGATATATTAGAGTGCTAGTGGGGAACATACATGCCACACAGACAGACAAAATAGAGACAGCGATGTTTCACTGAAACAAAAGAAGACAATAGAACTAAACATAATAATGTCATTTGGACAATCAAGGATACTCATCCATCCGATGATTGAATTAGGATCCTTGTTCTTCTTCAGCTTCTCCTTCTATGATCTGTAACTGAGATTTAGGGTGACAAGAACGCAATTGGTTTATATGAACCCACTTTTCCAAAGTTTCACCATTATTAGGGACAAAAAACCTTATAGGCAACTGGAGATTATTTATCAGTAATGATATATGGCCCTCTCTATGAGGGTAAGAATTTCTTCTCTCTTACCTGGTTTCTTGCAAAATTGTTAAGATAAACATGATCATTTACCTCATACTCCCTTTTGATGGTCTTTAGGTCATAGTAAGTCTTATTATTTACCACAGCTTTCTTCAGATTTTTCTGTGCATACACAAATGCATGTTGTAAATGCTTGCATAACTGGTCTATGTACTGGTGTGTTGTGGAGGGTTTAAATAGATTTTGATCGGACGTACGGTATAGCAAGTGCTGGGGAAGGACCATCTTTCTACCTGTCATTAATTCAAATGGTGACATTTTCGTGGCTGCACTAGGAGTAGCCCGAATAGCCATGAGAATTAGGGGTAGTTTAAGATCCCAATCCTTACCGGATTCCTTAACAGATTTCTTGAGAATGTTAACAATGGATTGATTATATCGCTCTACCCACCCCACACACTTGATGCAGGATGGTAAGCAATATGTAATTTACGTTTTAACCCCAATAGTTTCCATAGTTTGCTCATCACTTCGCTGGTGAAATGGCTACCTCTATCACATTCAATTCTCTGTGGTAGGCCAAACCTGGAGAACACATGGTTAATTAACAATGCAGCAGCGGTCTCTGCCGTATTATTGTTCGCGGGTAAACACTCTACCCATTTGGTGAACAGACAAGTAACAGCATATACTTGTTCTCCCTTGCTGTCCAGGTAACAGGTCCTATAAAATCTATTTGAATATCCGACCACGGTAAAGACATCCCCCTCTTCTGTAGTGGTGCACTATGAGTGGGGCCAGATGGTTGGAATTGGGAACACACCAAACAACCTTGACAATAGGTTTGTACATCTTTAAGCATATGAGGCCAATATGCATAATCACGGAGAATTCCACACATGACTTTATCTCCATGATGACCTGAAGTAGGTGCATCATGAGCATGTTGGAGCATTAAACCTCTAAATGCAGTTGGTACAACCCATTGCTGTATTCCATTTTTAGAGGTTCTGATTAACAGCCCATCTTGTATATGGTATTGGGCCTTGGATCTCATAAAGATCCTCAAGTCTCCCTTTCCCACCCTGTTCTCCTCAGAGATTGGGTGGTCTAGGGGGTCTTCTATATGTTTATAGAATAGCCCTATTATAGGATCCCCCTTTTGACTTGTAATCAAGTCCTCACTAGGTGAGTCTTGAATCCACTGTTCTATCGGGGTGTCTACTTCGTTACGGGCTTGTTGCCTAGTAACAGCATTTACCTGTATAGGACCCAATAGATGTGATATATCCAAGGCTTCCCCCTTAAGGGCGCCTTCTTTAGCCAATATATCGGCTAGATCATTACCTTGTTTTTCAGGGCCTAGGACCTTGGAATGACCCATGGTCTTTTTACAATAGATGGTAAGGCCATTTGATGTCACAAGATTGTCAACCTCGCAAAACAATTTACCATGTTTCACTGGTTTATTATTGGATTGGAGCATATGGCTCCTTTTCCAAACTGGGAGGTATTCTACAAAACTATGGCGATCATAATTAGAATCAATAATAATGACATATTCCTTTATGTTATGCTCAATAGCTAATAGGACTGTCTTATAAACTGCACAGAGCTCTGCCACTTGGCTACTCTGTGGTCCTAAGCTATACCCTTTGGATATAATAGGGCATTCACCTGTCCAGGTAATCCCTATACCTGCCACCAGGTTCCTTTTGGTACCAGTCATGACATGGTAGGAAAAACCGTCAATGTACACGGTTGGCAAGGTTGTACAATAATTCTCATCAAATGCCTTATAGGGGGAAAGCATGGGAGGTGCTGAACAATCATGGAGCTCGGCTAATCCTTGAGCTACAGAATTCTTCCTGTTTTGCTTACACCTAATCTCTAATGGCCATCCCTGTAGGGATAAAGTCCAAGCGGTGATCCTATTATTGGAGAGCTGTCCTTCCTTTCTCCGATCACTTTTCAAATACCGCAAAAGCTGATGAGCGGTTTCAATGATGATCTTCTCACCTTGAATAAAACTACGAAAATTCTGTAATGGGAGGGAGAAAAACATTTGCTGAACTAGTTGCTCCTCAGACAGATAATTATCAGGCAGTAGGCCAATTACTTGATTCTGAAACCCAAATGTATAGTATTATGAATCCAGAGCATAACCTATTACAGTTCCCTTCACTAAGGTAATACTGTGTGGGGTTATGTTATTTACCACAATGTGGACTGGTGTTCTACGAATACTCACCACAGAAATTCCTAATTGTTGAATCCTATTTGAGAGGCATATTAACCCGATGCGCAACCCATTGCTTTGCAAGGCTTTGCTTAACCGTCTGGCACTCAAAGGGTTAATGCATCAGGATTCTCAAGGTTCTGACCACTATGAACCTGCAAGGATATGGGGACCTGACTTGCCCCACCAGGTATAGTGACCTCATTAGCTACCTGTAACTTCACTGCACATGGCAACGGTTGGCATGACTTCAGGTCTTTTAAGTCATCCTGAAATCCACAGGGACTCCCTTCTAACCTAGTCCAAAGGCTATTATTCACCAGATCAGTCTGGGCGGCAAAACGATGTATTAAATCATTGCCTATGTAGATCTGGTGCTGGGGTTCCTCCACTACAAGAAAAACATGTTTTGCAGACCTATCGCTTATCGATAGAGATAACAGACATCTAGCAACAATGTTATAACTTGTAGTATTGTCATCTAGGTCCTATACCAAATTATCATTATGGCGCCAGATACTTACTATGGATAGGATCTCTTACCTCCATCAGTAGACTGTTACTAATGTAGCTGTGTTCCAGTTTGGCCTGTTTGATCGTCCCCAAGTCTTGAACCTGTAAGGAAACAAACAACTCACCCCCTGTATTGTCAATGGATGTCAGATATCAAGAATGATTCTCTGGATCTGTTGGTTCAGAGGGTGATCTGTGAAGAGATATGGTTAGGACATCACCTTCTAGCTTCACAATCTGAATCTGTTCAGGTAATGCCTTGATGGAGAGGTCACATTCCATGTTTTTCAGCATTGGTATCAGGCATCTGTAAAACAGTGAGGTTAGGGTTCTGGATATTGACAAAATGGATTTCAATAGTATCCCTGATTTCCTCTACCATATGATAATTTCTATGGGGGGCATTGCAATGCCCGCTCATATCTGATTGGGGTTTTAACTTGTAACCAGATGACATTAATAACACAGTCTATGACGGAACTTAATCGCCGTAGCAGATCTGCACCTATAATTAACCTGTTATAGGGAACTTCAACTACTATGACTTTATGTGTGAATGATTTATTACTGATCTTAAATTTTAACCATGTGGTTCCAGATATGTTTAAGGGATTACCTCCCACGCTTATTAGGGGATCCATGAAATGTTTTCAACAATGGCTGTTCAGTAGCATCCTCCATAATTTGATAATAATGGGAACTAGAAAATATGGTAGCTTGTGACCCTGTGTCGAGGAGGCTGGAAATAATTAAGTCATCAAGTTCCTGCAATGTGACATCAATGAAACATCTCCCTTCATATTCATGCATTTCACATAAATAACTGTGATGTAAAAGCATCTCAGAATCCCTCCACTGCCTGCAAGGGTTAATGCCTGAATTTGCAGGAGCAGACTTGCTGACCACTTGGTCAGGTTGTACAGCTGCAGCATCCCCCTTCACTCCTCCTCCTCCTTCAACCTGTTCTGAAGAAATGCAGGGAAAAGAAGTGACATCATCAGGAATGGACTTATGTGTACCTGGCTGTGGGTGAGATAAGGAAGAAATATTAGAGTCAGCCAAAAGCATTTACATCCCGTAAAGAAAATGTGTTAGCATTCCTGTTGGCTAAAACATGATTGGTTATTATAGGACTTACATAGGGCAAAGCAATGGTATTCTTTTCCCCTAAGGCCTGCTTACCATTACCCTGTTGTTCTGTAACTGAGTGGCAGCTGCCACTCCTGGCGCTGTCCTTAAAAAAGGATTAGATCCCTGCTGTGTATTAGAACTAGGGTTTTGGCCTAGCTGTGCCACATTAGCCATCATTTTGGCCATCATATCGGTCAGGTTGTTAACATGGACCGTGAGACTTACCTGCTTCTGGTTTTTGGTTCCCAGAGTCAGACTTATTGGTTTGCCGAGTTTGCTGGGACTTGGACCCCTGATTGTTAGAGTTTTTAGCCTTTTGGAACCTCTTTGGAAACTTGGATTTATTTTGTTTTTTGTTATATCCCTGGGACTTTTTGAAAAATGGTTACTTACCATTTGAGCTATTAGACCCCTGGGAACTAACAGAGGCAGGCCCTTTCTGTCCTGGTGCGTGGTTATGAACCTGTGAAGATTTTAACACCTCTGCATAGGTTCTCTTGCCTGATTCAAATGGCAAGCTTTCCTCAACCAATGTCTCCGCTACACACTGGGAGGCAGGCTTCTTGTCCCTAGCTGGGGTATTCTCACTCTGCTGGGCATTATATAGTTTAATAGCTTGAGTGAGTAACCAATCTAGTGACAATAGGGGTGAATAATCCCTAGCTAGATTAGTTTTCATATACTGAGGCAGAGCATTAAAGAACAGTTCCCTGAACTCATAAGATTGGAAATCTGCATCCTTATCTGCCAGTAAATAGGCACATTTAAGCTCTGACAAGAATTGCCTGGAGTCCTGGTCTGGCTGACATTTTAGTGCACATATAGCACATTTATCCTCATGGCGGGTTTTATAGTTCCCAAAAGCTAGGATTATTTGCTCAACAGTTTCTTCCCAGGTGGCGATATCCATATCATTCAAGGATCTGAAAAAGAAACCCTCTGGAATATCAAAAACCCAAGGCAAATAATACATTTTATGACGGTCAGAATGAAGGCCTAGAGATGCAATTGCTTCAACCTAATGCTCTAGATGGTTAACAACAGACACTTTAGATTTTCTTTGAAAAACTGGCACAGTGTCCTTAATAAACCTTATTATTTTGGTTTTATCACCCACTAAGGGTGACCTTTTCTCTTGTTCAAACCTATTCAGTGTGTACATTGTCCTCCTGTGAGGTTTGAGCACTGGCTTCCTGTTAGAGGTTAATCTGTGACTTGTTAAGAGGCTCTGAGGTGTATGGTGTGGGAATTACTCTGGGATGCTACTCTCATCCTCACCAAGAAGTGTGAATCATGAGGGTCAGCAGCCCCTCCCTCCCCCGGGGAGTGATCCTGATGACTGACTTTCCTGTCAGGAGCAATACCTTGTTCTGCTCAGAAGGAGGATTGTCAGGATGAGAGGCAGTAAAGGTCTGCATTCTATCTGACAATTCCTGAATCTGCCTGGACAAGATATCCAATGTCCCTTCATCCATTGATATATCCCCTTTAGGGGCACTATCAATAAGCTTGTGTACCAACACTTGCTCCTGAAGTCTGGCACTCTCATGAGCCCACCTGTTTATATGGGACTGGAGTTGCTTAATATGTTCTTTGAAGTTGTGGTTCTCACATGTTAAATTAAACATATCAGCACTGAGGATAGAATGCTGTTCTTTTGCAGACCACACTTTCACCAGATTATCTTTACACCTGCTCTCTAGCCCATTTACCTGGTGATGGAGAGACTGAATTTCCTCTTCCTGTGTTTTTACCAATTTATGGTAGTCACACATATCTTTCTCTAACTCAGAGATTCTATCAATCTTAGCCTTCAGTGTTTGTTTTATTGGCTCCATATTTTCTTGCTTAACCTCTAATTTGTTTCTCTGGAAGGCTATAATATTTAACAATTCGGGCACGATTGATAAAATCTGTATATCCAACTCCTTTGGCTTGGTTTGTTCTACATATTTATTTAAAGCTCTATAATAGAAGCTATAGGGTTGCCAAATTTTATCGAATTGGGATTCTACCCTTAACTCTATATCATCACTCCATTGCTGTGCATCACTTTTAATTTTTAGGCGAGAATGGATGGCATAAATTAACCTACCTTCTACAGACCATTTCATGTCTTCTCCTGAGAGCTGTTCCATTGGATCAGACACAGAAGAACCTGACTGAGACATGTTTATGCACAAATAGGTTACTGTGTAATATATCTGCCAATAAAATTATTTGACAAATGTGTCAACCCTGTGTATAGATCTCAGAAGTGCCTCCAGTGATGTCGAAAGTAATATCCGAGAAAGGGTTAAACAAGAGAACCTATTAGGCTGGATACTTTCACATAAATAAATAAAATTAAATTTGAGAACTTTACACTATATTAGGCATTGACACACTACTTCACAGTAAAGAATTGATTAAAAAAAACAATCCCACATTTTTGTGCAAAAATATATATAATTTAAGTAAAATATAATATATATAAAGTATAAATAACAATGATATAAATGAGTGATTAGCAATTACAATAGATATACAGTAACTCAAACCACAATTATCACCATTAGGATTACCAGCAATAAAAGGGTTAACCACACAAGGTATATATTCAGAGATATTAAATAACAATAATTGAACTCAGCAGCATAGAAAAGGATAATTGATCCTACAATTAATTAAAATACAGTTGGCAGCAGCATATATGAATACCTCTGCCCCAGAAACTGCATATACTATGCTAATTGAGGATTAAGATAGATTGTCAGGTGATCAAGTTTTAATATTAAGCCAGGTCCTCTGACAATTTCCTTATACCATATAATAACCACATTCAGAGAAACTAACTGGAATAAAATCCCAGTTTTAAATCACTATAATTTAATTATCTACCAATTTCAAATATTGCATATCTTCTGAATAAAACATATAAATTGCATTTAATATGGTCAATAATAGATAATACAAAGAATATACTTAGAATCAATCTATCTAATAATATATTCCTAGACAGTATACCAAACATCATGTAACATACATCATACACATGACCATAGCAATCCTATGTTAAACCTATAGGGTACTCCAAGGATTAATCAACTTAGACAATATAATATGCCACACCCAAGATGGCAACTTCTTTTGTCTAGTGTGAAGTTTAAATAAACTTCTCACTGTACAAAAGTTTAGACCCAACACACACAAAGAAATCCAAAGAAACACCACAAATTAAATAGACAAATAGCAGTTAAAGGGTTAATAAATGAATTCAAAGAATTCCCCAGATCAATATTAGCTATATAACCTTTCCAGAAACACAATATATTGTGGGCGGACCTCACAAAGTACACGAACCGGAGGCTGAAGTGTGCTCCTAGCCGCCGTAAACCAGGCCTGTAGAGAGGGCCCAGAGGAGAGAGAGAGAGAGAAAAAAAAAAAAAAAAAAAAAAGGAGGGGGGGACTCGGCGCCCAAAGAAGAGTCATTACCACGCTTCAGGACGCCGCTAAAGTAACTCCCGGTCTGCCCACAATTCCAGGCTAACCAATAGCCTTAACACTTATTCTAGAAATACCAAGAATTATATTAACTAATATATAAACCAAGCTATTTAACTATATTACACTTATCTGGCAAAATATAACAATTTACCAATAAATTAATGAATTCTGCTTAATTCAGAATTACTACAGCTAATATAGCTTATTATAATTGATCCCAAATGGATGGCCAGTCCAATTAAGACAAATTATAAGAAAAAATAAGTTTCTCCAATTATAGAAGAAATATATATTTGATTCTGAATTTTGCTGAATTTAAATAAGGAAAGACAGCCAGGTATATATCAGGAATTGAAGAGAACCAAGAAGAAAAAGCCCATTCTCTCTCAAAACGTACATATTTATTATGTAGGATTACCCTTATCAGAATCTCCTCTGATTGGATAGAGATCCATCTCATTATGCAGTGACATCACGTATATTATTATGGAAACATTCCAAATCACTAGTAATAACTATATTTAGCCTGGAGATGTCGCTCTTACTCCACATTAAAATTTTAGATATGATAATTTTTGTGTCATCAGTGATGTATTGAAGAGGTCATTAGACGTCATATAAATATGTCATCCTACCAGACTTTCTCACATGGGAGTATATCTTCTTCCCAGACTTTTTGTCTGTAATAGGATCGTTTATAATCTTAAAACTCACTCAATTATTTTCACTCCCGTCTAGGTAAAGAGAGGCCCCTTTTTTCTCTAAAATGGAGTGACTGTTGTAACATGAGATCATTTACACACATCTAAAAAACTGACTTTTAGAGAATTTGGTTTAAAAGAAAAATTAATAATTTCCTCCCCATCATGGCAATGTCTCTGACAGTGTTGCTCCCGAATGAACACGCAAAACTGAATCTGAGTGTGAACAATCTCTTCTGAAGGAGCCTTTAGTAAAAGGTTGTACAGACAGGGTATCAAAGAGATTCCTTGAGAGATGACATGAGCCTCCAGAGTTGGCATATTTCTAAATATCCACAGAGCAGATGCCAACCCAAAGGGAAGAGCCGCAAACTGATATCAATGATCTTGCAATGCAAACCGCTGGAAATGCTGAAGATCTGCGTGGATAGGAATGCACATATATGTGTGCTTTATGTCTAGGGGAGCCAAAAACTGTAACTGTTCTAAGGATCGGTGAGGAGAAAAATATCAACGGCCTTCTTGCACCTCTTAAAAGAATTAGGGGAAGAAGAACTATAATTGGAGGCTTCGGATACATGAAATATCTATAGACAGCCTTAATAAGAACATCAGCAAAAGAACTGGGGTCTTCCTCATAAGAGTCCCAAACAGAGAAGTACAGATGTAGGTTATCCACATCAGTTTCCCTACTCCTCAATGTAGGAATCCAAAATAATGGGTGTCATCCTCCATAACATCACAATCGACTTTTGTGGTGTTCAATAGACCAAGAATGTAAAATGCCTTCAATAGATGAGGGGATAGAATTAATGGAGGAAAATAGAGCATTAACCCATGCAGATTCCTGTTCAGCAGATGTGAGCTTCACAGGTCGAATACAGGCCAGGAAATTCCCTAGGAAACCCAATCTTGCATAAGAAGCAATGGGCTAAAACCGACCCCTGAAGCCTTAGAAGCCTTGGACTTCCCCATGTCTCCCTTAGATTCTGACAGGAGACCCATAGATAGAAAAGTAAATACAGTTAAAGTAATAAAAAGGTAGAATTAGTACTTCTTTATCCTTAAGTACTTCTCTGATTGCAAGGGTTAATGTAACAAGCAGGTGAGACAGACTAGCCTCTGTATAGCAAGCAGAATCCAAAAAGGAAGAGGGTCAGTCAAGGACCACATCTTTCATAGCCAAAAAGCCCAGGAAAAATGGGTTACTAAGAACTATAGTTTTTCAGACTTACAAATGATGTGGTTCTCTCCAAAGAAGATCAGGAATAGGAGCCCACCTAATGGGGGATTGTTCAGCCCCATATCCTACAGAAGAAAATAAAAGAGGGCTTACTAAGAGTGCTGGGTCTTTGCTTCCTCCTTCTTGGAGAGAACTGTTAAAACTGCTTTTTTTTCCAGTGCCCTGCCTTCCTCAAGGAGGGGACTTTTCCCCATGGTTCTTGTGTACCACATAGGAGGTAAGATAAATAAGCATTTCTTTTTTATATTTCTTCCCCATCAAAGGTACAGAAATCTTTGACAATGACTGTATTTCCTACTGTATTCATTAGCGGCTCCTCTCTCTCTAGAGAGAGAGAGAGAGAGAGAGAGAGAGAGAGAACAAGTCATTGGCAACAACTGACATACTATAGTGGGTGTCAGAAGCACAAAATTACCCCTACCAAAATATGTTGCTTTTCTTATGTTTGTACTAAAAATGTTTGTAACAATTAGAGATAAAAAGAAAAGGTAGAAAAGGTGTATACCATTTTGAAAAGAAAACAACCCATCCTGATGTACACAAATGTCTTCAAAACATGATGCTAAAGAATACATATGCATTTTTAAATTTCTATACATTCAAACAAACTCAAATCTTTGAAAACTATGAAATTTCCTACTGTAGTCAGTATCTGCTCGTCTCCCAAGAGGAAAAAAAACACCCCACTGGTAACAACTGGCATACTAAACAGGGTACAAGAAGCACAAAACTACAAGAAAAAGGGTTGTTCTTAGAGCACTATGAAATGCACACCACGTTATTGATTGAATAATGCAGCCACAAGTAAATCGGCCATCACAGATAAAGAGCAAAAAAAAATGAAAGGTACTAGCGATGCCCAAGTCAATCCTTTAAATACCAAGCAAAATATAAATGCAAGCAGGGTGAGATGAAAATAACAATTCATTTTTTTATTTATATATATATATATATATATATATATATATATATATATATATATATATATATATGTATATATATATATATATATATATATAGGAAAGGAGGAGAGATGCAATAAAGTTCTCCAAAGTATCTGAGTTGAGAGGGGCCCAAAGGCGGCAAGAGTGTCCTCAAATATTTTTTAGGTTTGTGTTGTTTGTGTTTAAGGTACAATCATGATAAATATTACAAGCTGCAAAACAATTTAAATTATTACATGATCTTGATGGGAAACCATTTAAAGATTGCAAACCATTAAACCTACTTGTCTACGGTCTTACTCGAAACTAACTAGTCACTGAGCAGATAAAAAAAATATACACAGTCAATGTTTCTCCTGACCTTAAATCCCAAATTGATTGGAGTTTATTTAGCCCATGTTCCTTTTTTAAAAGATAAATCTTGTTGTCTGAGCAAACTGTCCATGCTTAAGTAAACCCAGTGTAAAGAAGAGCGGTCTGTGCTCAGGAAGGCACAGTGGTTGTCTATAAATGTATCCATGTTATTCTAGGTCCAGGTGACAGTTGCACACATTTAAGCATTTACACAAGGTAACTGGAAAACTTTTGATAAGTACCACATGACTCAAAAGTGCTACTGCAAAGACTCGACAGAAGAGTAGACTGTTTATCCTCTGGAAGAATGTGATGACATTTAGAAGACCAAGTCAACATTGATAACGTTGTAGATAAATAAGACAAAATAAATTTACCAGATTGGTTTTATTTTATATATCTAATATCTAGCTATCTGGCTCTATTATATATATATATATATATATATATATATATATATATATATATATATATATATATATACACAGGGCTTAAAATTTGAAGTCCTTTGCTACTAGCCAGACCTGAAAAGTTACTCGCCACTGCAAGCCATAACATACCCACCAGGGCTGAATTTCTACTAGCCAGGGCTAAATTTTCACTCGCCAATGTCTAGTGACGAGTGGAAATTTTGAGCCCTGTATATATATATATATATATATATATATATATATATATATATATATATATATATATATATATATATCTCAGACATGTCCTGGAGTTGCCTGGGGTGAATAAACACTTTTTCACATATCTTGTAGTGAGCGTCATCAGTCTGTCTGTCTTTTAGGGTGAGATTTCAAAAAGTCTTCAAAATGAAAAACTTGTTGGATCATGAGTTTGTGGTAAAAGAAGGACAATATTTTCAGAAGTAAATCCATCACGTTTGAAAATTCATCTAAAGAATTAAAAATGACGGTAAGACGATCTCATTGCACATTGCCGTTAAAAATTCTGATGTTAAAAATTGTCTTTCATTTTGTCTTTGAAACAAATTTTTCTTCTACAAGTTTAGACCATTTTAATTATTTTGGGAAAAAATGACGTTCAAACGAATATTTTTTTCTGAAAATACCTTACATTATGACGGAAGACTAAACCACACTCACTTTTAAGACGGCTTTTCTCCTTTGACTGAGATGGCGGAATTGGATGCAAAAAATGACAGAAACATGTCTGAGAATTGACGGATCATGGTGTAAGAACTTTTTTATTCTGATTACAATTTCAGTTACCACCACTTTCTGAACATCTCACCCTTAGTCTTGCACCTTCTCTTATTCAATCTGCCCCTTTTTGTCTGTTTGTATCAGTCTCTCTCTCTTTGTGGATGTCTCATTCTTTATCCCTATCTGTGGATGTCTCGCCGCTGTCTGTCAATGCCACTGTCTTTGGATATCTCTAGTTCTCTGTGGATATTACTTTTGGTCTGTGGATGTCTCTCTCTCTCTTTCTCACTTTCTGTGTCTCTCACTTTCTGTGTGTGTCTCTCTGCCCACCTCTTGCTCTCTCTCTCTCTCGTTGTGTGGACATCTCTTGTTTGGTCAGTGGATGTCTCTGTTGGTTTGTGGACACCTCTCTGTCTTTGTGTGTGTGTGTCTCTCTCTGCCTCCCTCTCCATATGCATGTGTCTGGATGTCTCTCTCTCTGCCTATCACTGTGGGTATGTGTTTCTTTCGCTCTCTGCCTCCCTCTGTGTGTGTCTCTTTCGCTCTCTGCCTCCCTCTGTGGGTATGTGTTTCTTTCGGTCTCTGCCTCCCTCTGTGGGTATGTGTTTCTTTCGTTCTCTGCCTCCCTCTGTGGGTATGTGTTTCTTTCACTCTCTGCCTCCCTCTGTGGGTATGTGTTTCTTTCGCTCTCTGCCTCCCTCTGTGGGTATGTGTTTCTTTCGGTCTCTGCCTCCCTCTGTGGGTATGTGTTTCTTTCGTTCTCTGCCTCCCTCTGTGGGTATGTGTTTCTTTCGTTCTCTGCCTCCCTCTGTGGGTATGTGTTTCTTTAGGTCTCTGCCTCCCTCTGTGGGTATGTGTTTCTTTAGGTCTCTGCCTCCCTCTGTGGGTATGTGTTTCTTTAGGTCTCTGCCTCCCTCTGTGGGTATGTGTTTCTTTAGGTCTCTGCCTCCCTCTGTGGGTATGTGTTTCTTTAGGTCTCTGCCTCCCTCTGTGGGTATGTGTTTCTTTTGTTCTCTGCCTCCCTCTGTGGGTATGTGTTTCTTTAGGTCTCTGCCTCCCTCTGTGGGTATGTGTTTCTTTCATTCTCTGCCTCCCTCTGTGAGTATGTGTTCTTTTGTTCTCTGCCTCCCTCTGTGGGTATGTGTTTCTTTAGGTCTCTGCTTCCATCTGTATGTGTCTCTTTCGCTCTCTGCCTCCCTCTGTGTGTGTCACTCTCTGTCTCCCTCTCTATGTGTGTATGTATTTATGTTTGTGTGCATGTGCTTCTCTTTGTCTGTCTGTTCCTTTCTATGAGGCTGATGGGAGTTGTAGTCTAACAACTGAACAGCCACATGCTACCATCCCTGTTTAGTCAATGCTCATTATAGCAGAGGGTGTTCTACTGAGTCTGTGAATTCTGGAAGTTGATCAATTAGATACAAATAATAAAAAACTAATTCTGTTACAAATGATCAAAATTCTCTTTCAGTTTTGCTGGTTTGTAGTTTTCAAAGTTCAAGAGCTGCCATGAAATAAAGAAAAAGTTATAAAATTAGGACTACGAATCCCAGAATGCACTCACGTGCATTACCACAACCAATCATTAGTCCAGGGGTTTGGCTGGCACATACACAGAAAAAGCACATAAATTATATTAAATATTATACATATGTGTGTATTTCCCCACCCCATTTTGCCAGTTACCAGTTTTGAAGGTAAGAGCTATTAGGTAATATTGGGTTAACCCTTTGAGTGCCAGAAGGGTACACAACGCATTGCTTTGCAATGCGTTGCATTCCCCTCTGGCACTCAAGGTGTTAAGGTTAGAGAATATGAATATGTGACACGGAGTTAAAAATGTTTTGCTTTCTGAGACATAAGGAGGTACCATCAGGCGGTATTAGATGCCAGTTTTAGACTATACGCTGTTATCATTACCATGACAACAACATCTTAGCCAGCCATGAATGAACCACTCAGTCCCCTCAGGCACTACATTTTAAATTAGTTTCAATAAAAACAGAAAAAAGAAACAGGAAGAATCATTATGAACATTAACCCTTTGCGTGCCAGAGGGGTATCCAATGCATTGCAAAGAATTAATTGAACAGAGACTATAACAGGTAATACCACTCACTAGTATCTTCATATTTGGCATTTCCTTTTTTTAACTGGTAAATAAGTTTTGTTTCTTACCCAAAAACTCTCCTGCTTTTCCCTCTAACCTGAATGTCCAATTGCCTGGATCCTTTACAATCAATTATAGCTTACAATTACTTGAGAACAGCCTCCATTACCATTTAAGGTTTTATTTCAGCCTAGCTTTGTTTTGTTTTCTTCTGACTTATCATAAAACACTTTATTTTCCTTCTACACATACATACACATGAACATGCTCTGAAAATAAAACCAAGTAAACATGCAGCTTGTGTTCAGAGTGGTTTGCTTATTTTTGCTAAACAATAATGCTTTGCACATTTTTCACATAACTAGTTCTGCAGCATTTGTGTTTAAGGCCTACAACTGAAGCATCTAGCTATAGACTGTAACAGAGACTAAATGCAAGCATAATATATAGATATAACTGATTGCTGTTTGAAGGACAACTAACTACATAAACACATTGAAACTTCTATTCCCAAGGTATAGTTACTCTTTTAATGACTGTATGGCCCAAGTTTGGTGAAACATGATGTATATAATGGGAACTATATACACTGTATGAGAATGATATTAACATGCCTAAAAAAGGGTTACAGAATGATGGCGTAAAGGTATAATTCTGTCATTGTGCAAATCTTTGATAACATCTCACCATGGGTACAGCACCATGTTGGTCACAAGCACACAAAAAGAGACATTTTGAAATTTTGGACTTGTAAAGGAGTTCTGAGACAGGATGCATAATTAATAAAATAATGGAAGACTTTAGTTATAAAGAAAGACTTTCCAAATCAGTACTGTTTACCGAAAAAAAGGCACCAATGAGGCGGTATTGTCATGACACACTTGCGGGTTGCAGACTGGCCTGCACGGCCGGGCTGTGCCTGTCTGTACCTGGTCTTGAACCTGTGACCTTGTGGCTGTGGATCCAGTAATTTCCAGCATTGGCAACTGGAGGGACTTGGACCAGCAAATTTCTGGAGAAGTATTGTTGCCAGTTTTATTTGTTTATCTTCAAGGACCTTCTCCGCAAAAGGATTGGAGGACCATGTCAGCTGGTTCTGCCTGAGAGGTATTTAAAGGGATAGTAATACCTAAAACGTAAAAAAAAATATGTTGTAGGGTTTATCCCCCTGAGTAAAACAAGAGTACTCCCACTGCTGAAAGATGTTTCATTCAAAAGTTATTAATTTTCAAAGTTGAATTTTTTAGGTGCAATATCACAGTGGCCTGAAATTGTACAGTGGCGCTGTTGCTACACGATCCTATGGACAGCTCTGGTCTCAGGACCATAAATCTCCATAGGATGGTGTAGCAACAGCGCCACTGTAAAATTTCAGGCCACTGTGATATTGCACCTAAAAAATTCAACTTTTAAAATTAATAACTTTTGAATAAAACACCTTTCAGCAGTGGGAGTACTCTTGTTTTACTCAGGGGGATAAACCCTACAACATATTTTTTTTTACATTTTAGGTATTACTATCCCTTTAAGCCAAGCTCTCCAGTATTTAGGACAAGGCCTGCCAGGCTCTCCAGTCTCCCTCGCCAGGACTTCCAAGTCTTTCAGTCTCCTGAGAACTCTGTGTTCTGTGGTCTTGGCTTTTACCTGGCTCCTGATTCCATGTTTGATCCTGTACCAGGCCCTCTAGTCCCTAGCCTCCAGCACCAGGCCCTCCAGTGTCCAGGACAAGGCCTGCCAGGTTTTCCAGTCTCCCTTGCCAGGGAGTCCAAGCCTTTCTGTCCCCAACACCAGACATTCTGTCCTGTCTCCAGCATCATGTCCTCCATGACCTCCTGTCTTCAGCACCATGTCCTCTAGGTCCTCTTGTCTCCAGAACCTTCTTCTGCCCCTGCCCCCATGCAGACACATGACATGGGGTGCTGTCTCCTTATTGAGGCCCTCTGCTGGGGAGGTTTTGTGCCACCCTCCACATGGACTCCAGCACCTGCGCAAGCCTGGCTGTAGGGTACAATTTACTATTTATAAATATTTATAGGGATATTACAAACAACTGTCTGGGGACCTTTTCATGTGATGAATGTTCAGATTAATAGGGTTCTTCCACTGAGATTAAAGAAATTAGATTACACTCTCTACAAAAGAAATGGCTTACTTTCAATATTAGGAATTATATATGTATGAAACACACTCTCCATATACAACTAACAGCTCTCCACCCATATTCATAATGTCATCCGAGAAATACAAGAGGTCAGTAGCAATAAGCGTGTATATGTATCGTAGACACACTCTACATTTATAATGTTAAGGTCATATCAACATGTAGGCAATTCTATGAGCATGTAACCTATTGAAAGCAAAGATATAATCGGCAACAAACACCAATATATGTCTACATGCATACCTCAATTATCTTCTTTATTGAGACAGACAAACATTTGCATTGGAGATGTGTCAAACATTTGTCAAATAATTTAGGGTACCAGTGAGTTAGGTCAACCTGCGTTATTCTAATGCAGAACCTCAGTCATACTTTCTCAGCTGTGGGTGTTGCTTTGTTCCATACTGTACTGTGATGCAGAATATATTGCCTCTTTCTATATATAAAATATAAAGAGATTTTAACAATTTCCGTTCCATGTGTTCAAAGAATTTTAGAGCAAGTAAGGGGAAAATGTAGGGGAAGGGGCCTGAGATAGATAAAAAAAAGAAAAGCATGAGAAAGAGACACAACATAAGAGACAGCAGAGTAAAAGAGCAAAATGTAAGCAATGACGTGGGATCAAGTATGTATAATATTTTCTACAACTACTAAGGACTTCTCCTAGACCTCTGTATGGAGAGGAGAAGGATTTGAGCAAAACAAAAACAACAGGTGTAGGACTTATCTAAGGGTGAGTCCTGCATACCAACATGTGCACTCTGCTGACATCACCATTCACGTGTGATTACAATATCACGGGGGAAAGACGACTTCTACTAGATAACAGAACCATATTACAGCCCCACTGCGTCCGATTAAAACAAAATTCTCCACTTTCCATTGACATCCAACATAATGATATTCATGTCAGTGATGTGAGACTATCCATATGCTAAGAGTCAGTGAATAAAGTGAAAGTCCATATGTCCGACCCTTGCATGAGATCATGATAGTGGTACTACCATTGGAAAATGAAGTGTCTCCCCTTTCCATGAATAGGGTCTATAAAATATCCTATATAATAATTCGCTAGGATGTTTGTCAGAAGCCGTCATGCGCAGTAGAGACTGACTGAATGCATAGAATGCTGGGAGTTCTGTGCTGGGAGCATTCTGTGCTTTCGGGCAGTCTCTGCAGTGCATGACTGCGTCGGCAGCAGGACCGGCCTCTTAACCCTTTGAGTGCGTGTGTGTTGAGTGCCCCTCTGGCACTCAAACGGTTAACATCACCCAGCCCTTGGCCTGTGTACACAGGCTTTTACACTAGTTTTAATATATTTGAAATGTTTTTACCAAAAAAAAACAAAAAAAACAATTGTGGCATTCTGAGTACATTTATTTGGTCATGTTAGGTAGGGGTAGCGATAATTTTTTCACTTTTTTTTTTAAACAGGTTCTTCAAAAAAATATTATATCATGTGTATGATAAGTAGTCATGTGATTGTGGACAACAACAGAAGTCCTAAAACATGATTAGCAAGGAAAAGGAGGGATGCCTTAGCAGTGAAGTGGTTAACCCTTTGGGTATCAGAGAGGTATCCAAAGCATTGCTTAGCAATGCATTGGATACCCTCTTCGACACTCAAAGGGTTAAAGGATCAAGATTATTTTGATGTTCCTGGGTGACTCATTGTTTACCAAAATAATTAATTGTTTCGTAGCTTACTGTTCCATTGTGGCCTTCTATTTCTACAATAAACAAAGTGAAAATGTAATGATGATGACGATAGGAGAAGAAAACATTTGTAGATCTAAAAAAGATTAAAGAAGAGCAAAATAGGATCTCTGCAAGTCTTACAAGTTGTATGACGTGAGGTCGACCTTGGTCGTTATCAATCATCCCGATCTCATCACACAAAATACGTCACATTGTTCTATCCACACAACAGTGATTGGACATCTTATTGTGTTCGGATGCTGCTTCTCAAACAGGAATAGAGAAAATGCTGTCTTAAGAAGGACTGCTGCCATTCTAAAAATACTGTCCCACAGCTGTTTAAAATTTATTTTTTTAGACCATAGCAACACTGTTTGGTTGTTTCCAATTTCTAAAACCACAAATAGTAAAAGTGTACTCAGTCTACTGCAAACATAAATAGCAAATGCACGCTTCAGCACTTTTAAAAGGATATGGAAATTGGCAACAAAAATGCAGTTCATGTTGAAAATTTACGAGGGCCCTGCCATATTTCTAGAGAAAATACAATCAGGTAAAAATTAGGAAGATCTCTACCAGCTGGGTGGCATTTTTGTGTTTTTATACTTACATTTTTCCTAACTGAAAGACTCTCATTATACACTTTCTGGCACTTGATTAAATAGACCAATGGTACCTTTGCTAAAACCACAGTTTCGTTGGTTATGTTTAGCATTACACAAACATCTTTCACCTTAGATATCCTTTGGAATCAGAATGTTTTATTTCACATTTTTTCAAGGAATGTTACAGTAGTTTTTACTAAATTAATCTCTTTTAAAGCTTAAAGGCTTGTTGCACAAATCAGGTTTAGCATCCGATTCCTTCCATACCTTCTATACAGTGCTCATCAAGTCAATTCAAAATACTCCTAGTTTTGGGGCAAGCGTATATTTAACATGCTTTTATCCTAAAACATACCTAGGATTTCTGGTATAGTAGAAAATGCTCCATAATATGTTGGAACAAAAGAGAGGCTTACATCACTTAATCATATAATCTGATGAATCATATAAATCCAAAAGACACAACTGGTTTCATATTTCCAACTTTATAGAGTAATCACTTCCTTACACACTATTACAGGTGTTGTGGGAAAAATATTATATCGTGGCATCTTACCAATGAACATCTAACTTATTCATCTCTAAGGCTAACAACTGCATTCCCTTCTGGTGCAACAGATAAGAGTCCACTCTGCCCACATCATTACTCTCTTTCTCTTTCCAGAATATCTGTACAGTTTTATTACATGGCTAATACCACATTTATTAATTTCTTGGCTTACCCTGCTCAAACCAGTTGGCACATATGTCTAAGGGAATGTTATTCTTTATGTTTTGCCCAAGTGCAACTGGCAGTTGTCTCTGCTAATATTCAACAAAATCGAGATGGCTCAGTTGGCTAATGCATCAGCTGCAGAATCTGTTCAAGCAGAGAGGTCGTAGGCAGGGGAGGGCTGGCCTGGGGGGAAAGAGGGCAATTGCCCCCCAGGCTGGTCATGAATATGGGCCAGTGGGCCACTGCCTCCCTCAATTTCCCATTTGCTGCTGTAAATATATAGTAAACAGAATTTAAGGAGCTACACAAGTTTTGTAGCTCCATTTTAATTGTCATCTCTGTGATATCAATAATGATGCTCCATTTCAATTGTAAGCTCTGTGGTATCACTAGTGTAGATCCATTTCAATTGTCATCTCTGTGATATCAATTATGTACTACCATTTCAGTTATAAGCTCTGAGGTATCACTTGACTTATTCAATAACATTAATGCCACCTATAACATTAACAAAAGGGACTGGGCTGGGACATTGGGCTGGAGTGGTAATAGAAATAGGCCACTTAATTGTACTTGTCCCCCAGGCCAAAAGTTTCCAGCCCTCCCCTGGTCGTAGTTTCTAGTCCTCACAAGGTCAAGTCTGCCTTTCACCCTTCTGACGTAGATAAAATGAGGCCAGGACATACTTGAATGTGTGTAATTAATACTGTAGAGTTAAAAAAAAAAAAAAAAAAAAAAAGCAATTTGACTAAGCGGATGTGGCTCAGTTTTTTTTTTTTTTTTACACAATCTCCTCAGTATAATGCTAACCGGAGCTTGATATAATGATAGAAGCCATTCACACCACATTGAAGGGAAGCGTGAACGCGCTCCCTGGGGCAGCTGGAAGGGAGGAGAAGAATAGCTGTGCTGAAGATTCAGCTTGCCCATTATGTAGCAGTGCACAGCTTTGTCTTTAAAAGTATGTAAGTGAAAAGAAAAAACAATATTTCCTAAAACTAAATTAATAACTAAAACTAAGCTAAAAACTTTGTAAGAGGTGAATGTTCCTCTTTAACGCTTTCTTGTACTTGTATCATATATGCCACAAGTATGCCCTGTGCCACGCACCAATGGATGAAGCTGGTCATTGAAGGAGGGGTGAGGCACTAGGCATGACGGAGGGAGCCTAGGATGCTTTGCCTAAGGGAGCCCTAGATGTAAATCTGCAGGGATCAAAGCTCAAGTAAGATAAAATCCTCCAACAAGATAATAGCTCTATATGGAGGTAGCAAGGACAGGTTTTCTATACCTATACAATATATTTTAACACACTTACAGTTCATACACTTCACGTTTTCTATGTTCTCTGATAAACTGAAGGTTTCATTCTGGGAGTCACTGACAGAATTTTATTGCTTTACAAAGGAATTTGTGTAAAGCTTTCAGATTCTATAATGCAATAAATTTTAAAGGGATAGTAATACTTCGTTTTATCTTTATTTTATTTTGTAAGCATTAAAAAAACATGAAGAAAGATATAAGTCTTATCTCTCAACCCTTTATGGTTTGGGAGATATTCACAAGCAAAGTTTCCCCTCCCGCCCCTTTTACCTAGTGTAAGCTATCTCTTCTCAGATGTGGAATCCAGTCCATAGACCAGACAGATAACAGAAGGGGACAATCTTCTTCCTATGAGAACAATGAAAGCCCTGCCCCCTTGACAAGTTTTTCAGATTTTTTCCTTTATATTAATTGAAGATTGCCCCTCTCTGCAGTCTACCTGGGCACCTCCCTTCTGATCTGGCTGAACAGTGTTACATCAGTAAAAGGGGCGGGAGGGGGATACCTTATCATTGAATTACTCTTGAACTACAACTCTGACAGAATTGAAATAACACTCTCCAAAGTCCAAATACTATGAGGATTAATTAGAAACATTACTATCCCTTTAAATGTTTTTATATATGTTCTTGACTTATGATTTTATTTCCTCAAGGATCACAATCTACGAGGAAAGAAAATTAATATTTTTAGCTCAGTAAAGGAACAAATGTTAAAAAAAAAAAAAAAAAAAAAAAAAAAAAGAGTTTGACAAAATCCATACAAGCAGTTTTCTAAATTTACAAATATCTAAGTAAGAAATATTTGCTAGGATTATAAATAGCCCCCACGGTAATTGCAGCATCGAAGAATGGAAAGCAATGAAAGATGTGTGTTCTGTAACTGTGGTCCTCAAACTGGGTTCAAGGGAAATACAGAAGGAAAAGTCTCCATGGAACAAATGTAACTAATCGTGGACTTTGAAACGAGATGTGTAAGCTCTTGAGCTCAGAGCTCTTACTGCCATTTGTTTCAGTCTGTATATCTACGGCATTCTATGTTCTTCTCATTTGTACACTTCTATGGAATATGTTACATAGTAGTTTAGGTTGAAAAAAGACTTGCGTCCATCAAGTTCAACCCTTTTCCAGCATCCAGGACCTTTTTAACCCCTTAAGGACTGGCAGATGCTGCCAGCACTTAAGGACCACGGACCAATTTTTTTTTGTGCATCCGTTTCAGGGTACCCCGAACGGTGTGTAGACATGCAGGGAGCCCTAAATTCCATGACGGTCCTGGAACGTCATGGGTCCTTATGGCTCGCCGACCCATGACATGCCAGGACCGTCAAGGGTCCTTAAGGGGTTAAAGGCATCTAATTATATATATATATATATATATATATATATATATATATATATATATATATATATATATATATAGGGTTTAAAATTTGAAGTCCTTTGCTACTAGCCAGGCCTGAAAAGTTACTCGCCACTGCAAGCCAAAACATACCCACCAGGGCTGAATTTCTACTCGCCAGGGCTAAATTTTCACTCGCCATTGGCTAGTGGCGAGTGGAAATTTTGAGCCCTATATATAGTAGGTTTCGCTGTAGTTGTGACAAAACAATTGTGATTACATGAAATGTTCTAACGAGGGTAAGTGAATTACCTAATATTTTGGAAAACTTCATATATTTTTTCTACCAAATAACCTGCAGTTTGTGGGGACTGGCACCATCTCTTAAACAACAAAACATTTAAATGTATGCCTCCAACAGTTAAAAAATTATAAGCATTACAAAAAAAATAAATCGGTGAGGTGAGTCAGTCACAATGAATAAGCACAGATGAGATCATCGGTGATCAATCAGGGAAATCCTTACATCCTGGCCTGTTGGTGGCATTTGAGGACTGAACATGGACAGCTGTAACAAAAATACAAGTGTAGCTGTCCTTTTTAGTTAAAGGGATAGTAATACTTCATTTTAACTTTATTTTATTTTGTAGGCATTAAAAAAACATGAAGAATGATATAAGTCTCATCTCTGAAATCTTTATGGTTTAAGAGATATTCACAAACAAAGTATCCCCCCCGTGTTCAACCAAATCAGAAGGGAGATGCCCAGGTAGACTGCAGAGAGGGACAATCTTCAATTAAGATAATGGAAAAAGCTGAAAAACTTGTCAAGGGGGGAAGGGCTTTCATTGTTTTCATACAAAGAAAATTGTCCCCTTCTGTTATCTGTACTGTCATACAACCAGACTCACATCTGAGAAGAGATGGCTTACACTAGGCAAAAGGGGCGGGGAGGGGAACTTTGCTTGTGTATATCTCATAAACCATAAAGGTTTGAGAGATAAGACTTATATTATTCTTCATGTTTTTTTAATGCCTACAAAATAAAATAAAATTAAAACGAAGTGTTACTATCCCTTTAAGCCATTTGACTTGCACGGAAATATGGTTGTTCGCGTATTAAGGTGTTAAAATAGCTTTACCTCACAGGTTACATGCTCCATATGAATCCTTAAGTGAACTGCACAACAAAAATTTGATTTATTTGCTCACTGTAGGGAAAACGTCATGATGTCTAAATGAGAGTCAATGAGCACCTTAATGGCATCCACTGTGGAGATTTATGAACAAATGCATCATTCCATGCCAGAGACTGCCACAACAGAAGGTTCAGTTCATTGAGTGTCCAAGGTTTAGATTGATTCTCAAAGGGTTTGAGAAGAGGGAACTTGGATGTTGGCTGTATAAGAGGGGTGTTTTCTGAATTTTCACTTTAAGAACAAGACATCCATTGGATTAAAATAAGAAGCACAACATGTCATGGTATGTTTAATCCAGGAACTTTACAGTTCAGATTCCATAGCTGATGGGCTCTGACATCTAAGATGAGACTCTTAACACAGAATTACTGTTATACATATACAGTGAGGGAAAAAATTATTTGATCCCCCGCTGATTTTGTACATTTGCCCACGTCCAAAAGGGACTGACAGCGCAGGCGCACGGACGTCACTATGGTAAGATGTCCGTGCTTCTTGGTACTGTCAGCCTCCGAATAAATCGTAAATCTTTTAAACCAGGTAATATTTCTGGCGACTAGCGCTACTAAGCAGCTAGTCGCCAGATGAAGACTTAATCAAGAAAGTTTTTGCGGGGTGGTAGTTCCCCTTTAAATAGTACTAACTAGCTTTTGATCACAAAGCTGGTCAGATGCACACAGGTGTGTTGCTAGTCCTCCCCGAGATGGGACTCTAATAGATATCACAGTTATAATCCGTTAATCAGGAATATCAAGCAATTAGCAGATCATCAAAAAATATTATTGAAAAATCTAAATATCTAATCTATTAAACAAAATAAAAACTGTACATGTGCTAAAGTATAATTTATCATTGCATAAAGACTACAAAAATGTAAAACAAACCTAGATCATATGAAATTACATCAACAGATTTGAAAATGGACAAGAAAATACTTGTGACAAACTCCGTGGATTGTCAATTCATAAGCCGGAATAATATTTAGTAATTGATAATAATATGCATTTCACTCCAAATAAATATTATTATCTTCAAAAATATACACGTTTAGACTGCATTCAAAATGTAAATGTATTTAAAAGTTTAAATATATGGTAATCTACAAATATTCACTTCAGGGGAAGACGGTGCTAAATTTAATTTGACGCATTAGAATAAAATCCAGTCAAAGACAGATATAATTAAATGGAAAAAAAAAACATTTATATGTAATTTTAAGGGGAGGATTAACTTTTTTTTTCTTCAAAGAATCTAACTGAAGCTAAGAAACATCTTATTACAGCAAAAACAAAACAAATATGGTTATTAATTTTCCTTTATAAAAAAAATAAAAGAATATGCTGTTAACCCTTTGAGTGCCAGAGGGGTACGGAACGCATTGCAAAGCAATGCGTTCCGTACCCCTCTGGCACTCAAAGGGTTAAATTGATTCCCAAACTGAGGCAGGAGGGGCTTTGTTTCAGCACGAAACCTCTGAGTGTTGCATAGCCATCATCAGAGGTGTGGGAATGGCTGATTCAAAGAACAGGTATGAACAGCACAGTGTGCCGTTTTTGTACTCGTGACTGTGACCACATAAGTTTAGTGGAGAGCCTCTCTATACACTGTGTTGTAGAAATGTCAGTGACAGAGAAAAGGCTGTATAATAAATGTATTTCTTCAAAATGTTACAAAAGAAGTAAAATGAAAACACATTATTAATATAATTAAGTGTGCAAATGGTTACATTTATTTAACTAAAAGGGAGGAGGGTCTAAGATTTGGTAAAAACCCACAAGTTTCCTAAATCGTGCAAGAAGAATTTGAGTGTATTTTGTGCGCGTTTAATACACTTTCTTGTTTTGTACAGAAATGTTGTAGCAAAACATTAAATGATAAAACTACTACCAGCATTTGAAATTAAACTAGGAGTATTTTTTACATAAATATTATTATTTACTTTCATGTAATGAAACTCTATATTGAATATCAAAAATATAGTAGTTCCCCATTTACTTCTATGAAACGTGTGTAATTAAAACAGTAAATATACACATTTAAGACTATTTTTTTAAATTATAATTTCTCTGCATTCAAATGCTGAATGAAAATGAAATATCGTTTCCCATCTCAGCTACTAACAAAGTGTGCTTGACTGAAGGACTTAGTCATTCAAGGTTATAACCTTGCCAAGGAATCTTAAAATTAGGTGATAATATGACTAGGGCTCTGAATAAAACATAAAAAAACAACCTTCATTATAATTACAAGATACTCCGTTTTGCTGGTTTCGATTAAACGAATCATGCAAAAATATGTGAAGTATGAACAGTAAAACCTAATGATGGGAACATCAAAGTAACCTGAATTTATAAGCCTAGATGGCAAAAGATAAAACAAGGATGAAGCCACAGTTCTTCAATATGTTTAACATGTCTCTTGATGTCTACCACAGTTTAAATCCATTACTTTAGCGAGTTCATTCAGTCCCAGATATTCCTAAAGGATTTATAACATGCGAAAATAAATCTGGGTTTTCTGCAATTAAACAGAAGCTGCCATGAATGGATATTTAAAGGTCCTTTTCAGTTGCTTGAAATGTAAACTAAAACTCCAATTTCTTAGTAGAAAACAGACCTTCAAACTTCAGTGTATGAGAAAGGAAAGAAGGCACCAAAATTGTCACAGATTTTCAGCACTAGTAAAAAAAATATATTATACTTTTAAAGGGGATGTATCACCTCTACAGAACTTAGGCTAAATAGTTAGGTTATATAGCGAATCTGACTAAAATTGCGTAATTTTTTTTTTTTTTTTTTTTTTTTTTTTTTAACCTTTATTTTGTCAAAATGTAAGTTATAAAGTCTGGGCTGCAGCTACTTCCAAATAGACTTCCTCTGCTCCCCCACTCTAGCCAGCCTCCTCCGATGACAAAGGCTTTATGTCTGTAAGCTGGATCGATCTCATTGGCTAGATATCGATCTCTGCCAGTGTGGCTGGATAGAGGGAAGCAGAGGCAGAGAGACAGACTGCGGTTACAGAGCAGGTAACCACAGACTATGAGGAAGTAGCTGCAACCCAGACTTTATAACCTAACTATTTAGCCTAAGTTGTACTGAGGTGATACATCCCCTTTGAAGGGAAAATGATCCATATAAACAGGTCACTATAATTCAGAAGAGCTCAGCAATCCTACACACACGCCTCTGAACCATAACAGGGTTAACCAAAACTAAATGTGTGTAAAACTTCTCAATGGAAATGTACTCTAGTCTCTAATAGTTTTCCTTTGCCGCTAAAGAAAGATGAGAAACTGGCATTCAGGGCAGCACTGTTGGACCTAACATTCCCTCCAACAGCAAGCTCTCTCTCTCTCCCTAACATTTCTCCTTTCAGGATGGAACTCACTCTGAAAATAAGCTGGCCCTAATCGTGTCTCTCTCACCAGCTTCTCCTCACTCTCCTATCAAAACAGTTTACAATCTACCTGTGTAAATTTTCACTAATCTACTAGTCTATGACTATTAAAAAAAATCCAGCAGACGAGTATGAAATGATGCCCTCCATTCATAGTTTGAAGAAATAAAGTGTCTAACACTCGAATCTAGATGTACCCTTCACCTTTCTTTCCTAGTTTATAACTACTTTTCTCAAAAGCTACTAGACTACCTGAGCAGTATGCTCACTCCAGATCTCCATACTAACTGCATCCTCTGCTCCACTACTAACAACTCACTGACTATTCCACACTACCTGAGCAGTATGCTCACTCCAGATCTCCATACTAACTATAACCTCCACTACTAACAACTCACTGACTATTCCACACTACCTGAGCAGTATGATCACTCCAGATTTCCATACTAACTATAACCTCCACTACTAACAACTCACTGACTATTCCACAATACCTGAGCAGTATGATCACTCCATATCTCCATACTAACTATAACCTCCACTACTAACAACTCATTGACTATTCCACACTACCTGAGCAGTATGCTCACTCCAGATCTCCATGCTAACTGTATCCTCTCCACTGCTAACAACTCACTGACTAACCCACACTACCTGAGCAGTATGCTCACTCCAGATCTCCATACTAACTATAACCTTCGCTCCACTGCTAACAACTCACTGACTATTCCACACTACCTGAGCAGTATGATCACTCCAGATCTCCATACTAACTATAACCTCCACTACACTGCTAACAACTCACTGACTATCCCACACTACAAGAAAGGAGCCAGTCGATCTGACTTCTCCATCAGAGCTCTGCAAGCCTGGAATAACATGAAAAAATCATATCTTCTCCCAGTCTAAAATCCCTAAAAATAATAGCCACAAACTGGTCACCTCTGCCATCCCTTATACAGGTCTCACAGTTTATCTACCTACCATTCACCCTGAAATTATACAACTTTTCCTGGCAGTTTTCCTGCAACTACTACTCCTGTGTTTTGATTGTGTGTCCTTCTCAAGTTGTACTTCCCAGTGACACACTCCAGCCCTGTCTTTAGCCTTCTGTTCCCCTGCACGCTAGAGCCACCCAATCTCTCTACATTCTGCATCCCAGATAAGCTATTACATCTATCTCCGGCTATCTGTCTCAAAGCTCCAGTCATTTTGTACATGCTGTCATCTCACTGTAAGTCCTTATAACTGTTTAACTATATAGTAACCAGACAGGCATCCACTCTATCAGCCTCCACATTGCCCACTAGGATCCAATTCCCAGATCCAGTGTCCAGTATAATTTCAATCCCCACCCCCTACCAGCGGGTCAAATATCCTTGAAAGCCTCCTTGGATGTGTCACTCTCACTCTCTCTGTTTTCTTATCAGATCTCCCTTTCCCAGTCTAACCAACCTTCTCTCACAGTTTCCCTCTTCTTTTACTAGCTCCCCATCTTTCTAGGTCCCCTCTGCCATTTCCGTTCAACCCCCTAGCCCAGTGACTATCTTAGATCGACACATGACCCAAACAACACACACAAACAGAAGAAAATAGGCAGGGTTCCCTCCTCAATACAGTATCTTTGAGAAGCCTAATGAACCTCAAAGTATATCCCATATAAATAAATGAGATCAAATAAATTATGTGGCAAGTGTTATAGGAGGATCAATCGGAGCTGAATATTTTTCAGGTATTTCTATCCCTTTAATACTATCCAGATTTGAGTGCAATCCAACGTCATAAAGGTCTCTAGAATAGTGGTTCTCAACCCATGCGATCAAGGCCTACTAACAGGCCAGGATTTGGTGATTTCCTTGTTAGAGAGCAGGTGAGTTAATCAAATTGACTGGACATCTGATCAACACATGTGTGTTTCAACAGGGAAATTCACAGGTCTTGGCCTTATGCAGTCCTGAGGGCACGGGTTGAGAACCACGGTATTTAGAAAATGTGATTCTCATGTCGACTCCTTAAACGTTGAATACAGTAAGCATAAGATGGCTTCAAAGCTCTGAGGCAGCAGTATCCTGTTCTATGTGGCTTTTCTCTGATCTTTTCTGAATCTGCATGGTATACAGCAAGGATGGACATCTTGTGGCTCTCTAGTAGGTGAACAACAAGAATATTGGGGAGGTTGACGATGGTGGGGTTTGTAGCGCAACAGGAGCTGTATAGCCAGCCAATAGGAGTCCATCCAGTAGTACACATTGCCCGATGGATTTAAAGAGGGCTGGATCTACAGTGGTATGCCTATAGGTGGTGAGCACTGTCTTGTTGACAAGGACAATGAAGAAGGAGGTGGCCGCATAGAAAAGAGCAGAGAAGAGCCATGTACAACGGGATACTGCTGCCTCAGAGCTTGAAGCCATCTTCTGCTTACTTTATAAGGCATTTAAGGAGGTGACATGAGAATCTCGTGCTTATATGCAGGGAGAGATTCTCATGTCGCCCTTTTCATCCAGGCGACATTCTGAATGTGGTGTGCAGCCACACAATGTTTTAAATGCAAACTTTTAAAAGTGAACTCAGCTTCAGAGAGGTGGGAAGATTCTGATTACCAGTCTCCAGAAACACAGCACGTATCAAGAAAGAAAAGGAAAACTGGACAGGTATAGTATTAATGTATTGAATACTTTAACTGTTGGGTACCAACCTAGCAGGGCCTAGTGTTAAAGCCATGTATCATTTCACAAATAACTTTTTACTTTCTATGGGGTTTTGGGCCCCCCCTTCATTTCTTAAATCTGCTCATTTTAAAGAACAGAAGACTGGTAGAATAAAAGCGATACCTTTATTGGCTGAGTGGCTCTAGGATGCACACTTTCAAGACAGCTTAGGTCTCTTCTTCAGGAATATTTAGATTCTAACTATGCCTATAGAAGAGACCTAGTTGTGTTGAAAGCTTGCATTCTAGAGTCACTCAGCTAGCCAGTAAAAAGGTAACACTTTTACTCTAGCAGTCTCTTGCTTTTTCTACGGCTAGGACTGTAGCACCTATTAACTACATTTTAAAGAATGGCAAATATATTAAACAATTTAACTTTTTGAGTGGCCGCAATGTAGGCAGTCTGTGAGCATAAGAGTCACGCAAATATGGAAATGCTCAAAGATCGCCTACCTGGCGGCCACTCAAAGGGTTCAATTATTTAATATTTTTGACGTTCCCCGTGACTACACTGATGCCTGCTCTGCCACTGGATAAAATCCAGCACAGAAGAGTGATGCAGTGCAGAATGAAGCTGTGAGGATCTGCTCCACCAGCTGATCGGTGATACATATTATATTATACATATTAAAGTGGCTATGTTCTCTGCCCTGCTTGCGACTCTTAAGTGTGCAAAATCAGAATGTCGCCCTTTTGATGTGGGGGACATTCTGATGTCATCCTTTTGATGGTGTTGACCACCCAGATCTAAGGAGGGATAGAAGACTTCATGCCGGGTACCAATGGCTACCATTAGGAAAAGGGATTGTGGTGTTTTACATTACTGAAATTGGGCAAACAAAAAAAGTTTGCAATCTGTATAACCAGAGAACTTTAAATCTTTAGACAACCAGAGAATTTGAAGTTATACAGGAAAGGCTTGGGAAAGCTTACAATTCCTAGATGAACTGACCCAGAGAACTTCCACGTTCTAGAGGAGGTAATGAAAAAAAGCTTATAAACTGTAGTGGGACACTAAAAAATGCTGGGACATATGTACACAGCCAAAACTGGAGCAGTCATGGGCCAAAATCATTTTACAATATTTATAGAAATGACCCACTGGATGATAGAGAGGTCTCCATGGTACTTCAATATGTTAGAGGCCTCAACGGGGTTAGGACTCAACTTTAAATCAATGGGAATTTCGATCCATGTGGTGCAGCTGTTGTGCACCAGAATTACTGTACTTTTGTTATAATACATATGCCGATGAAAAGTGAACATGCAAAATAAATTCAACAGATGCAATGAACTTCAGTGCATGCAACCTATACATAATTCCTTACATTACAAATGAAGCTCTACCATCAATATAACACAATGTGACCCCTTTAAAGTAATAGTAATACCTGAAAAAATGCATCTCCGTTTAATCCTCCCATAACGTGGGCCATTAACCACTGTATTTCATTATTTTAAGTGTTGTAGATCAAGAGTAATTCAATGCTAACGTATTCCCCCTCTCGCCCCTTTAATTACCCTTATCCACCCACCCTCACATGTGGAATCTGTTCCTGGGACTGGACAGTGCGCAGCGAGGGACAATCTTCATCCACTGAGTATAAGGAAAACCCTGCTCTCCACCCCCCCTTGATGGAGAGTGGGATTTTCCCTATACGCACTGAAGACTGTCCCTCACTGTGCTCCATCCGGCCGCTGAGAGAGTCAGCGTGACATTGGTGAAAGGGGAGGGAGGGGGAGCACTGAATTACTCTTGAATTACTAAATGGAAAATATTGAAACATAGCGTTACGTGGCCCACTTTATAGGAGGATCAATCAGAGCCGCATATTTTTTCGGGTATTACGATCCCTTTAATACTATTCAGATTTGAGCTCAATCCAATGTCATAAATGTCTCTAGATCAGTGGTTCTCAACCCATACGGTCAAGGCCTACTAACAGGCCAGGATTTGATGATTTACTTGTTAGAGAGCAGGTGAGTTAACCAAACTGACTGAACATCTCATCCACACACCTGTGTTCCAGCAGGGAAATCCACAAGTCCTGGCCTTGGACAGCCCTCAGGGCATGGTATTTCTAAAATCTGTTCATTTAATAAATACTGTAGAGCTGTTTTGCTCCAGAACTGTGCTATTTCTGTCTAAATTAGGGTGACCCCATTTCCCTTCTGCCATTCCGGGACGTGGTCACCCTAGTTGCCCCGTCATACCTTAAGTCCCTGGTGGTCTAGCGGCGTAGAATGTGCTCTGTGCCTCCTCCGGCACAGAGCTGAAGCTCCCGCGCGGTATGGCCAGTAATGCAGAGCGCTGGGAGTGATGTCATCTCCCAGCGCTCTGTATTACTAGAGCGCTTGCCTCCAGGTAAGCTGCATTGCCGCCCTGGATGTCAGCCTGCAAGCGGTGTGTCATATCATGGACGCCGCGAGCGGCGTCCATGATGTGACACACCGCTTGCAGGCTGACATCCAGGGCGGCTTGCCTTCATTCCGGGACACTTCATTGTCCCGGTTGAAGGGGACGCGGGACATAGCCCTGAAATAAGGGACAGTCCCGGACGTTCCGGGACCCGTGGTCACCCTAGTCTAAATGCATACATAGCAAACATCTATGCAGGTCATACATCAAATGCAACACGCACATTTTCTGTTTCCCAGGAAATATGGATTAAAAAAAACACATAAATAGGATTTTAGCTGTCCGTAATGAAGGTACCATATTGGAGACTCCTCTTTTATAAAGCAACATGGCCTGTCTGCAGATAAACAGAGGTTAATAAGGCCTAGACCGACTTGCACACAAGGTCAGTACATACAGTTAGCAAATATCCAGGTTTATAACTTGGAAATCTGTAAGCAGAGTAGACTAATGCTTTAAAAGCTAATTACTATAGCATGTTTATCATGTGTAACCTGAGGGTTCAATCACTTAAAGACAGACAAATTACAAGCAGACCTTCCTTGTCAGTCACTGCAGTGGAGAGCCCTCCGGCACGGAAAAGAATCATGTAAGAAAAGCAAATAATTAAGCACGTCTTGTACAGTCTACTGTACAAATGACAGAACACATGTTCATCAGTAGGATGGATTAGTATGTTCCATGAATATCCCCTCTCCCCCATTGTGTTTGTCTCAAGATGAGGACAGATATTCTAAAGATGTTATACTATACAGCATGGAGTAGACATTGTTTAAAAATTGTACGTCCCACAAGACTTCCTTGATTGAATAATGCCTTGTTTTATCCCCCCTCTGCAGGTTCTAATAATTCCATTAACATTTTATAAATCAAAGCTCAGCATACGCAGTGTAACTAATTGGTGCTTAGTGTAACATGAAATGCTCACCTGAAAAGCCACCAGTGGCGTCTCCAGCATTCATATTTAGGGGGGCACATGGGGGGGCCAGGGACAAAAGTAGAGGGGGAATTTTAAAACATTATATTATATATAATATATACACACACACACACACACACACACTTGGAAAACATAAATTTGTTTCCAGCAACTTCTGTGAAATATGCAACCAAGCCTATCCCAGCGTGTTGTTTTTATTTTTTTAAAGGGTTAAAAAAACATAAGATACCACTTTAGCTGCTAAAGTGGTATCTTATGTTTTAACCCTGTAAAAAAGAAACACACCAGCTGGAAAATAATACTGAGAAGCACTGCATAGAATGCTTTGTGTGATGTGAATAGAGCAAAGCGGCATTCTGCTTCTGGTCTAATGCACAGTGATCTGACTGCAGCAACATGTACAGAGTACAGAGTACTGTATAATCTACCTGCAGGTGAGGTGAGTGTACAGGGTACTGTATAATCTACCTGCAGGTGAGGTGAGTGTACAGAGTACTGTATAATCTACCTGCAGGTGAGGTGAGTATACAGAGTATTGTATAATCTACCTGCAGGTGAGGTGACTGTACAGAGTATTGTATAATCTACCTGCAGGTGAGGTGAGTGTACAGAGTATTGTATAATCTACCTGCAGGTGAGGTGAGTATACAGAGTATTGTATAATCTACCTGCAGGTGAGGTGACTGTACAGGGTACTGTATAATCTACCTGCAGGTGAGGTGAGTGTACAGAGTATTGTATAATCTACCTGCAGGTGAGGATTAGTGTACAGGGTACTGTATAATCTACCTGCAGGTGAGGTGAGTGTACAGGGTACTGTATAATCTACCTGCAGGTGAGGATTAGTGTACAGAGTACTGTATAATCTACCTGCAGGTGAGGTGAGTGTACAGAGTACTGTATAATCTACCTGCAGGTGAGGCGAGTGTACAGAGTATTGTATAATCTACCTGCAGGTGAGGATTAGTGTACAGAGTACTGTATAATCTACCTGCAGGTGAGGATTAGTGTACAGAGTACTGTATAATCTACCTGCAGGTGAGGTGAGTGTACAGAGTACTGTATAATCTACCTGCAGGTGAGGCGAGTGTACAGAGTATTGTATAATCTACCTGCAGGTGAGGATTAGTGTACAGGGTACTGTATAATCTACCTGCAGGTGAGGTGAGCCACTCATTAGACCAGAAGCAGAATGTCGCTTTGCTCTATTCACATCACACAAAGCATTCTATGCAGAGGTACTCAATATTATTTTCCAGCTGGTGTGTTTCTTTTTTACAGGGTTAAAAAACATAAGTTAACACTTTAGCAATTTGCTAAAGGATCTTCTGCACACGTCAGCACAAATTCACACAGCCGTGCCAATACTGCTAGTGTAAAAATAAAAGATTTGATGAACATTCTTAATACTCATGTCCTCCGTGTTTAAAAGTGATTTGAACCATGTCATATTGCAACACAAAGTTACTTTTTTAATAGACAACTGAGATATCTGATTGTGGTGGTCTCACTGTGACTGCTCACTGCTTGCTTGCTCATGCTCAAAACCTGCTGTGGCTGCTGCCCCAGTGACCCGCCGCTGGCCTGCGCTCCATCCACAATGTCCTCCTCCGGGTGCGGCTGTGGCTCCTTTAGTGGCTGGCATGCAGACGCAGTGCTCTGAAGTTACGCTGCATCTGATGTCACCAGCTAAAGCAAATGAAGCCCGTCCAGCCTCCAGGCGAATCGGGCACTGAGCAGTGCAGGGGCGTTCCTAGGTTTCAAAAAGAACTGAGGATAGAGCCCATGGCAAAATTCAACAGTGCGCCCACCGCCCACAGCACTGATGACAACCATATGAGCATACATGCACACATTTATATTGTACGTATATGTACATACATTATAAATATGCTTAACTGAGGATATGATGTCACATCTGGCACAGTGCCATCTTCTTCACACAGTGCAGCAATCTGCAACACTAAGTGAGGTGGTAGTGGCATAACACATGCTGGGGCCCCTGCACACTCTGAGAGGGCCCCATGCTGCTGGAACATAAAGGGCCCACTAGTAGTCGCAGTACTGCACACACACACAGTCTGCCACTCCAGCCTTGTTCTACTGGTAGTCACAAAACCACGCATACACTGTCTGACACCCCATCCTTGTTCTATTGGTAGTCACAGACCTCACATACACTGTCTGACACCCCAGCCTTGTTCTATTGGTAGTCACAGACCTCACATACACTGTCTGACACCCCAGCCTTGTTCTACTGGTAGTCACAGACCTCACATACTCAATATGACACCCCATCCTTGTTCTACTGGTAGTCACAGACCTCACATACACTGTCTGACACCCCAGCCTTGTTCTACTGGTAGTCACAGACCTCACATACACTGTCTGACACCCCAGCCTTGTTCTACTGGTAGTCACAGACCTCACATACTCAATATGACACCCCATCCTTGTTCTACTGGTAGTCACAGACCTCACATACACTGTCTGACACCCCAGCCTTGTTCTACTGGTAGTCACAGACCTCACATACACTGTCTGACACCCCAGCCTTGTTCTACTGGTAGTCATAAAAATACACATACACAATCTGACACCCCAATCTTGTTCCCCATCCACTGGTAGGTACATAAGTACATATACTCTATCTGATACCTCAGACTTGTTCACTATTTCCTGGTAGATACAGAACCACATATACACTGTCTGACACCCCAGTCTTTTCCACTGTTCACTGGCAGTTACAGAAGTACACCCAGTCTTATTCCACTATTAGTCAGAAGCATAAGGGCCCTAGATAATTCTGGTGATTAGTGAATTTTAGAAAGTTGTGTGTTATACATAAGTCAGGTATATATAAGGACTGTGTTCAACAGTAGGACTTGTCTAGATAGGAGTCCATCATACAGCAGTCAGGTGTATCTATATAATTACTGTGTGTAACAGAAGTACTTACCTAGGTAGGAATATATGCACAGAGGGAACCTACCTAGATGGAGGGAGGTACACAAAGGATGGAAGAAGGTGGAGGGAAGGAATAATGGAAGGAGGGAGGAACAAAGAAGATGGATGAGAGGAGGATATAGAATTGCTGTGGAATCTGTTGGTTTATTTATAAACTAGTTGAAGAGCCCGTTACACGGGCCACAGTGCCACTGCCACCCGGTCGCTGGGCAGCCATGCGCAGTAAAGACTGCCCGCGCCGCGGCTGATACAGAGCTGGAAGCTCCGAAGGAGCGTACAGCTCTGTATCAGATGCGGCATGGGCAATCTCTACTGCGCATGACTGCATTGTTACACACATTTTAGTGAATTATTATATAGGATAATTCATAATAACAATAATGGAGGGGTGGAAGAAGCTGGAGATGGTGGGTAGAAAAAGCTGAAAGGAGGGAAGGAAGAAGATGTAGGGATGATAAAAGGGAGACATGGCAATGAATTGATGAGTGAGGCATAGAGGAAAGAGAAAAGAGCAGAACGATATGTTGGTACAGTAAGTTGTGCAGGGGGAGGGCTGAGGGAACAGGGGATCTGGATTGCAGCAGTAGGACACGCTGTTAGTGAATACACAGCCCAGAAAAAGGGCTGTATGGCACAATGTATCACACTGTACTAGGGCCACGTGGGTGAGAAAGATAGGAAAGGAAGGCACACATTATGATTCCTACTGTACTGTGTACTTAAAGGGATAGTAATACTTGTATTAAACCTGAGGTCTGAGTCTTCTTTATGTTTTTTGTAACATAGCGCTATATTTTAATACTTACAGTTTTGTAGTTCAATCAGCAAGGATCTCCCTCCAGCCCCTTCTGGCCGCCTCCCATCAGATCTGTAATCCAGTCGTGGGACCGGACTGATGCAGCAAGGGACAATCTTCATTCAGGGAGTATAAGGAAAACCCTGCCCCCTTGACAAAGGAATGCATGATTTTCCTTTTGCTTACTGAAGATTGTCCCTCGCTGCTCTCCATCCGGACCAGAATGAAAGGCAATGTGACGCAGGGAAAGGGGCGGGAGGGGGATCCTTTTGGATTGAATAGCTCTTAACTACAAATCTGTAAGAATTCAAATATAGTGCTATGTGTTAACATAAAGGAGACTTGGACCTCAGGTTTAATAGAAGTATTACTATCCCTTTAAATGTGCATGTATTCCTGTATATATACAGTGCCAGGGCACCAAATGTAGAACGGTTTTATCTCATACATTCGTCATACACTTTTATATATACAAGACTAACACATCCACTCATACTCCACTCATACTCCCTCTTACACAAATGAATTTACATAGTAACATAGTAACATAGTAGATAAGGCTGAAAAAAGACATGCGTCCATCAAGTCCAGCCCATGCCAATAACACCCCTGTTGATCCAGAGGAAGGCAACAAAAAAGCCCTCTGGAGCAATTTCCAGTGTAGGTGTGTGTGTGTGTGTGTGTGTGTGAGTGTGTCAAATAGTTCCCCGGCTCAATATCCTATTTGCTTTGAAGCCATCTGTCATAACTGTCAATATTGCTCTGTGCTAGATAGGCATCCATTGCTTTTTTGAATGCAGTTACATTATCTGCAAGCACAGCATCCCGAGGCAAAGAATTCCATAGCCTTACCGCCCTTACTGTAAAGAATCCCTGCCTGTGTTTTAGTCGAAAGCGCCTTTCCTCAAGTCTTAATGGATGACCTCTTGTATAACACACACACACACACACGCTGACCCACTCTCTCTGCTCTGGCACGGAAAGGGTGCAAATAAGCTTATCAAGATTTCCATAGACTGAGCAATTCACTCACATCAGAACAATATTTATTAGTTTTGCTTTCTGACAGAAATGTTTTAATGGTTAAGCATGTATTGTACCAAACCCACAGTAAGTTAACAGTCTGAGTGCCGCAATGGTGTGCAAAGCATTGTAGACCAATTCCTTGCACTTTTCTCTGAGCACTCAAACCTGCAGCTTATGCCCTTTATACTTATGCCACTACTCCTGCCACTGCCCTCCTGTTCCCTTACCTTTTTATTCAGCATTTCAGACTGTAGCTAGTGGTGATGTCTGTGCTCTATGCTGTGCACTGCTTAGTAATACAGCATGCAGGTGACTCATGGGCACCACACTGCCCCCAGTGGTAGTTCCAGGTTGCACTGACATTGACTTAGTGCAACCCGGAAGTACAGGGGGTCACAGCCCTTGAAGTCATAAACGGGCCAAGGCAGCAAATTCGAGACTGCATGCAGAAACACTCGGGGCTTCAGCCTCCCCTCTTGTGATGCCCCTGGAGCAGTGTGAGCACTAAGGCTCACTCTCTTCTATTGCAGCAGGGCACATTTAATGCAGATTTAATTCAAGCGCCGCTGCTGGGTGAAGAAAATTGGGAGGGCACAGTAGAATGTAGGGGGGGCCTCTGGCATCCCCCCCGTGACGCCACTGACAGCCACTAATTATTTTTTCTTATCCCAAGTTGACCTTTGCTAACATTTTCAAATTCTAAACCTAATGAACATAACAAGTTCTTTAAAGGGACAGTAATGTCCCATAAAAGATATTTAGATTTAGGTAGAGATTGAAAAAATAAACTAATTGCAACAAACCCTATCTCTCCAACAGCTATGGTTTGAGAGATAGAGGGATTCAAAGTTCCTCCCTCCCCTTCTCCTGATATCCGCTGTAAAGCTAACAGCAGGAGATTCGAGTCGTACAACTCGAGAAGGCTCTGTAGCAGAGCCGAAATTGCAGTACTTAAAAAGACTTCATTCATGGAACGGTCTACAAAGTGTGCCTGGTTTGCAAGCGCACTCTGTAGACCTTTCCAATGAATGATTTATTTTTAAGTACCGCGATTTCGGCTCTGCTGCAGAGCCTCCTGCTGGTCCCCGGACCGGGATCCCCTGCTGTTAGCTAGACACTGACATCAGAAGAAGGGGAAGGAGGGGGGAACTTTGAATCCCTATATCTTTCAAACCATAGTGGTTTGAGAGATAGGGTTTATGGCAATTAATCTCTACCTAAATATAAATATTTTTAAGGGGACATTACTGACCCTTTAATAAGATCCCTTAAAAAAATCCCTCATCTTTACAGCTTAATTTATTGTATCATATCACGAGCTACCAGGGAAAATGTAGACAGTGTTTATCTGCCTGCATGCCTGACCCCATTCCTGATGAAGGGCTGTAGGGTTAAACACATTCCTACATGTTTATAGCATGTTTCAGACAGTAGCATGTTAACCCTTTGAGTGCCAGAGTGCAACGCAATGCGTTGCGTACCCCTCTGGCACTCAAAGGGTTAAGATAGATTGTTCAACCACTGGTCATAAATCTCCTGAACAAAAGACTATGGGGGAGATTTATAAAACTGGAGTGATAAAGAAAGTGTCTTTAAAACTGTCCCAAAGCGACATAAGGATATGTATAAACTTTATCAACATTTTCTCTAAGTGCCAACTACAGTCAGTCGACATTTTGAAAAGTGGAGTAGAAATGTTGTTGTCCAAATAAGAATTGTGTCCCAATGTATTAATAAAGAAATACGCCAATTGTACCAAAAATAAAGGCAGTTTTAGTGATAAAATCTTAATAACTACTTCGTAATAGCAGTATATAGTGATTGAGACGTGTGCAAAAAATATTCTCAGTTGTGAATTTTCTGCAGATTTTACTTCTTTATAATTATGACTCGACGGTATGAACTTTAGTGACAGTTTTAAAGGAGCAGTAAACTTTTTTTATGAAAAAATATATATTGTAGGGATTATCCTATTGAGTACAATAAGGGCACTCCCACTGCCCAGAGATTTATATTTCCAGAGTTATTACAGTTTAAACCCATGTTTTTTACATTACCAGTGCCCTCTAGTGGACAAATTCTAATTAGATTTCCTGTTAGATTCTAATGGAGAGGAAAGTCAGAGACATACAGTTCTCCATAGAATGTGATAGAAACTGCTTGTCACTTCCTGTCAGTTAGAACTATCAGGAAGTAAACACATTAAATTCACTTCCTGATTATTTAAACTCTATAATTTTTGAATAAAACATACGACAGCAATGGGAGTGGCCTTGTTTTATTCAGCAGGAAATGCTCTGTAAAATATGTCTTTTCATAAAAAAAGTTTACTGCTCCTTTAAATGTACACTAAGGGCCATATGTTCAAAGAAGTAGGAAAATAGCTTTTGTCGTTTGCGACGACATTTCAAAGTACTTTGTTGTTGGGCTCATTAATATTTTCAGAGAGTGTCGGTTGTGATCGGAAATATATTGTTTTGTCCTTGAAGTATGATTCCTGAAATTGTCATATGCAACAACAAAAACTTTGTAACAACAAAAGATGGCGTTTCTTGTGTTTCCTTCAATTATTATAGGTTTCTTACATTCAGAACTTCATATTCCCTCCACTTTTTTCTTTTTTTTGTGAAACATTACTATCACTTTAACAAAAAAAGAAAGGAAATGGTGTGTTAAAGGGATAGTAATACTTAAAATGTAAAAAAAATATATGTTGTAGGGTTTATCCCCCTGAGTAAAACAAGGGTACTCCCACTGCCGAGAGATATTTTATTAAAGAATTATAACAGCTCAAACTTTTTTTTAGGTGCAATATCACAGTGGACTGAAAATTTACAGTGGCGCTGTTGCTACACCATCCTATGAACAGCTCTGGTCTGTAGATCATAAATCTCCATAGGATGGTGTAGCAACAGCACCACTGTACAATTTCAGGCCACTGTGATATTGCACCTAAAACATTCAACTTTGAGCTGTAATTACGAATAAAACACCTTTCAGTATTGGGAGTTCTCTTGTTTTACTCAGGGGTATAAACCCTACAACATATATTTATTTTAAGTATTACTGTCCCTTTAACACTTAGTAAAATAGTGAAAAACAACTTTATTATTAGCTCCACAAATAAAACGAATACAACATCTTGATGAATGTAGTCAGGGTTATAATCATTAATACCTAACCTTTATTGATATATCCTTAAAAATGTAATAATTAGAATACTCTTAGGAATTAGAGATATTAATAAAACAAATCTAGCAAACATCCGTGCTAGACGGATGTAAGGGAAAATGAAACTATTGCCATGCGTTGGAAATAAACCGGTTAAACACAGCGTCTCCCTATTGGACATATAAACATTCGTATTGGTGTGTTATTATGCGATAAAGACTTACACTGTCAATATAGAAGTGCTGACACAAGTATATTGCTTGAGACTACCAACTTGTTCCATATAGTTTAAGAGTGCTAGCTGATGGTGTCCAGTCCGCAGTCTTATGGCTGATCAGGTCAATTTATAATCTTCTATTCACCGCAGCCTGAAACTCCTACAAACTCACACACCTATATGATTTCACTGCACTTGTGATTGATAATGAGCAGTATTATATATTTGTTATGTGTACAAATCACCTAAATTAGTAACTTTTGGCGTAGTAGAATGACCTCCACCCCGCGATTTGTGTAAAGTAATTATATGGAATTATATTGAATGAACAACACACCAGGATATCGGGAGGGAGGGGGAAACTTCATTATAGAATAAAACAAATACTGCAAAGTTATGGATGGTAATACAGCTACTGATCATTATACAAATGTATATAGAAGAATCGATCTTACTGTACTACCTAAACATTACTATCCCTTTAAAGTAGAACAGTTATTTCACTAATTCAAGCAATTTTGCATTGGTCCCTTCCAAGTGACCCTGGTTTTTGTAAGTTAGAACTCTATGTGTTGTAAAATAAAGAAGTAATTTACTTGGTAGCATCATTGTGTTCTGTTCAAATAGAGCTGTCATACTGTCGTTATGAGCTCATTTTGCCCACGCTTTCCTCCTAGTGTCCTTGCACATGATGCCACAAACCGATTATTATTAGAGCTACTGCAGGGCCATTAAAGGGATAGTATTGATTTTATTTAACAAATATTAATAATGTAGATATAAAAACTAGTAGTACAATGAGCTATGTCCCATCTCTCAACCATTTATAGTTTGAGACATCCAAGCGTGTAAAGTTCCCCCCTCCTGGCTGTTTCAAAGAAGTCTGCCCTCTAGCTGAGAGAAGCAGATTCTGGGACCGGGACTGTCCTGTAGCTCTTAGCAGAGCCAAAATAGCGCTATATAGATATAAATACTTGTGTGCCCCCTACAGTAGCATCGCCAGATCTGACAGCAGGTAACTGCACAGCTGGTACTAACAACTTTTAATCACCATACTAGAATTTGCTGAGAAATGCAGGCGGTATGCAGGTGAGAGGAGAGTACAGTAATAACGGTTCATAACTTTGAATATTGTTTTGTTTAAATCTTATGAAGTTATAAAATAAAATTTGCATATCCTCAGAGTTAGGCATATATCAGGGTGAAACAGTTATAGTGAAAAGGTGAAAGGTTAGTAATCCACCAAATGTTAAACAAAATAAAAAAACATTTTTTTCTTGACTTTTGTTTTTAAACTAGTCACAGACTAGTATATCCTATAACATAAAGTGGTAGAATGCGTTGCTCCCTGTGAGCGTAACTGCACATGCGCAGTAGAGACTGTGCATGTGTGGTTTCGCACAAAGGGCGCTTCGCTGTGAACCGTCTGGAGCTCCCCGTTGAAGATCAGCGGGTTCGGCGAGAGACTCGCCGAACGCGCTGATTCAGAGCAGGGAGCTCCATACGGCTCACCGCCTGTCTCTGCTCCGGGGCAGCAGCCGGGTACACTTTAGCCCATGTATACAGGCTTTTGATACTAGTATATTATACATATATATATATATATATATATACACACATTCTATTTTTATAAAATGCTAAATGTGGATAACAGTTCCACTTTAAAATTCACCAAATTACCATAGAATTAAAGGGGACGTTTAACCCGTTAAAGGCTAAAGAGGTTCCAACGCACTGAAAACGGAATCCGAATTTATAGATCTCCGCTACTGTGCAGTTTATTCACTGTATAACTGTCCCACACTGTACAGATTACATGCTCAGATCACCACAATTAACCCCTTAACGACCGGCCGCCCAGGCACGCGGCGGTCACTAAAGGACCATGTAGCATTTTTTTTTGGTTTTAAGAATCTGGTTCCGGACTCCCCGAACGGCGTGCAGCCGCGGGGGGAGCCTGGAATTCCATGACGGTCATAGTACATCATGGGTCATTAAGTCAGATTTACCCATGACGTACTATAACCGTCAAGGGTCGTTAAGGGGTTAAAGCGAACTTTCACACGATTACAAAAGTGTAACTGTTTTTCAGGACACTCAGACCAGCAGGTTAGAATAAAACACAGTTTTATTAAAACAAAACAAGGAAGACCGCCCTCTATAGGCAATACAGAATAATAGAGAGATAGTGGCTTACTGAGGCCTTCTTAGGCCCAGTATACAGATGCAATGAACATACATATACTGTCACAGTACAGGCATGGAAACATAAGGGTACTTAATGGTTAAAGTACATGTAAAACAATCAGTCTTTATTGTGGTGTTTGACACGCCCAAGGTGGTAATGAAGCAGCAAGTAGTGCTAGATGAAACAACACCGTCAGTCTATTGACAGAGATAGCTACTTAGGCTGAGCAGGAACTGAGGCCAGAACACTGCAGAGTTGAGCTAGAGCCAATAGTCCCCACGGGCATAGCAACGGAGATAACCTCACTACTAGAGCTTGAGCCAATAGCCCCCACGGGCGTAGAACGGAGACAAACTATACTGCAAGAGCCTGAGCCAATAGCCCCCACGGGCGTAGTAACGGAGACAGACTACATTGCAAGAGTTTGAGCCAATAGCCCACATGGGCGTGGTAACGGAGACAAACTACACTGCAAGAGCTTGAGCCAATAGCCCCACCGGGCGTGTAACGGAGAGCTAACACTGTACGAGCTAGAACCAATAGCGCCTCCCGCGGGCGCGGTAACGGAGACCGACTACACTGCAAGATAGATAGGATGAGCCGCCGCCTATACAAGGCTCTGAAACGTAACTGGCTCAGCAAGGTAAGCGGAAGATCAGCAAGGGCTCTGCAAGTGTTAATGGAGGCTCGGTGAATGGAGACAGCAGCTCTGCAAGTGTACTGGAGGCTCAGTGAACGGAGACAACGGCTCTGCAAGTGTTAACGGAGGCTCAGGGAACGGACACACAGCTCTGCAAGTACAAACGGAGGCTCAGCAAACAGAGGCATGGCTCTGCAAGTGTAAACGGGGGCTTAGCAAATGGAGGCACGGCTCTGCAAGTGTTAATGAAGGCTATGACACGATCAGCCCTGCCACAAGCACAGCGTAAGTCAGAATGTCGCCTCGGGACACCAAACAGCAGGAAGCAGGAACGGTGGCAGGGTCAGTAGTAAGCCAGTTCAGGTCACGGAGCAGGAAGTCAGCCAGGCCGGGTCACATCACGGAGCAGGATTCTCAGACAAGCCAGATCAGGTCACAAGCAGGAACGACAGCCAAGCCGGGTCAGATCACGGAGCAGGAAACCAGGAGCGTCGTCAAAACAGGCCAAATCGGTACACAGGAATCAGGAACACTGGAACACAGCAACAGCAACACTGGCTCAGGAACACCACGAAAGGGCACCTGACAGGTGCCAAAGGCCAGGTATAAAAAGGACACAATGGGCGGGTCAAACAGGCTCAGACAATGGGAGCGCCCACAACCTAGAGTGACAGTAAAGGATCACGGGCACCGTGATAAAAAGCTTTGCAGAGCATAGTTACATTAGCGATATAGACAGGTTTATGCTTAAAAATAAAACAAATTCCTTCATTAACAAAAAAATCACCTTTTAACCAGGCAGGCACCGGCAAGGGATCTTACAGGAAGTGCTCTCTATGCCTGCGCTGTAAGTCCCTTCCTGTACCATATGGTTCAGTGGCAGTCAACCACCTATCATGGAGTTGAAGGAGACAAACAGCGCAGACGCAGAGATGCCGGCTGTGCAAAATATCTGCGCTGTTCCCTGGTGCCTGCCTAGTTAAAAGGTGATTTTTTCGTTAATGAAGGAATTTGTTTTATTTTTAAGCATAAACCTGTCTATATCGCTAATGCAACTATGCTCTGAAGAGCTATTGTAATCGTATGAAAGTTCCGCTTTCACAATGAAAAACAAGCAAGGAGTACATCTCTGTAATATGGAAATTCCAGGCATTAAAAATTCTCACAGAAAATTACTCAAGTCCCCTCCGCAGTCAGATTGCCAAAAAATGCCTTCAGTCGAGTATCAGTTTTACACACCTCATTAATAAGACTATGTCTGTGACATTTATGTTAGAGTCAAGAGTAGGTTTCTCAGAATGGGGTACCCTAGACGGATGTAATGCGTTGTATACCTCTATGGAACTCAAAATTGGGGTAGCCTCTCAATCTTGTCAAGAAAATGATGCAAGTGTGGAGTCTTTGGCAGTACAGGATTACAGAGCGGGATAATCATGATTGCAAATAAGGCAGACTGGCTGGTAACCTGTCAGACAGGGAGGTCTATTGGATAGTCACCCTTGCGACTAGTGTGCCTGAGAGGATGAAAATAACCTATGTAGACCTCTATGAGTCGTATGTTCAAAGGGATAACGACAAAAAAGTGTCGTATGAAAGACAAAAATAAGTAACTGTGTGCATGAACGACATATTTTCTATAGAAAATATGACAAAAAACTAGTAATGTCCGTTGTATACGACACAACTCCAGAACTGACGGGCAAAGGTGGTGGTGGGGGGGGGGGCTAAACTATTCTCCAGTGTCGTAGAGAGGAAAAGAAAATTTGTCGTAACTAACGACAAAAAAAGTCTTACAAAATTTGTACATTAAGATAAAAGTGGAGGGAATGAGAATTTTTGTCTTTAGTTAAGACATTTTTGTCATTAGTTAAGACATTTTTAAAGACATTTTTGTCTTTAGTTAAGACATTCACTCAGGACAAACAACATATTTCCAATCACAACTGACACTCTCTGAAAATATTCATGATCCCAAAGACACTGTACTTTGAAAAGTCGTTACAAACGACAAAAGCTATTTCGCTACTTCTCTGAACATATGGCCCTATCTATGTCTGACTTACGGTGTTTAATACAGACTGCTCTCTACATAGTTCACCAGTGCTATCAGCAATTGATAGTGATGGTCTGACTGAGGACTGTTCACATGATACACAGGACAGGTGCCTGCACTCATCCTCCCCCCACCCCATTTTCCAGCCAGCTGACTGTATTTAGATGTTCACCTTTATATGTCAACTTAACCCTCTGTCTGCCAGAGAGGTACCAATGCGCTGCATAATCCTCTGGCACTCAAAGAGTTAAATTTCTATCATGATTCCTCCACAGAGGTTTATGATTTGTTTAACCCTTGGAGTGCCATAGGGGTACGCAATGCTTTGCAATGTGTTGCATACCCCTGTGGCACTCAAAGGGTTAAACTTTGCTTACTTGTTATAAAAGCACTTCAAGGGATAGTAATACTTCATATTTAAAAATCTGCATCTTGTAGCCATTAATAAAATAAATGAAATGCCCCCAGTGCCATCTCTCAAACCTTTATGGTTTGAGAGATAATCGTATTTAAAGTTCCCCCTCCCTTTCCCCGATGTCAGCTCTCTAGATGGGACCAGCTGGAGGCTCTGCAGCAGAGCCGAGATTGCGTTATTGGAAAAGAAATCCTTCACTGGAATGGCCTTCTAAGTGAGCTTGGTTTGTGCTTGGTTTGCAAGCATACTTTTTAGACCGTTCCAGTGAAGGATTTCTTTTCCAATAACGCGATCTCTGCTCTGCTGAAGAGCCTCCATTGGTCCTGGGACCGGATTCCCCTGCGGTCAGCTAGAGCGCTGACCTAAGGGAAAGGGAGGGGGAAACTTTAAATACGATTCTCTCTCAAACCATAAAGGTTTGAGAGATGGCACTGGGGGCATTTCATTTATTTTTTTAATGGATACAAGATGCAGATTTTTAAATATGATGTATTACTATCTCTTTCAACACTGTTTATTAGCTCCTTTTACATCATTATGTTGACTTTGGACAGCCTGTAGTTAGGCAGGTCACAGACTGGGAGGGGTATGGTATATGCTCTAACATTGTTCCCGTCCCCTCCCCTCTGCTGGAGTGGCATCTACCACAGGTTTTGTATTTTGTTATGGTATTTGGCCCTCATGCTCTTATGCAGACCATTGTGAGGGAGATATAAAATGGGTTATAGATTTTAACAGCTGAATAAGCTAGTGGTGTAAGACACCATTAGTAGCAATGATGTTGTTTTGCTATCAGCGATTTTTGGAGAAGGGAGCAGAAAACGTGGTCATAGATAACGCATACTTTGATTCCTGAATATATTACTTTGTGATCTGGATGGATTTGGGCGTAGCACTTTTACACAATTGTGTACTAGAGATCTAGGAAATAGATATGTTTTCATTTTGAATAAGCTTTTGTCCAGTGTCACATATTTTGTATGAATTCATAGTCATCTGATGTTTATTCTCAAGTTGACGTTCGTGGGTTAGATTCACCACAAGTTTCTTTATGTTTTATATAAATCATGTGAGATCAACAAGCCTAATGACTGCTTGCATTTTGATAGGCGAGGGGGGAGTTGTTAAAACTGGGAGCGTTTTGGAGGGCATCTCTTATGATTAACAGTGATGCATACACTCAAAATGAGTAAGGTGTACAGAGAATGGGTACCCTATGGAACATGAACCTTTCTTTATGTCTGCATCACCAGTTTTATGCATTTCAATAAAATGTATCTTTTATCTTACAAGGTATGATGGGTACACGGGTTACTGACTGGTGGACCGAGGGTTAAGCACAGGAGATATGATTATCCAGCCAGACAAAAAGATAATAAATTGATTTATTAGAGGGGTCGTGGCACATAAACATAGGAAACAACTATAGGCAAATATACAGGGGTAAAATATAAAACCTGCACACTTCGTGGCATGCCATCAACAACTGTACAGATTGGCAGGGCTTCCACTTAATACAGTCCATTTTACGTTTACTCTTGAACTCGAACACAGTACCGAGAGGCAGGAGTGGGGCACACAGCTCACTGCACTATCACTTGGTGCTGGCTTGCATGTAGCTTCTTTGTACTTTGCAGTCTTTGCAGAGGTTTTGGAGAAGGCATCTCAAGAGATTATCCACATTACACTTTTCTTGTTCTTGGGTCGTAGCCACCAAAGTTTAGCTTTACAGACCCCAACTTTGTCATGTGACCATCAGGGCTCTTTCCGTGCCTGCAGCTTGGCTTACAGCATACAACTGGAAGAGGGACCCGGGCCACTTCGGTGCCTCCTCACCCTAACTTTTCAGGTGAGGGCAAACACTGGTCCCAGCTTCCACTATACTGCCTTAACAAGTACATGGGCCAGTCAAACTACAAACTGTCCCTAGGTCTCCCTCCATTCTAGGGAGGCCCTCACATTACCATTTCTCTTCTACCTCTCCTCACTCACTTTCTCTCTTATACTTTCCTTACTACCTACCCCCCTCCAGATTCTGATATGCCATTTAAAATGATATATTTTGCATAACTGGATCTAAGGGGGGAAATGAGCACACATGTAACTCACACAGGATTTTTTCTACCCCTATATCTGCCTAAGTGTTAAATACCTTTCCTCAAGTTGTGCTAGTGATCCACAGGGGGCTATTTAATAACACAATCTCTGGTGTTAGCTAGACTTCAAGGCGGCCAATACTCTTTAATACATGCACACACAGAGGACATTAATGTTTTCAAGAATGGAAACACATAGTGAAGACAATGGGGGTCGCTGGAAACAGATATGGTTTGTTATCAGGGTCACAACCATTCCGTCACACAACATATTTCTGTTTGCCTCGAAGAATGAGCAGCCATGTTTTGTTTACCTGCTGAAATGAGCATGGACATGGTTTTGAGGGTTTGCTACCCCCAAGACATAGTTTAAGTCATACCTTGACTGCACCTTGTGACTAAGAATTCCCTTCGGAGTTATATATCCCTTCTTAAATAGTATACATGCTATGAAACACCTTTAGACATCCAAAGAACTAGATTCCTGCACCCTTACTGTTAAACTATATTTATAGCACATGGAGTAACAAAATGGGTGAATAAATGGGACAATATGTTAGGGATGGACAAAAATATAAGGAACTTTGGAGTTGGAAAAAAAACATTTAGGGCCAGACAGGGGTTTTAGTTACCAGTGAATGGGGTACAAGTAAGGGTACAAGAAAGAAAACCACTGTGGTACTTTGCAGAAGTGGCAAATATAGTAAAAAACAAGCATTTAGGAAATATAAGCAGACGCAGAAGGAGGAAGATGGGTGTTGGTACAAGACTAGGTTGAAGGAAGCTAAATGCATTATTAGATCTGTCAAAGCATATCCAGGTGACTGTAAATGGCACTACCATAAATCCAGTATCAGAAGCGCGGTGTATTAATGCCATTGCTAAATCCTGTTTCTTTCTTTTGTGTAACATTGCTAAAATCCGTCCCTTCCTCTGCTCCTCCACAGCTAAAATTCTTATACACACAATCATCCTCTCCCACTTGGACTATTGCAACATTCTTCTGTCTGGCATTCCTGCTTCCCATCTCCAACCACTTCAATCCATACAGAATGCCGCAGCATGAATCACTCTTCTGTCACCTAGGTTTGTCCCTGCCCCACTCCTCCTCAAAACTCTCCAATGGCTGCCTATCAAACTCCGGATATCTTACAAAATCTTACTTCTCTCTTTCAAGACACTTCTCTCCTCTACTCCTTCTTACATTTCCACTCTGATCTCCCGTTATACCCCATCCCGACACTTACGTTCGACCAATGATAGTCTTCTCTCAGCTCCTTTCGTGTCTACAGCTCTGTCACGTATCAAACCTTTTTCTCTTATTGCTCTGTATCTATGGAATGCTCTGCCATCCAACCTGCGCCACTGCATCTCTCTGATAACCTTCAAATCTCACTTAAAAACGCATCTCATGGATAAAATCCCAACATGCTAGAAGGCACTGATGTTGTACAATGAATGCACTTATAAATTATTTACTTTACTGATGTCCTCTATCAGAACTAGCACTGTATTCAGCACTTGACCCTTATGTACTCTGTATGTCTCCCATTACCACTTTAGATTGTAAACTTTCGGGCAGGGACCGCCCACCCAATGTTTCACTCTACAAAGCACCTGTAACCCTGTATTGTTTAAACCCTTAAATTGTAAAGAGCTGCGTACACTTGTGGCGCTATATAATAAACATAATCATTCATTCAAAGCAAACAGAGGAGAAAATTACCCAGTTAATAAAAAAGGGGGATAAACATTTTTTTAAGTGAAAGGAGGAAAATTAAACAAGGAATTGTTATACTAAAACAAAAAAATTGATGTTATGTAAATGAGAATAAAGGGCTAGCTGACTGTCTCAATGAATATTTCTATTCAGTTTTTATAGAGGAAGGTGAAGAGAAGGGACCTCTGTTAGAAAAAAAAGAAATAACAAGACATGGGAAGCATGCATGTTTACAGTGGAAGAAGTTCAACTTCAATTCTCTAAGGTAAAAACAGATAAATTGATGGGGCCAGGTGGTATACACCCAAAGTGATTAAAAGAGCTTAAGAGTGTTCTGGCAAAAATGTTAACAGAATTATTCAAATCAGTCACCATCAACTGGAATAGTTCTAGAAGATTGGAAGGTAGGAAATGTAATATCACATCACAAAATAAGTAGCACAAAAAAGTCTGGCAACTACAGACCAGCAAGTCTTATGTCAGTAATGGAAAAATTAATGGAAACCATGTTAAAGGAAAGAATTGTAAATATATGAATTTAAATGGTTTGCAAAACTCCAAGCACCATGAGTTTACAGCAGGGAGATCTTGTCAAACTGAAGAATATTCAGACAAAGATTGTGTTACTTGTGGGATACCTCAGGGATCTGTACTGGGGCTCATTCTTTTTAATATTTTTTATTAATGATGTTGTAAAAGATCTTCAGTGTAAGGTATGCCTGGAGGAATAAGCCAAATGATTTAGGGAAATTAGAAGAATGGACAAGTGTGTGGCGGCTGCAGTTTAATGTTGATAAATGTAAAATAGCGCACTTCGTACATAAAAATCAAAAGGGAAAATATAGTGTAATGGATACCTAGGTCCGCGGATGGACATAGGCCGTCATTCTGGGTCTCTCCCTCCTGAGGTCGGCTACAAGCAGGTAGCCTTGTCGGTGAATCTCCAGAGCTGCTTCTTTGAATGGGCCGCCTACTTTCCCTCATGTTAACTCTATGGGGGACCTTTAAACTTGTCACCCAGGGCTTTGGCCAATCAGGAAGCTGCCTACTTTCCTATGTAAAGTTTATGGGGCTTTTTGAACATGTTGCCCAGCATGGCAACGCACCTATGGCCAGTTATAGTCCGTGGATCCCAGTTTCTTTTTAGGGGTTTTGCATGGCTCCTAAAAGAGCTCCCAAGTAATGGACTGTGGTCCATTACATATAGTATTAAGGGTACTGTGCTGTCAGAGACAACAGAGAAAAGGAATTTGGGAGTAATTATTTCTGGAGATTTAAAGGTAGGCAGGCAATGTAATAAAGCGGCAAGGAATGCAAGCAGGGTGCTGGGTTGTATAGCTAGGGGCATTAGTAGAAGAAAAAGGGAAGTGGTCATGCCACTCTACAGATCTCTGGTTAGACCTCACCTAGAGTGTTGTGTACAGTACTGGAGACCCCCTCTCCAGAAGGATATAGATACTCTGTCTAGAGAAAATTCAGAGAAGGGCTACTAAAATGGTGAACAATTTACAAGAATAGAAACATCAGGATAGACTAAAGGATCTGAACATGTATCACTTGGAGGAGAGAAGAGAGAGAGGGGATATGATAGAAACATTCAAATACATGAAGGGATTCAACAAAGTGCAGGAGGGAAGTATATTTCAAAGAAGTAAAAATGTTAGGACAAAAATCCATAGTCTAAAACTAGAGGGACACAGGTTTAGATGTAATGTAAAAAAGTTTTACTTCACTGAGAGGGTAGTAAATAAGTGGAATAGCCTACCAGCAGAAGCAGTAGACGTTAATACAGTGATAGAATGTAATCATGCATGGGATAGGCATAAGTCTGTCCTGAACATAAGACAAGACCAAGGACCAAATAAGGTTTGAGGTTTTTACAGTAGGAAAATGGGCAGACTAGATGGGCCGAATGGTTCTTATCTGCTGTCAAATTCGATTCTATGTTTCAGTAAAATTAAAGGTTCTTCTGTAATAGCTTTTGAATAAAGCATCTCCAGGTAGCAGACGTACTTGATTATTCAACGTGGCAAATCCAAGAAACAAATATTTGTAATAGTAAAGGTGAGGTATCCAAAAACACTGCAACTGGCACTCAAAGGCTTAACCCACTGAGTGCCACTCTGGCACTCAAAGGATTAATAAAAGTTTGTGTACTAGTGTCCCTTTAACGCTCTGAGTGCCAGAGAGGTAGGCAGTGCATTTCACCGCAATGCATTGTGTGCCCCTCTGGCACTGAAAGGGTAAAAGATATTTAGTTCCAATGTATAAACAGCGTAAGACACTCATTGACAATTGCTAGATCTCCAGCTGTTGCCTCTACAAATTCTTGCTGGCTGTCTGAGGATTACGGAGTTGTAGTCAACCAACAACGGATTACCCCTGACCCAAGAGGTCCCGCCAATTGATTTTCAGCTTCATTCTGGAATCAAAATAATGATTGGAAAAAATTAAAGGGACAGTAATGTCCCATAAAAAATGATTATAGTTTTGTAGTGCTTAAAAAATTAAACTATATGCCACAAATCCTCTCTCTCAAAGCACTATGGTTTGAGAGATATTCTCGTTCAAAGTCCCCCCCTCGCTCCCCTTCTCCTGACGTCAGCACTGTGCTGACAGCAGGAGATCCCGGTCCTGGGACCAGCCGTTATTGGAAAATAATTACTGCATTGGAAAGGTCTACACAGTGTGTCTGGTTTGCAAGCACACTTTGTAGACCGTTCCAATGAAGTAGTTTGTTCTAAATAACGCGATTTCGGCTCTGCTGAAGAGCCTCCTCCTGTTGGCCGACACAGAACTCCTACTGTCAGCTTTACAGCTGACATCAGCAGAAGGGGAGGGAGAGGGAAACTTTGAATGAGAATATCTCTCAAACCATAGAGGTTTGAGAGATAGGATTTGTAGCATATAGCTTAACCCTTTGAGTGCCAGAGGGGTACGCAACGCAATGCTCTACACTCTGTCACTCGGTAACCTCTCTGGCACTCAAATGGCTAATTTTTTAACCACTACAAAACTATAAGCATTTTTTTATGAGACATTACTGTCCCTTTAAGGATACCTTCTCCATATTACTCCATTGTCCCATCTTGAGGGTGTGGGAGGTCTCGAACATGAAAATGTTGCCTTAACCTACAAATGAGATGAAACACAAAGCTCCACGCAGCCAGTATAATTTTATACCATGTTTAATCATTCCTTGCTGCCTTTTTATGACTCTATATGGACTGTATTATGGGATATGTAATTCACACATGCTGTTTCTCATTCAGAAAGAAACACAGGATAGGATGTGGAGCTCTGTGAGCCAAATCTTCATTCAGATCCAGGATCCGTGGACGCCACTGTAATTGAGAGACATTCCCAACCAGATAACTGTAGACTTTCATTTTCCTTTCAAATAATAGCTCTTCCGAATCGCTTCCAACTAAAACATTAATGTTCTAAACTGCCTTGAGCTGAATTTCCAATAGATTACACAGTTTCTTGTTTTAATTTGCCAGAGTGTAGTTTATGGAGGCACACTGCTCAGAGCATTTAAATATCTAGCTGGTTTCACAATATTTCCGTTCAAACAGATTATGTCTAATGAAACTGAATGTCATGCAACAGAGGAAGATGGTTTTGCCTGCCGTTTACCCTCTGCACTATGTGTGAGCATTAATCTGATTGTTTGTTCTCATTTCAATCAGATCTTAGAGAACAGGTTTGGAAACAAAAGCAAAAGGAAACAGTTTCCTGGGAAGAAAGGACAAAACAAGAAGCCTCTAGCACAGTGATTCTCAACCAGGGTGCCGTGGCATTTTGGTGTGCCATGGACATTAGCTTAGGGCGCCCCATGTTCTCTATGAAGACATTGACAAAAATGTGAATATTTGCTTTTAATTGTTGATTTATGGAGATTGTTATGCACAATGTGTTTATTTTTGTTATTGTGATTGTGAGATCTAATAACTGTATTTTTTATGTATTGTACCCTTCATTATGCACTTGATAAATTACAATAAATATGTTAGGGGGTGCCCTAAAAACTCCATATTGCATGTTAGGGGTGCCTTGGGTAAAAAAAAAGATTGAGAACCACTGGTCCAGCACCAGGGTCGTACATGAATCTCAGGCACTCCCCTATGCAAAAGCACCCAAGGTGCCCTTAGCCCCTCCCAAGGCCACGCCTGTACATCTCTCAGGGCTCCACCCCTTTCCCCTCCCGCTGTTGCCTGGCACAATCTTTACCATATAACAAGCACAGCAAAAACTGTTAACCCCTTGGGTGATGGAAAGGTTTCCAATGCATGGATTCTCAAACATTACAAGAAGTGACATTATCAAAATAGCAACTAAACTGACAGCCATAAGCTAGTGACATTGGGACCGCTCTGGCCACACCACGAGAGGGCCTGCAACCTGTGGCCTGGAGGCAAATACAATCTACTGGCTCATTTCTTCAGTTGCTCCAGCCCAGTGTCCCAGCCCATCCCCTTTAGTTACTTTTAGTATCGGTATAAATGCTGTTAAGTAAGGTAAACAAGACCACATAGCTTACAGTTGAAATGCGGCTACTCTAGTGATACCAGAGAGCTTACAATTTAAGTACAGCAACATGATTGATACCATAGGGCTTACAAGGGAAATGGGTTATGCTGTTAGTGTAGCTTTATTTGGATTGTAGCTCTCTGGTATCACTAGTGTAGCTCAATTTACAGCAGAATTGGGAGACTCGGTGAGGCAGTGGCCCACTGTCCCAGACATGGGACCAGCCCAGGGGGCAATTGCCCCTCTGTCCCCCAGGCCAGCCCTCCCCTGGGCCACACCCACAGCTCAGAATGTCAGTGGCCAGCTCTTAAAACCTTGACGCTCCAGGAAGTTGGTATTCTTGCTACATCTGTACATATAAACTGACTGAAACCACACAGGCCACACAGCAGCACTGCCTCACAGAACTGTACCACCGGCTGACTTAAAGTGGACCTGTCACCTTCAATTGTTTTTACATATTTGAAAACGTCATTCAAAACTGCCTATGTGTCAAGTTAACCAAAAATCCAGGAGATGTATAGTTTAGGCGATATGCACACTTTTTATTTCTGGGAAAGTGAAAGTCTCCTGGTACTGCACAGGGTTTAAATAGCATACAAAACATAACTGCAAACCTTAATCAGCATATGAAACATTGCTGAATGGGCTTCATTAGCATACAAAATGTCACTGAAAACCTTAATTGGCATATGAAATTTCACTTGTACCGCATGGGTACTGCAATTAACATACATTAGTCTACGGTACCAAATATGAATCTCTCCTTAACTGTACACTTGCTGGCCTTTTAGGTAACATGACACAATTTTTCATGAAGTTTTCAAATATGCAGACTCGACTCAAGGTGACAGGTCCAAAAAGAACAATATGGACGACTAGGGTTTGCTGTTCTCTCATACAGAGAGGAGTTTTCTGGCATTTCATAACTGGACTGTCATTTAGGCAGGACCAGCAGGATATGCTTGAGAAGATTTCCTCTCTGTGTATGGCACTTGTGAGATAAAAGAGATTGCACCCTGGGCGTAGCACACCATCCTACTGAGCTGTCTGCATTACCTTGCAGGCTCACAAGCCTAGCTGAATATCTCTGACCTTCACTTCTCCAAAAGGAGAACGCACTCATAGGTAATGTGCAAAATATGAGCAACAGCTGAATTTTATTCCACAAGTGCAAAAAATATGTAATGTTTTGGGGGTCTCAATGCCTCTTTGTCAGTGAAGGCATTGAGATCCCTGAAATGCTACACACTCTTTGCACTTTTACCCAAACAATGAAAAAGAGAAAATCCCCACAAAAGGAATCTCTTAAATGAGGCAATCCACCCAGGACCATATAGTACAAATATGAAAAAATATTGATACAAAAATGATTATAGTAAGACGAATATAAAAACAATTAAAACGACTAGAGAGGGACAGGTAGGGCCACAATGCATACAGCCTAATAGTAGTGTATGGGACACAAATACTCATATGAAAATAGCTGATAGTCCTAAAATAATTTATAATGTATTCTCCCACTGGATAATACATCACGTTTTGCACTTGTGAAATTAAATTTGGCTGTTGCAGATATCTTGCACATCCCCTGTGAGTGTGTTCTCCTCTACTAACTTAATGAGTATCTGGACTAGGGAAATCCAGTGGAGATTCTGCGCTGGGTGCTGTACGTGGGCAGGGTAGTATAGCCAATTGGGTACTCTACAGCGTGCATCCATCTTACCTATGAATTACTGCAAGCTCACTGCCAATGGATGGACGCATCTCTAAAGACAAGATAGTGTGGTTAAAGGGGAACATTCAGCTCTTAAAATTTTTTACCATAGGTTTAGTTAATAAAGTAATATTGGGAAAGGTGTTTTTTTTTTCTAAATATACCTACTTTTAAAGATATTTAATCTTCAAGCTGTGCACTTCCGCATAATGCAGCACGCTGAATCTTCGGCACATCTCTGCTTCACTTCCTAAATCTCCTCCCACCTCCCTCCCAGCTGCCCCAGGAAGCGCGTTCACGCTTCCTTTCCGTGGTGTGAATGTCTTCTCTCGTTTCATCAAGCTCCGGTTAACATTACATGGAGGTTGCAGCCTCAGTATAATGCTAACCAGAGCTTGATATAATGATAGAAGCCATTCAAACCAGACTGAAGGGAAGCATGAACGTGCTTCCTGGGGCAGCTGGGAGGGAGGAGGGAGGAGAATTAGAAAGTGAAGAAGAGATGTGCCAGATTCAGCGTGCTGCATTATGCGGAAGAGCACAACTTGAAGATTAAATATCTTTAAAAGTACGTATATTTAGAAAAATATTACTTTATTAACTAAACCTATGGTAAAAAAATTTGAATAGGCGAATGTTCCCTTTTAACCTATTTACCTCTTGATGACCAAAGGGATCCACAATGCAATGCGAGGAAATGCATCGCATGCCCTCTTTGGCACTCAAGGGTAAGGACTGGGAATATTTTGTGCCAAGTGTATTCTCATGCAATTCTATATACACTAGTTGAAGAGCCCATTACACGGGCCACAGTCCCACTGCCAGCTGGTCGAGGGGCAGTCATGTGCAGTAGAGACTGCCCGCGCCGCTGCTGATACAGAGCTGGACACTCCGAAGGAGCGTCCAGCTCTGTATTAGCAGCAGCACGGGCAGTCTCTACTGCGCATAACAGCAGCACGAGCAGCAGTCTCTACTGTTACACAGAGGCCTGGCAGGAGAGGTCTGTTGGCACAGACCTGTACCTGCTGGAGCTCCCACGCGGTCTTCTCTTCAATAATGCAGAGCTCTGCATTACTAAAGAGCCGACGGCAACGAGGGAGCTCTGTAGCTATAGGTCTGTGCTGAAGAAGGCACAGACCTGACTGTGTTGCGGTGCTGGACGGGAGAGTCTTGCTAGCGGGAACTGTGTTCCTACTCTGGAAAATGTATAGGAACGCCGGAAAGTCTGATGCATGAGGAAGAACTGGGTCAATTCGGGAGCAAAGTACCCATCAAAGGGGGACAAATTTCCATTCATTTAAATGCTACTCAACCCCTTGAAGGTTAGCAAGGTCTAGGACTCATTGTTTTGGTGCATTCAAAAGGTAAAAGTAGCATTTATATAAACAGAATGTTTTCAGTTGATTTATCCCAGAATTTCTCTCGTTCCTTTATGTACATTAATTACAGTAAAATGTGAAGACTCCTGTAAAGATGAACACTAGTCGTGGAAATGCACTGGACGGTGAAACTACGTTTGTTATCTTGTTCCAATATTAATGCTTTTAAACACAAGTGACATGCCAGGACCATCACAGAATTCGGTTCTTGAAGGACCAATGACGGCCCTGGCATGTCATAGGTAAAAAGATCACATCGTGCCTCAGGGCATGCTGTGATCATGCCAGGAGGCTTTAACTGACTGCTCCAGGACAGGATCAGTCAGTTTCAGCCTTTCCCCGGTGGCTTGGTACATCTGATCGCTGCTACAGTGATCACATGTGCTGGCAGAGCCACATGACAAAGGCAATGTAAAGTAAACACTCTGCCTCTCTCCACCTTACTGTGATCGTGAGGAAAACAAGTAAAGAATGGAGCTCCCAGGGCCTCAAATGGCCAAAAATTGCTCTGGTTCTATAGTGTGTAAAAAAAAAAAAAAAAAAAAAAAAAAAAAAAAGCGGCCTGGAACTTAAGGGTATAATGGGCATAACAAAGAAAAACTCCCTGTTTTAACTTGACGTAGATGTATTGTATACTGCTTTTAATCTTGAGGAAGAAAATGAAGTCACACTCACTTTAATTTAATTGCACCGTTCTGGTTTCCCCCAATATGATAAAGGCTGCGTAGCATCCCATTCTCTAACCACTTGTGTTTTTAGCATCATGTGGGAACCGATATACCTGGAATCTGAACCTTCTTAGCACCTCAGCCTCAGTACTGAGTTAGCTATAGGTGATATCACATCACTGTTTAATAGTGAGGAAAAGGAAACAATGGGGTTATGCACTAAGGTGTGATAAAGAGGTGATAAAGAAGAGATGACTTCTCCAGTGATATCTCTTCTCCACTTCCTATTCTATACAGCCTATGCATTAAGATCTCCAAACGTTGGAGAAATCTTAGTACATTTGCTCCATAGAATAACATAGGAACGGAGAAGTCATCTCCACTTTATCACGCCTTAGTGTATTTACCCCAAAGAACTGTAATGGCCCTGATTTTAATTGTTTTACTGTTAATAAATCAATGAGGTTCACTAGTCCATCCAATGTTAAATCTAGAGAAAGACATAACTGTTCACTCTTCTGCTGTAGTTTTATTTTCTTTTTATTAGTCACGGACTAGTGGAAATTTCCAGGTGCTGCGCAAACCAAGTCCTCCAAACTGCTGATAGACTACGGCTGCAACCATTCTGTTCTTTATAGTCCGGCAGCAGTTAGAGAATCTCACGTTGCTCATCATTGCTTTCACCCTTTGAATGCCAGAGGGGTACTGGCACTCAAAGGATTAAACAGTGGGGTTGCAGCAGCCAATTTATAGATTAAACAGTTTAATCTGTCAGCTTCAAAATTAAAATATGCAAATAAACATAAAACTAAACAAAAACAAACTGAAAATAGGATTGTATATGTACTTGGTAAGAATTTCTGAAATCCTTGCTTCTTCCTAATGAGAAATGACAGAGCTATTAAACTGCAGGCTGAAGGAGTGAGATAATAAACACAATCATGAACAACTGTACTGACTGTGGGTAAAAGATGGCCACATTTGCCATATATCCAGGGACGGATTTCCCAGTAGGAAGAGTACTCAACTGTCTAGAACTCCAAATTTTGAGGGGCATCTCAGCTGTGCTGGCCACACTCAGCCAGAGCAATCTCAATGTCACTGCATCAGTTTTATACCTCTTTAAAGTGGATCTCTCACATAGATATAAGTAATGCTCATTAGTTAGACCATTTAGTGAAAACATTTAAAACGTTGTTCATTTAAAAAAAAAAAAAAAAAAACTTTATCTGCACAAAACTTAATGTTTAAAAAGTGCCCGGCAGCCTACTTCCATCTTGCAGCACTGCCTCTTCTCTCGTCCCACTACCCAGCATCCTCCGATGACGGATGGTTTCTGTCTCTAAGCTGGAGCGATCTCATTGGCAGAGATCAATATCTAGCCAATGAGATTGCTCCAGCTTAGAGAGAGACAGCCTCCGTCATAGGAGGAGGGAGGGGAGCAGAGGCAGTTCGGCAAGCCGGAAGTAGGCTGCCAGACACTTTTTAAACCTTAATTTTTGTGCAGATAAAGTTTTTTTGTTTTTTTTAAATGAACAACGTTTTAAACGTTTTCCCTAAATGCTGTAACTAAATAAACCGTTTTTATTATTTACAGTCTAAAGTCTCTTGAGTGCCGAGAAAAGCATTGTGCAGTGCCCCTGAGGTCAAAATTAAGGTGAATGCAGAATCATGTTAATATACGTAAATAAAACAGACGTATGTCTTAATATTTGTCATCAAGTCTCTTATTCACATTATTTTGAATCCAATTCCGTCATCTCCGTCAAAGGGAAAAGCAGTCTTAAAAGCAGGCATGGTTTAAAGTGGAGCTTTCACATATTAATAAGTCGCCTTTCAATCATTAAACATATGGCGACTAGCTTGATAATACATGCATCAGTGCAGACATCTTGTCTGCGTGCTGCGCTGTCATTCCCAGTCTCCTGTAAAAAGCATTACGCTGTGCCATAAGGTAACCAAAGGGACTGATGGTGCAGACGCGCAGACTGCACTAACCTGGCCGTCAGTCTCTGAAGATTAAAGGTTTCTTTAGAATCTGCCACTTGTGATAGGTAAGACATGTAATATCAAGCTAGTCGCCATATGTTTAATGATTGAAGGGTGACTTATTAATATGTGAAAGTTCCGCTTTAACTCGTTAAGGACCCATGACAGTCCTGGACCGTCATGGGTTAAACTCTCCCACCGCCGCCGCACAAAGCGATGGGAGAGCACGGGTTGGCTGTAACTAAATGCTCCTGTACCAGGACACTTAGTTACAGCCAGTAGCAACATTGTTGCAACATGTGATTCACTTGATGAGCGAATCACATGTTGCAAAAGCCAAATGACAGGGACAGTATTTACAAATACTGTCCCTGTCACAACTCTCTGCCTCCCTCCATTCTGCACACTTCTGAGGTGGAGAGAGACAGAGAGACATCTGCTGTGCTGTGTTCCAGAGCCTGTTCCAGCATTACTGCAAAAAAAATAAAATAAAAATAGAATTAACCCTTTGATCACTGTTGCTACAGTGATCAATACTGTTCCCCCCATCTGATCACTCTAGTAGTGATCAGTTTGCTGCAGATCAGCGTTTGATGATCTGTGGTACATCCCCCATCCCCCTTGTATTTTTTTTAATTTTTTTTTTACATTTTTTCTTTTATTTATTAATTTTTTTAATATAAATTTGATTATTTAGTTCATTTTATGTAGTTTAGGTAGGTAGGTTTAATCTAAGTGTGTTAGTGAAAGGTTTAGGGTTAGATTTAGGTTTAGGAGTAGAGTAGGAAAAAAATATATATAATAAATATAGTTTAGACAGGTAGTTGACTTGGGTTAGGTAGGTTCAGGGTATACATGGGTTAGGGTAAGGTTTAGGGTTAGATTTAGGTTTAGGAGTATCTTAGGAAAAAAAACTAAAAAAGTTTATTTTATTTAAAAATTGATTTTATATTATAAGGAATATGTGTGTTAGGGTATGGTTTAGGGTTAGATTTAGGTTTAGTAGCATAGGGAAAAAAAAGCAAAATACAAAAAAAATGTATCATAGGAATAGTGACCGTTTGGGGTGAGAGTTGGGTATAGAAGTTAGTCATTTATTTAGTTTAGAGTAGGTGTGTACAATGCAGCGGAGATATACTTTAGAAGAAGCGTATTCCTTTTTGGTGTCTGACTCAGAAGCCACAGACACTGCGTCAGACTTCAATATCACTCAGTTTTCTGAGAGTGAGAGCAGCTCTAGTGATAACGCACGGCCGTCTGTCAAAAAAAGATGTACTGCTCCAAGAGCTGCCCCAGCAACTGCCCCAAGAGCTGCCCTGGCAATTGCCCCAGGAGCTGCCCCGGCAAATGCCCCAAGAGCTGCCAAAAGACCTTCCCAAAGAGCTGCCCTAAGAAATGCCCCAAGACCTGCCACAAGTACTGCCATTCCTGCTGATGAATGGGTATCATCAGCCAATTTATGCCCACAAATTCCTGAATTCACAGGCAACCCAAGAATTCAAGTGAATGTGGCAGGATTTACCCATGTTCAGTTTTTTATTTTTTTTTTGGGGAAAAATTTTGGAGGAAATCGTGTCTCAAACAAATTTATATGTAGCCCAATATATTGCCGCCAACCCATCAGCATTCATTTCCAAGCAAGAAATATGGCAACCCACAGACCTTTTAGAGTTTAAGAAATTCTGGGCCCCAACAATGACAATGGGAATAGTAAAAAAAAAACAAGTATTAGATCATACTGGAGTAAAACCCCAATATAGGATACCCCTATATTCGCCAAAACAATGACCAGGACTATATACAAAATTATTTTGCCCTTTTTATGCACTTTAGTGATAATACCCTGTGCCTCCCAAAAGAACACCCCCTAATAAATCATTTACAGGAAAAGTTTGCCCAAGTATATACCCCCCAAAAACGCATAAGTATAGATGAATCCCTTATGAAATATAAAGGCAGGTTAGGTTTCAAGCAATACATCCCCTCCAAGCGATCCAAATTCAACATTAAATTTTATAAATTGTGTGAAAGTGCCACAGGCTATACCCAGGCTTTTCAAATTTAAGAGGGCAAGGACAGCCAACTTGACCCTCCTGGTTGCCCCGAATCTCTGGGAACAAATAGGAAATTTTTGGGGGATCTAATTTACCCCTTATTAAATAAAGGATATAATTTATATGTTGAAAACTACTACACCAGCCCCCTTTTATTTAAGTCACTTTTTTATTTTGACACCGTGGCCTGTAGCACTGTCAGGAGCAATTGCAGGGAGATGCCCAAAGAACTGATAGGAAAAAAACGAAAAAACGGGACGTCGTCAGCTTTGTGCCAAGAAGGGCGGCTGGCAGTTAAATTTAAAGACAAAAAAAGAAGTATACATGCTTTCCACCATGCATGAGGACAAAACCATGGCAGTCTCTGTTCCTGGCAGAAGGGGGGTACTAAAAAAGCCAGTCTGCATCAAAGACTAAAATAAGCACATGGGGGGAGTTGATCCGTGTGATCAACTCATGCAGCCCTACCTCACCATGAGAAAGTGCAGGGCATGGTACAAAAAGGTTGCCATTTATATGATGCAGACTGCAGCATACAATTCTTTTTTGATTTTCAAATTGACAAACCCCACAATAAAATTCAGTTTTCTGCAGTATCAGCTCCATCTTATTTTGCAATTTGTCTTTCAAGGGACAACAGAAATAACTCCACAAAAACCCGGGGTAGTACACTTTATTTATAAAATCCCCCCAACCCCCCAAAAGAAAAAAAACACAAAAGCGCTGAAGGGTTTGCTACAGCAAGTGAATACGGAGAGAAACCCCAACTTACTGTCCTGATTGCCCTTCCAAACCAGGCCTCTGCATGGGTGACTGCTTCAAGCAATACCATGCAGGCACAATGGAGTAGAGCTGTAAAGTTTATTTTATTATTTGGCCACTTTTTCTCCCTGAAATATCCTGTTTTTTTAACACTATCAGAATATAATGGAAAAAAACTTTGCTTTGCTTCCCATCTCTGATAATGGAAACACACATGTTCCTACTGGGCCCAGTAGCTTCCCCAAACCCTGAAAAACCTATTCATATGGGGCATTGCCATACTCAGACAATGTAACTCACTAGTAATGTAAAGCACTTAAAAAAATTTGCAAATATCATCTGACTGAAATCCAGAGCAACACTACAATATAAGTGTGAAAAAATGGTGTTTCTCTGCCTTACTGCAGGTTTTTGGAGGGATTGGTGATAGAGTGGCAGCGAAAAAATTGATAAAATGCAGATAGAATGAAAGCCAGAGTTGTCTACTCTTCTTCAACATATACTTTTGGGGGTAAAATTAATTGCAGCATTGCCAAACAGTGCGAAATGACACAAGACACCAGCTGTAAAAATGGCATGTCTATGAAAGGAAAAGAACATGTTCCAACTGGGTCCAGTAGCTCCCCCAAACCCTGACAAACCTATGCTTATGGGGCATTGCCGTACTCAGAAGGAGCCGAACACTAATCAATGCAGTTTATAAAATCTTCACCAATTCTGTGTTTGAAATTCACATCAACACTGAAGTCCGTGTGAAAATCGCTGTTTTTTTTTTGTTTTTTGTTTTTTTTTAAACTTACGTCAAGTTTTACGAGGGATTGGTGGTAAAATGGTTGTATAATATAATTTAAAAACACAACTAAAATGAAAGCCTGGGGTGTCTACTTTCCAAAAATATACACTTTTGGGGGGAATTCTTAGAGTGGAGTACTGTTACCCAGCCCAAATTAGAAATGGCACCAGTGACGCAAGCTCTGAAAATTCAAAGTGTGAACCTGGAAACACGCATGTTCCAATTTGGGCCCCGTAGCTCCCCCAAACCATGAGAAAGCTATGCATATGGGATATTGCCTTACTCAGAAGAAGGAGCCAAACACTAATAAATGCAGTTTATAAAATCTTCACTTATTCTGTGCTTGAAATTCACATCAACATTGAAGTCAATGTGTGAAAAATGGTGAATTTTTTTTTTTTACTTAGCTCCCCCAAACCTTGGGTACTGCCGTACTCAGAAGAAGGAGATGAACACTAAACAATGCATTTTTTAAAATTTACAACTATCTGTGCTTGATTTCAACAGTAATATTGAAATGTAAGTGTAAAAACTGCAAAAAAACTAAATATTACCACAATTTTGAAAAACAACTGAATAAAAAACTCCAACATTTTCCTGATTATTTACCTCAGGTTGTCTAGTTTTCAGAAACATATACCTTTGTGGGACATTTTTGGATCTGGCACCGTCAACTAAGCTATGTTGAAAAATTACAGGTTGGAAATGACAACATCTATCTTGTAATATTTACCTTGAAAGGGATTGAAATACTAGGCATATGGGGTACTCTTATATTCAGGAGAAGCAAATTAATATATTTAGGGGTATTTTTTGTAATAATCTAATGGTATGCAAATGCTAACAGGAAAATGCAAGCAAAACTTTTTTTTATTATTATTATTTTGCTCTTTTTTTCTATTTTAACCAAATTAAATGATGATGTATTCACATAATTGTGGTATCAAAAGAAAGCCCTACTTGTGCTTAAAAAACACAGTATATAATTTGTGTGGGTGCACAAAAGGAATTAAACAGAAAATATGGCTGAACAACAACATAGTCAAAAAAGTCAAAATTGCTCTGGTCCTTAAGTGAAATCCACTTCACATTTTCCCGGTCCTTAAGGGGTTAATCTACAGTCATATTGTACAGTATTTTCCGGGAAAAAAATATCCTTTTAACAGTCACTTTTTTGTCTGATTAAAGTCTTTTTTTCCTGACAAAATAAAAATGGTCTAAACTTGGAAAATACAAATTAAAGTACTGTTATCAGGAGCGAGAAGCAGTACTACAGAGTTAACTAGTAAAAAAAAAGTCTGTTTAAAAATTTATCGTTTTAAAGACAAAAAATGTCTGTTTCTTTGCAAATTTTCAAAGAATTTTTAACATCAGAATTTTTAAAGGCAATATTCATAAAGACCTTCTTACCGTCATTTTGAAGTCTTTATGACACATTTTCAAACATGTAGATTTACTTCTTTTACCACCGACTCATGATCCAAAAATTTTTCATCATGATGACTCTTTTTGAACATCCCACCCTATAGTACCTCTCTTGGCACAACACTTCATGTTAACCCCTTAACGGGTTAGTAATGTCTAGCTAAAATGATTTTGCAGAGTCTTCTGTATAGTAATACAAACATATTGCACTATATTTAGGTTCTTACTTTAATAGAGTTCAAAAGTTATTCAGCTCTACAGGTCCTCTGCCCGCCCCTTTCTGGTCACCTCCCTCTGGATCTATAATCGGGTCATAGGACTCGACGGCTGCAGCGAGGGACAAACTTCAGTAAGTATAAAGGAAATCCTGCTCTCCATTGATGAAGGAGGTGTCAGGAACTGTAAGCACTATTAAATACTGCAGGCACAATGAGGTATTGCAAGTATGATCAGGTACAGCTAGGCACACGAATCACAGAGAGAAAAAAGTATAGTAAAAAATATTTATTAATCCAAAACAAAAGCAAAAACATTCTCCAAGGACAAATCCAAGTACAGCCAGAAGTCAGGAACCAGAGCAGGTAGTCAGCAAGGCCAAGGTCAGGAGTCATGGTGGCGGATAAGGCACCAGGAATCCAAGTCGTCCAAGCCAAGGTCAAACCGGTAAGCAACACACAATAATAACACCTGAGCAGACACCACGTAAGGGCAACTGCAAAGCGTTCTGGGCAGGCAGAAATAGGGCAACTAAGAGGTGGAGCCTGCGTAAGGCCCGCCATAACAGGAAATAAAGATAGTGTGTGTGTGTGTGTGTTCCAAATAACCCTGCCGGCAATAGAATATACACACGCACACTCCGAGACGCAGCACGGAGAAAGGAAGTAGAACAGAGCAGTGGGACAGCCAAACGTCGGCATGAGCACAGTCCCCGCGGCCCAGATAGGAGCAACAACCGGAGCCTAGAGGAAGGGAGAGAGAGAGCAACCTAGGTACCCTGACAGGAGGGCAGGATTTCCCTTAACTTACTGAAGTTTGTCCCTCGCTGCAGCCGGCCTGACCAGACTGCAGCTTCTGCTGTGACGTAGCCAGAAGGTGCGGGCGGAGGATCTTTAGAGCTGAATAACTTTTGAACTATAATAAAGCAAGTACTTAAATATAGCGCAATATGTTAGTATTAATATACAGACGACTCAGTGAAATAATTTTAACTCTACATTACTAACCCTTTAAGGATCCACAACGTACATTGTGGAAAAACTTACGTTAAGGACCCATGACGTATATGTACATCCTGGAATTCAGGGGTCCCTGCACGGCTGCACTGTTCGGAGATCACAGCCTGGCATGTCATGCTAATTAGTTTCTGTGCTGGGCCAATACTACCACACACTATAATGTGAATTAGACCACACTCTGGGGACAATCCTATATGCACGGGGAATTGTAGGTTTTGCCTCGAGCAGAATTAATTAGTACATTGTGCAGGAAATTAGCACACAAAAAAAAAAAATCACACTGCTAGCAAAATGTAAATGATAATTTCTCAAAAATAACTTATTTTACATAAAAAATAGCTAGTAAATCACAGGCAGCTTTGAATTCTGTGTGAAATCAACTAAACCCAACAGTTGACAGAGCAGAGAACTGCATTCCCTTTGACTCTATGAAGGGTAATTTGGGACAAACCTCTAAAGCAGATCAAATAACATGAATTAAACCTATCTGTTTGAATTAAATGGTTTAAAAAGTGCAAAACGTGCCCACGGAAACAATTACCACAAAGTTCTCCTTCCTCCAATGTCAATAAAAGGGAGAGAAGGTCACAGCTTCAATAGTCATATTCAAAGCCGGTATTAACACAACAAATTGCTGCATTTCACAATCTTCTACACTGGTCAAGTTTGGTTTGTGATGTGGCCTGGGAAGTGAACTTCTCACCCCTCACGGCTTTCATATAACCTGTGTAGTGATACGTTTCACTTGACTCACACTTATCCTGTAAAAGAGGAGATGGAAAGGACGGCTGTCTCTGTGACATGATTCCACAGCACCCGTGAGACCCACTCTGTCACATATGTTCTAATTAACCTCATGAATGCCATTATTGTTCCAAATGGGGCTTTTAACTGTTTGAATGCTAGAAAATATTCCAAAGTATTATTAACAATGCACTGAGACCTCTCTGGCATTTAAAGAAACTGTAAATGTTTTTTATGAAAATATATAGATCGTAGGGCATTTCCTATTGAGTAAAATTAGGGTACTCCCACTGCTGAGAGATGCATATTTCCAGAGTTAATACTGTTTAAACCTGTGTTTTTGTACATCAACAGTGCCCTCTAGTGGTCAAATATTAATTAGTTATTCTGTTACATTCTAATGGACAGAAAAGTCAGTGACATACAGTTCTCTGTAGAATGTGATAGAAGCTGCTGAGTAATTTCCTGTCAGAATTATCATGAAGTAAACACACAGTAACCTGGTTATTTGAACTGTTATAATGTTTGAATAAAACAACTGACAGCGGTGGAAGTGACCTTGTTTTACTCTCTATAACATACTAGTGTAAAAGCCTGTGTACACGGACCAAGGTCTGGGTGATGTTAACCCTTTGAGTGCCAGAGGAGTATGCAATGCATTGCTTTGCAATGCACTGCGTACCCCTCTGGCACTCAAAGGGTTAAGAGGCCGGTCCTGCTCTGCGTCCTGCCGCCGACACAGTCATGCAGTGTAGAGACTGCACAAAAGCACAGAATGTTCCCAGCACAGAACTCCCAGCATTCCTACACCTCCCAGCATTCCATGCTCCCAGCATTCTGTACGTTCGAGCAGTCTCTACTGCACATGACAGCTTCTGACAAACATCCTTAGCAAATTACTATATAGGATAGGTTTTCATTAAAAAAAAAAAAAAATACTGCTCCTTTAAAGGATTAAAAGCGATGTAACTGCTATGCTGAATAGTAGATAGAAATCAACCTCTCAAGGACCCACGACGTACATATACGTCATAGGATATCTTATTAAAGTGTTAGTAATGTCTAAAAAAAACTTTTTTTGCATTTAGAAGAGCTTAAAAAGCTGATCTAAATGCAAAAAAACGTATCTCTTAAACCGCTATGGTTTAAGAGATACGGGCGTTTAAAGTTTGATTTCTCCTACTGACAGCTGTAAAGCTGTCAGCAGGAGATCCGTGTCGGTCGACACGCTGGCACTTGAGAAGTGCCAGGATCTCGTTACTTACACGGAATCCCTTCATTGGAATGGTCTAAAACGTGTGCCTAGTGTTCTAGACCATTCCAATGAAGGGATTCGGTGTAAGTAAAGAGAACTCGGTACTTCTCAAGCGCCAGCGTGTCGACCGACACAGATCTCCTGCTGACAAACCCAGATTGGCTAGTCTTTCTTTATAACTCAGATCCTCCAATCCCTTGATCAGTTTTGTTGCACGTCTCTGCAATTTTTCCAGTTCAATAATTTACTTTTTAAAGGGACAGTAATACTTTGTTTTATCTTTATTTTATTTTGTAGGCATTAAAAAAACATAAAGAACGATATAAGTCTTATCTTTCAAACCTTTATGGTTTGAGAGAGATTCACAAGCAAAGTTTTCCCTCACTGACCAAAACGGTCAAGTCTGCCATCTAGCTGTCAGATGTGGAATCCGGTCCGCAGATCAATCGGTGGCTCTTCAGCAGTGCCGAGATTGAAATAACTATTTCATTGGAAGGGTCTAAAAAGTGTGCTTGCAAACCAGGCACACTTTGTAGACTATTCCAATGAAGTAGTTCTTCTTATATCTCGTGATCTCGGCTCTGCTGCAGAGCCACGGCTGGTCTGAGGACCGGATTCCAAATCCGACAGCTAGATGGCAGGCTTGACCGTTTTGGTCAGTGAGGGAAAACTTTGCTTGTGAATTTCTCTCAAACCATAAAGGTGTCCAAGATGGTGCTCCATATTCTAGATGACGCCTTACCAAGGATTTATATACAGGTAGAATTATATTAGCATCCGGTGCATCTATAACTCTGGATGATGCTAGGAGATCCCCCTCTCTCCAATGCAATGAAAAATAAATTATGTTTTACTAGCCTGGAGGAACTGTGGAAATATATGAAATGAGAGAAAGAGGAAGGGGAAGCAGAAGAGGGGAATTAGTATATAACCGTCATACCATCCATAACTGTTCAGTTAGCATAAAACCTCCCCACATCATACGTCATTAAATACAAATATATTTACAAACAATTATTTTAAATTAAAAACAGATATGCAACATAAAGGTAATTTTGAAAGTTCTCACACAATTCTCTTTTTTGCTACTCAGGGATAGTTAAATTACAGTGAAACAAAGGCAATGGATGTATTTCTCAAAGACAACATAAGCTACATCAGTCTAATCAGTCAGGAGAGACCAGACTCCATAACACGTCACTGATAAATAGAAAGCAATTGCCACAAGCACTTCACATACCACAAAATGTCCTGGTTAAATGAATACATCTTCAGAAATAAAGATGAGCTGTTCCTTCAAAGGGATAGTAATAATTAAAATGTAAAAACATATTTGTTATAGGGTTTATCCCCCTGAGTAAAACAAGGGTACTCTCACTGCTGAAAGGTGTTTTATTCAAAAATTATTACAGCTCAAACTTGAGTCTTTCAGGTGCATTATCTCATTGGCCTGAAATTGTACAGTGGCACTGTTGCTACACCATCCTATGGAGATTTATGCTCAACTGACCATAGCTGTTCATAGGATGGTTTAGCAACAGCGCCGCTGTAAATTTTCAGGCCACTGTGATATTCCACTTAAAAAATGCAAGTTTGAGCTGTTATCATTTTTTAATAAAATATCTCTCAGCAGTGGGAGTACCCTTGTTTTACTCAGTGGGATAAACCCTACAACATATTTATTTTTACATTACTATCCCTTTAAATGTTCTCAATCTGTGGGGTGAATAAATTGTTTTGTATTTCTCCCCAGCCTCCCAAGGAGAGACAGACATGTTTTTTTTTTTTTTAAATATAATACAGACAGAGGACAAAGTGAGATGAGAGATCAATACTGACGTCACATAAACCACACTGTTCTGGAATGGTCAAGAATTGCTTCTGTTCCAAGCGTACAAACCTGGGAACTGTGTCTGAAGGGACAGTGGTGATTTTACCCCACCCAGTACTAGTAGCAAAGCAGGAAATATCAAGTTACAAAAAACGAGAGGATGTTAGAAATAGAATTAAAGATGTTTATGCTCGGTCCCATGCTGAATGTTCACTTGTAAACATACACAAGGGACCCTATTTAACTTGCTGGGTGCCTGGAAGTAGGTTAAGAGTTTGCCAACATTCAAACTGATAGTATTAAAATGTTTTCCAATTTAATATATAACTTATAAACTTTAATTATACTGTGGACCCTCAAAGTCGAAAAAATATTTTGAAATGTTTCATTGAGAAAAAAAAAAAGCACGGCCTCGGGACCGGTGGTCCCACTACAGCATAATACGATGTTGTATATGTTTACTTTTCTGTTTAACCATTTCAGTGCCAGATGGGTACTATTATTTATATAGCGCCAACTAATTCCGCAGCGCTGTACAATTGGGAATAGCCATAGGTAGGTATTAACCCTTTGAGTGCCAGAGAAGTATGCAACGCATTGCTTGCAATGCGTTGCGTACCCCTCAGGCACTCAAAGGGTTAAATAGTACAATCAGCTGTGGAGAACTCAAAGGGTTAATCTTGCCCAATTCTACTCTGTACCGTGTAATTTATTCCTACAAATCGTCCAAAGTATTACTTAACCCCTTGAGTGCCAGAGAGGCACTCAAAGAGTTAATACGGGTCATTGCATTACGCCTCAAATCCCTTGATTCCGGTTTCAAAATGGCTATTCCTATGGGATGCGCTCCATTAGATATAATTGTAATCCACGTACAATAATAGCCGGGAAGTGACTCGACTTTTTTTGATACAGATGGGCAAGTTGGAACATAAAGTGACATTTAAATAAAAGCTAAAAGCCTGTGAGCCTTTCAAACAAAACTTAAAACTATTACACAAAATTATTAATCTGATTTAAAATACATACATGTGTCTTTACTGGTCCATGTAAATTGAAATGATCAACATTCTTCTCAGTTGGAGTTTTAATAGCATCGATACATTTGTATGTATATATATATATATATATATATATATATATATATATATATATATATATAAAGACAATTAAATGCATGATTTTAGTGGTTTTATATAATATATTAATTTGCTACACATGGTCGTTTCTTTACTCCTATGCTCTGCCGCGTGTGCTGTCTCATCTTGATGCTTTATGAGACATGCACTGTGACTTAGGCTACTGCTTTTTATTAGATAGATAGATAGATAGATAGATAGATAGATAGATAGATAGATAGATAGCTAGAGACAGAGAGAGGGAGAGAGATAGATAGATAGATAGATAGATAGATAGATAGATAGATAGATAGATAGATAGATAGATAGATAGATAGAGACAGAGAGAGGGAGAGAGATAGATAGATAGATAGATAGATAGATAGATAGATAGATAGATAGATAGATAGATAGATGTGAGATAGATAGATAGCTAGAGACAGAGAGAGAGAGAGAGAGAGAGATAGATAGATAGATAGATAGATAGATAGATAGATAGATAGATAGATAGATAGATAGATATGATATAGCGATAGATAGAAAGATAGATAGATAGACAAACGCTCAAACAAAACACAACAATATTATTTTAATATATCAGGGAACAGGTATATTTCACAATATAATTATCCCCTTTCTTTGTGACAGGATATTGTAACAACTCATGAAGGAAACATGGACACTTTGTACAACAGATAGAAGGAACGGAGCCTGGAGAGGCTGTGTGCAATAGTAATAGTTTCACTGGAAACATATACATATTTATATCATTTTCCACACGCATAATAACATGTAAGTTGGATAGTTAATTGTGTGCGATTAAAGGTCTTCTAACTTTTTTTACATTTAATGGCTCTCATTAAATTTTTCCTTTCTTTTTTTTTCTCTCCTCCCCAAGTGTAGGAAGGGAGTTTGAAATTTAAAGATATATATATATATATATATATATATATATATATATATATATATAAATGAGCAAACATAACTTAAAGCTACAGTATCAAAAACCATTCCACGGCCACCCAAGTACAATAAAATAAAGAGAGGAAAAGTGTTCTTTATAACAATCTAACATAGTATGACCACACACACACACACAGGCTGCAGCAAAATATATATATGCATATTAAGGGAAACCGTACAACAGTGAAAAGGCAAGTACATGTAGTATAAATGATAGCTTTTGAACGTGTGCCATTTCCTGACTGATAGCTTTCAGGAAGGATTAACCCACTGAGCGCTAATGCATGGGATACCCATTTGGCACTAACAGGGTTAAACTATAAACCCACCAGTGAGAAATGATGGTACTGTGAAAAGATTTCCCTCGCACCGTTCAGTTACCTTGTGTGCGTGCTTGTGCGTGCGTGTGTGTGTGTGTGTGTGTGTGTGTGTGTGTGTGTGTGTGTGTGTGTGTGTGTGTATATATGTCTGTCTGCACGTGTGTGTTTTTGTGTATGTGTATATAAGAGTGTGTACATGGCAGTGTGTGTGTATATCTCAGTGTGTATATGTATTCATGGTGAAATCTTATTACGTTATCCTGGAATAGAAAGATCTTAAAGCAGAACTATCACCAAAAATAAGAACTGCCCCATGGATTTTAATCTTTAAAACAACATTAACTCTGTGTATCTTTTTTGTTTTTTGATTTTTTACAAATCCCCTAATAGCAGAGATATTTACCCATCAACATCGGGTACTTCCGCATTCTACGGGACCCTGTATATCTCTCATGATGTCTGAAGGCTTCCCAGCTGCCCCAGGGAGAGCGGTCACTTCGTAGCTGGTTTTTTTTTGTGGGCTAACATTACAGCAAACTCCGTTTACAATGCTACTGAGGTTGTATATAGTTGTATTACAGGTTGCAACCTCAGTAGTATTGTAAACGAAGTTTGCTGTAACGTTAGCCCACAAAACCCAGCTACGAAAGCAGGGGTGGGCTGGCCTGGGGGGCAGAGGGGCAATTGCCCCCTGGGCTGGTCACATGTCTGGGCCATCAGGCCATTGCCTCACTCAGTCTCCCAATTGCTGCTGTAAATGGAGCTACACTAGTGATACCACAGAGCTTACAATTGAAATGGAACTACACAGATGATACTGCAAAGCAGGGGCGGACTGACCATCGGGCATTCGGTCACGGACCGAGGGCCCGTGACCGAAGGGGGCCCGCCGCCGCCGCCACTACTTCCAGAGCTGCTCAGCAGCTCTCCTACAACGGCCGCCGGGCCGTTCTAGTAATACAGAGCGCTGGGAGATGACATCATCTCCCAGCCTCTGCATTACTAGAGGTGCGCCCCACGACGCTAGACCACCAGGGACTGCAGGTAGGGGCATGGTGGAGATGAAAGGGGGTATTGTGGAGATGAAGGAGCAATGTGGAGACGGGTGCATTGTGGAGATGGGGGCATTGAGGAAGGGGCAATGTGGAGATGAAGGGGGTATTGTGGAAGGGGGCATTTTGGAGATGAAGGGGGTATTGTGGAAGGGGGCATTGTGGAGATGAAGGGGGGATTGTGGAGAGAAGGGGGCATTGTGGCGATGAGATCAAGGGGGCATTGTGGAGAGAAGGGGGCATTGTGGCGATGAGATGAAGGGGGCAATGTGGAGATAGGGGGCATTGTGGCGATGAGATCAAGGGGGCATTGTGGAGAGAAGGGGGCATTGTGGCGATGAGATGATGGGGGCATTGTGGAGGTGGAAGGGGCATTGTGGAGATTTCTGCAGGGGGCCCAGACCTCTTTTTGGACCAGGGGCCCTGGGTCCTGTCAGTCCGCCCCTGCTGCAAAGCTAAAATCCAAATACAGCTACACTAACAGCATAACCCATTTCCCTTGTAAAATCTATGGTATCAATCATGTCGCTGTACTTAAATTGTAAGCTTTATGGTATCACTAGAGTAGCCGCATTTCAGCTGTAGGCTATGTGGTCTCGTTTGCCTTACTTAACAGCATTAATGCCAATATTAAAAGTAACTAAAGGGGATGGGCTGGGACGCTGGGCTGGAGCGACTGAAGAAATGGGCCAGTAGATTGTATTTGCCCCCCAGGCCACAAGTTCCCAGCCCTCCCCTGTACAAAAGGGAGCATGAACGCGCTACCTGGGGCAGCTGGGAAGTCCTCAGACAGTACAGTGTCCAGTAGAACAAGGAAGTGCCCGATGTTGACGGGTAAATATTTCCGCTAATAGGGGATTTGTAAAAAAATAAGACACAGCATTAATGTTGTTGCAAAGGTTAAAACCCATGGGACGATTTCTATTTTTGGTGATAGTTCAGCTTTAATATACAATATTTATTTGCCTCTCTTACAGAAAGAGTTAATAAATTACATTGGGGTTTTTATTAACCCTTTGAGTGCAGAGGGGTACGCAACACATTGTTTGCATCCATGTAACAGCAACGGCAGCTGTAATGAGTGAGAAAGGTATAGGACTAAAGTGTGTTAATTAAACTAATATACAGACAATTATGCACAACAAACTACAGTTTTATCAGGGACACTAAATCGGATTTAAACCCTCAAAGACAAGCTATGTCTGCCACAAAACACGGCTTGTCCTTAAGGGGTTACAGAATGAATAAAGAGCCTTTATTTATATTATGCAGGCAACTCTAACTTACTGGGTTAGCAGCAGTTTGTGTAGTCACAATATTAATTACCAAACGGATGCATGCTTTTACAAAAACACACAAATTAAGAGCTGGCGTAGGAAGTTGAACATTTATGGTCTGGTCATTGCAGAATAAGCTTACAAACAGCAGCTACTGTATAATGAAGAATGTCGGATCGAAAAAGTTGTTCCTGTTTTCTGTTACTGCTAATAAAGTTATAATTTGTTTTAGCTGCTACATTTTTAAGTCCACTTAATTAGAATGTCTTTATATTGATGATGCACAGAGAGGAAATTATGTGAAACAAACAGATTTTTTTTTCTTTGGAAATTTGGAAAACTATGTTATTAATATATAAAATAGCTTTAAAAATATATTGCCCCAATGGCACAAAGTAAGATGTACCAATTAATTTTGTGTGTGCTATAAATTCAATTAATTTAACCCTTTGAGTGCCAGAGGAGTATGCAACTCTGACACTCAAAGGGTTAACAGTACTATATAATTAATTGGTTTTAAAGTCCATGTACACGGGCCAACACTGGCGGAGCTGCAGTCCGTCTCTACTGCACATGAAGGCTTCTGACAAACATCTTTAAAGGAGCAGTAAACTTATTTTTATGAAAAAACATTTTGTAGAGCTTTTCCTTTGAATAAAACAAGGTCACTCCCATCGCTGTCAGGTGTTTTATTCAAAATTTATAGCAGTTTAAATAACCAGGAAGTGAATTTACTGTGTGTTTACTTCCTGATAGTTCTAACTGACAGGAAGTGAATTTACTGTGTTTACTTCCTAATAGTTCTAACTGACAGGAAGTGACAGGCAGTTTCTATCACATTCTATGGAGAACTGTATGTCTCTGACTTTTCTGACTTTCCTCTCCATTAGAATGTAACAGGAATTCTAATTAGAATTTAACCACTAGAGGGCACTGCTAATGTAAAAAAACATGGGTTTAAACTGTAATAACTCTGGAAATATAAATCTCTCCACAGTGGGAGTACCCTTATTTAACACAGTAGGAAAATCCCTACATTATATATCTTTTCATAAAAAAGTTTACTGCTCCTTTAACGAATTATAATATAGGATGATGTTTAACGTCATGATTGTTATATTTTAGAATCAAAACACAAAGTGTCATCAATATGAAATAACAGTAAATACTAAGCATTATATATATTGATTATATTTTCATCAAGTAAAAGACATTACATTAAATAGCTTGTATATATGAATTATTTTTTTACATTATTGAATACAAGGATGACCGTTATATTTTTCTACTCGTGTAGAATACATTGTCTTTTAAATCAGTTTGTACCAACATAAATTACAAAGATTCCATATCAAATGGACTTAAGTATTTGTTGAATAATTATTCCACATGAACAAACTGTTTAGATCAGAATGAATCATAATATGCTAATTTGGATGCCCACATTAGATCACTTAACTTGAAAATGTGTGTAATTACACCACAGATCTAATCAGTAGATTCCGGATTCCATCAATTCCATGCTTTGGCACAAAAACACAGCTTTAATGAAAATCTTCCCAGTGTCTCATGTTGTTACATTTAAGCCAAATTGCACAGTCAAAGAAGAAACATTTACATGAAAATTAGCAAATAACAGAGGGAAAGATGATGGTTTTTAAGTATTTCTCAAGTTTCCAACTCAACCCTTTAAGCAACAGGGAAGAGGGCAGAGGTTGCGATGCATTGCTCTGCAATGTACTGCAGCTCTCAGTTAAAGGGATAGTAATTTTTCAGAATAAAAGCAGCTCCAATTAATCATCATAGTATTTGGACTTTGAAGAGTGTTATTTCAATTCTGTCAGAGTTGTAGTTCAAGAATAATTCAATGACAAAGTATCCCCCTCCTGCCCCTTTTACTGATGTAACACTGCTCAGCCAGATCAGAAGGGAGGTGCCCAGGTAGACTGCAGAGAGAGACAATCTTCAATTAAGAGAAGGGAGAAACCTGAAAAACTTGTCAAGGGGGGCAGGGCTTTCATTGTTCTCATAGGAAGAAGATTGTCCCCTTCTGTTATCTGTCTGGTCTATGGATTGGATTCCACATCTGAGAAGAGATGGCTTACACTAGGGAAAAGGGGCGGGAGGGGAAATTTTGCTTGTGAATATCTCTCAAACCATAAAGGTTTGAGAGATAAGACTTATATCGTTCTTCATGCTTTCTTAATGCCCACAAAATAAAATAAAGATAAAATGAAGTATTACTATCCCTTTAAATGACATTCTTCTTGCAACTGGCCAAGTGTAACCAAAAAACATTTGTAACCTTTTAGATATGCTAGTTTCACCCTTTGAGTGCCAGAGCAGTACGAAACTCATTGCAAAGCAATGCGTTGCGTACCCGTCTGTCACTCAAAGGGTTAACCATAAAACTATAGAACCCAATAGTTTCAAGGTCATTGTATGAATTCTTACTAATGCAATATAAACATAAAAATTAGTGCTACTCTCCGAGTTATTAGGATGATGGATCAAAATTCAATCATAGTATTTGCAGATAGAACAGGAACACTGAATATTTTTATAAATGGATATACAAAAATATAAAAAGTAAATATTGGAGTGGAGCCAATAAAGTAAATGAATTGCAGAATGTTGAATGTGATAATCCGGGAGTGTAAAAATCCCAGGTGCACAGGTTCCTAAAATTATACTTCCTCTGACTCCAAAATTGTAGTATTATTTTACATATATCTCTGGATATAAACACCTACGCTGGCTCCTAAGATGCCTAGCGGACTACTTAAAGGGGAACTACCACCCCGCAATAACTTTACATGAATGAAGTCTTCATCTGGCGACTAGCTGCTTAGTAGCGCTAGTCGCCAGAAATATTACCTGGTTTGAAAGATTTTGCAGTTTTTCAGAGGCTCACAGTAGCCGGAAGCACGGACATCTCGTCATAGTGATGTCAGTGCGTCTGCGCTGTCAGTCCCTTTTGGAGCCGGCCGGCTCCAAAAGGGACTGTCAGCGTAGGCGCAAGGATGTCACTATGACAAGATGTCCATGCTTCCGGCTACTGTGAGCCTCTGAAAAACTGCAAAATCTTTCAAACCAGGTAATATTTCTGGCGACTAGCGCTACTAAGCAGCTAGTCGCCAGATGAAGACTTCATTCATGTAAAGTTATTGCGGGGTGGTAGTTCCCCTTTAAAATTCTGTTCGGCTTCTAATTTTCTTATATTTTATTCCCCTTTGCAAAATAGAATGGACATTTTCTCAGTATACGGTACATAACATTGTGCAGGAATTGATATTCTCTTCCACACGGTGTCATACATCCCAACATTTCAAATTGACATGTTTAAGGGGTGTTGCTGGGGGAGTGGCTTTGGGCTGGGTAATATTTATGTTGTTTCATGACCTATCTCCTTGTGTAACCTAATAAATGACTTATAACAAGACCAGTGTATTTTATTTACACAGACTAATTTATAAACACATATACTGACATTTAAACAAACATTAATGTGAGTTTTATTGCTGTGGAGCAATGTAATACACTTATATACACACCACACAGTCTGATCTCCTAAAAGTTGGGAAAGAGGGACAGAGGGATTTGGGTGTAAAAGAAGGACTGTCCCTCCTAAAGAGGGACACTTAAGAGGTATGCAGTGTTTCCTCTCAGATCAGCAACGGTTTGAGAAAGGTACCTATGAAAGTGTTAACCCTTTCAGTGCCAGAGATGTATCCAACATAGAGAAGCAATACACTGGTTACCCTTCTGGCACACAAAGCGTTAATGAAAACTGTTCAAAGGGATAGCAATACTTAAAAACAACTTTAGTTCATATTGTAGCCCTTAAAAATACAAATTTAAAGAGCCCAGCGGCATCTCTCAAACCTGTATGGTTTGAGAGACAGCCGCTTTCAAAGTTCCCACTCCCCCTGACGTCAGCGTTCTAGCTGACTGCAGGGAAATCCTGTCCCTGAACAAGAGGCGGCTCTGCAGCAGAGCCAAGATCACATTATAGAAACCAAAATCCTTCAATGAAACGATCTTCTACATGTGCTTGGTTTGCAACCACAAGTAGAAGAACAATTTAGTGAAGGATTTCTGTTTCTATATTGCGATCTCAGCTCTGCTGAAGAGCCTCCGCCGGTCCCAGGACCGGATTCCCCTGCAGTCAGTTAGAACGCTGACGACAGGGGAGACGGAACTTTGAAAGTGGCTATCTCTCAAACCATTCTTTGGGACAGCTCTTCTGCACTTGATGGTAAAATATCTTTTAAGGTAGTTAAATAAAAAAACAAAACAACAGTGTATTAACAAAGCATATAGGAACTTCTTTTTAGAAGGTGATACATTCCCTTTAACTGTTATTTTTAGCGCTGGCTGCATAACTGGTCTCAAAACTGTATCAACTGGTCTGATGCAGCATGGCAGACATATCCTAATGTATTATTATTATTGTTGTTGTTAAACAGTACACTGAAAATATTTGTATATTTTAAATTAATTACTGTTCCCCCACATTATATACATATAAATTTATAATAGTACAAATCTAGAAACACTTTTAGATTACGTAAAATCTTAGGTATAACACGCACCTGTGTATAATACGCAGGTGCAAATTATACCCAAGATTTTATGGGAAAACAAGAGTTCCTATGTATAATATACACCCTTGTTTTCCCAGTTTACTCACCAATCCCATCATCCTTAGCAAGCCAAGAATCGTGGGAAGGGCTGAAAATGTCCATCAGTTTACTAGTCTGTATAATATGCACAATTTTGCCCTACTTCACCTTATGTGAAGTGTGGGGTGCGTATTATACACAAGTAAAAAAAGTTTAGTTTTTTATCCCCATTCATTCCCTCCCTCTACCATGTAAGCATAACCTACTTCTCTGCAGGTCTTTGCCGGAAGCAGGCAGCAGATGCAGGAGAGCCGCCCGCTGTTCAGTGATGAATGCTGGCTCTGCTCCGGAGGGGTTGAGTTAAGCAGGGAAGTAGATTATGCTTACTTGGTAGAGGGAGGGAATGAATGGGAAAAAAAAGCTAAACTTTTTTTTACCTGTGTATAATACGCACCCCACACTTCACATAAGGTGAAGTAGGGCAAAACTGTGCATATTATACATGAGATTTTACTGTACATAACAAAAATTATTATTAATATCCAATCAAATAATAGATAGGGTTTAACATTAAAATGGATTGTGAATACATTTCAAAAACTGCTACAAATTAGAGAACTGTAAAATGTTTGCAGAGATCTGCATCAATCATTATCAACGTAAGATGGAAAAATATCACCAAGGCTCACCAGTCCAAGAAAAACATGGCTTGTTATGAGATGAAACGTTATTAGTCCACCAAAAGTTAAATATAGAAAACAGCATAATTATTTACTTGTTTGCCTATTATTTTTTTTTTCTTCATTAGTCACAGACTAGTAAACTGCTGGACATTTTCAGCCCTTCCCACGATTCTTGGCTGGCTAAGGATGATGGGATTTATAATCCAACAATAGCCACAGGATCACAGTTTACCCATCAATGAGATAAACATTTATCACAAGCACTAGGGTTCAGCTTTACTTTTCATTGAAGCTCTGCACACTTAAACAAATCTGACACTTCTAACCTCAATCCGAGAATCCTGCCCAGCACTGAAGGGGATTATCTAACCTCAGAAAAACCAACCTGTGATAAGGCAGAGTTTGGGGTTTCAGTGTAAAAGCTGCTGAGCCCTTAGGGCAAAGGGTTAGCTGTGTGGTTACAGATGAAGATTTCTTTATGGTCGTTGTGGTGAAAGAGAAACCAGATGCAAAAGTTCCTTGTGTGACAGGATTTAGAAGATACTTCTTCCTCTTAAAATCATTTTCCATTGCAGACATATAAAATGATTGTTACTGGGCACTGAACATTACAAACTGAATCTACACAGAGAGTTAAAATGGTCAGTCCCTAAGGGTCCTTCTCATGCTACACTGGCTCTGTCATTCATGGTGAAAAGTAACATGCTGAACTACGATGCCTTTCACACAGGGAGACTATCATACCTGCCAACAATTCAAATTGTCAGCATGACCCCACCACCACCAGTTCGTCGGCCTGCTCCCTGCTCATTGCAACACACTCAGCCAGACTTAACTCAGTACCTGGTCAGGGAGACTGTTGATGGTCTGATGATGCTGTTGGCACAGCCAGCGTCCTGCTCAGACTCTTGCTAAGTTGTGCAGCCAAGGGTGGAGTATGGCATACGCTGCGTGCGTGCACATGTATGAAGAGTGGAGCACATGCACAGTATCATTTTGAGCATCTCACCTCTCAATGCAACCGCGGCTGGGAGGCTGAATGAACTGAAGGCTGCCGAAGCTGGTCGGGCATAACTGGGAAGCGGGACATGGTGTTAATGCAGCGGGACAGTGGGATTGGGCCCCAAAATGGGGACTGTCCCACGTTAATCATGACAGTTGCCAGCTATGGACTATTACACATGTGATCATACCAAAGTCCATCATGCAACTTTTCCTGCATTTGCAATACAGAAGGTCTTCAGGGTTGCCTATGGGGATAAAGGAAGATCTTTCACATGAGCAACTTCTGAGGTTGCAGTCTTCATCTCAACCTTCAATGATTGGCCGACCCATGTGGGAAGCAGCTATTAATGATGCCTGGAGCACACATGGGCCGGCTGGAAGACACGCCTCTCCAGCATACCAGATAAACACTGTTGCACTGGGCTGCAACATCCCCAAACAGGACTATATGTAGGTGAGACAGGAGGAAATATACAGGGTTAAACTGTGTATTAATAGGCAAAACAGGACTAATTGTAGATGAGACAGGAGGAAATATACAGGGTTATAGTGTGTATTAGTAGGCAAAACAGGACTATATGTAGATGAGACAAGAGGAAATATACAGGGTTATACTGTATATTAGTAGGCAAAACAGGACTATATGTAGATGAGACAGGAGGAAATATACAGGGTTATACTGTATATTAGTAGGCAAAACAGGACTATATGTATATGAGACAAGAGGAAATATACAGGGTTATACTGTATATTAGTAGGCAAAACAGGACTATATGTAGATGAGACAGGAGGAAATATACAGGGTTATACTGTATATTAGTAGGCAAAACAGGACTATATGTAGATAAGACAAGAGGAAATATACAGGGTTATACTGTATATTAGTAGGCAAAACAGGACTATATGTAGATGAGACAGGAGGAAATATACAGGGTTATACTGTGTATTAGTAGGCAAAACAGGACTATATGTAGATGAGACAGGAGGAAATATACAGGGTTATACTGTGTATTAGTAGGCAAAACAGGACTACATGTAGATGAGACAAGAGGAAATATACAGGGTTATACTGTGTATTAGTAGGCAAAACAGGACTATATGTAGATAAGACAGGAGGAAATATACAGGGTTATACTGTGTATTAGTAGGCAAAACAGGACTATATGTAGATAAGACAAGAGGAAATATACAGGGTTATACTGTGTATTAGTAGGCAAAACAGGACTACATGTAGATGAGACAAGAGGAAATATACAGGGTTATACTGTGTATTAGTAGGCAAAACAGGACTACATGTAGATGAGACAAGAGGAAATATACAGGGTTATACTGTGTATTAGTAGGCAAAACAGGACTATATGTAGATAAGACAGGAGGAAATATACAGGGTTATACTGTGTATTAGTAGGCAAAACAGGACTATATGTAGATAAGACAGGAGGAAATATACAGGGTTATACTGTATATTAGTAGGCAAAACAGGACTATATGTAGATAAGACAAGAGGAAATATACAGGGTTATACTGTGTATTAGTAGGCAAAACAGGACTATATGTAGGTGAGACAGGAGGAAATATACAGGGTTATACTGTGTATTAGTAGGCAAAACAGGACTATATGTAGATAAGACAAGAGGAAATATACAGGGTTATACTGTGTATTAGTAGGCAAAACAGGACTATATGTAGGTGAGACAGGAGGAAATATACAGGGTTATAATGTGTATTAGTAGGCAAAACAGGACTATATGTAGGTGAGACAGAAGGAAATATACAGGGTTATACTGTGTATTAGTAGGCAAAACAGGACTATATGTAGATGAGACAAGAGGAAATATACAAGGTTATACTGTGTATTAGTAGGCAAAACAGGACTATATGTAGGTGAGACAGGAGGAAATATACAGGGTTATAATGTGTATTAGTAGGCAAAACAGGACTATATGTAGGTGAGACAGAAGGAAATATACAGGGTTATACTGTGTATTAGTAGGCAAAACAGGACTATATGTAGGTGAGACAGGAGGAAATATACAGGGTTATACTGTGTATTAGTAGGCAAAACAGGACTATATGTAGATAAGACAAGAGGAAATATACAGGGTTATACTGTGTATTAGTAGGCAAAACAGGACTACATGTAGATGAGACAAGAGGAAATATACAGGGTTATACTGTGTATTAGTAGGCAAAACAGGACTATATGTAGATGAGACAAGAGGAAATATACAAGGTTATACTGTGTATTAGTAGGCAAAACAGGACGTTCAGATAAAGACTAACTTATTTGGCAGCAAGAAAGCTTATATGATTCTCATTCCTCTGGCTTACAAGGCAATGGTTGAAGTTGATAGATTTATGTCTTTTTTGACCTAATTTACTATGTTACTATGTAAATCTTATGAAAAAGGATGAATTCTCATAGGTCCAGTGTGAACAACAAAACAGACACTCCAGTGGGTCAACATTTTTGCAAAACAGTTCACAGCATTAAAGATCTTAAAGTGACTGTACTTGGAGAGCAAGAAAGAGCTGGGAGTGTAAACTGATAACCAAGTTTAACACTCTGAGCTGTGCCTAGCGATGGGTTGTGCACCCCTCTGGCACTTGGGGGGTTAACACATACATTGTATAGACTTAGCCATCTCTGGCTAAAGACTAAAAATCACTGGAGCAGCTAAAATGCAATACATTGTGTTCGTATTGTCTAAAAAACTTCAAAGAGATTTTACTGAAGTCTAGGGAATGAAGTATGGTCCATCCTTATAAGAATGTACATTGCCAGTAGAAATTAAATGTTAAAATAATGTGCAAACTCATGTTTGGTGTATTCAGCCTTCATTTTTATTACGTCTGAAGAAAAGACCTAGATGTCTTGAAAGATTTAATGCCAGAGCCACTCAGTTAGCCAATAAAGGTATCACTTTTACTCTATACTAGTCTTCTGCTTTTCCAGTGGATAACACGGTACTACACTTTACCCATAAAGCAGAGAGAGGAAGAGAGATCTGTATTCCTATAAACCAGTTCATTTCTAGATGACTGTGCATAGTGGATATCTCGCTATGGTAGAATTACCCACATGAACCTATCTGATGCTCCTTTTTGAATGGGCAAGGGACTTTTCAACTTTGAAAGGAAGACAGTAGACTGATTGAATATTTACAGTAACTGCTATACCTGGGACTTTCCAGAACTACCCCAGGGACTCTGGTTTTCGCAGTTAATTACCATGTCTCTGGGACTGCATCCTGTTTCTCCAGTGGTGGTGAGTTTGTAATGAAAATCTGCCCACTTCTCCTCCTTCCCACCCTGTACCTCCTACTTCCTTCTCACTTCTCCTTCCCACCCTGTTTCTGTCACTTCCCATCGACTTCTCCTCATTTCCACCCTGTTCCTGTCAATTCCCATCGACTTCTCCTCCTTCCCACCCTGTTCCTGTCACTTCCCTCCCACTTCTCTTCCTTCCTGCCCTGTTCCTGTCACGTCCTTCCCACTTCTCTTCCTTCCTACCCTGTTCCTGTCACTTCCCTCCCACTTCTCCTCCTTCCCACCCTGTTCTTGTCACTTCCCATCGACTTCTCCTCCTTCCCACCCTGTTCCAGTCACTTCCCTCCCACTTCTCCTCCTTCCCACCCTGTTCCAGTCAATTCCCATTGACTTCTCCCCCTTTCCACCCTGTTCCTGTCAATTCCCATTGACTTCTCCTCCTTTCCACACTGATCCTCCAACTTCCCACCCACTTTATGATACAGGCCATTAAACCCACCCCATCCTTAATTAAACCCCACCTATGTGTGATGCCATTCAAGTCATTTATATCCCCCCAGTCTCACCAAATGAGCCCTCTCTGGATTTCAAGTCCCAGGAATGGTAACTGCATACTTAGTGCAAGTATTATTTTGTAGTTTATTTTTCTTTAAAATATTGATGCTGGAGAACAGCCTGTTTACTGTAGTAAGTAATTTTAGTTTTTAAAAAGTTCAGAGCTCCTAAAAGGCAACTGTTTATATAACACTTGGGTTTTGAATGCTCTGTAGTTTATAACGTACTACGGAGTTGGTGGACTACAATATATCATTAAAGGGATAGTAATACTTCATTTTATCTTTAATTTATTTTGTAGGCATTAAAAAACATGAAGAACGATACAAGTCTTATCTCTCAAACCTTTATGGTTTGAGAGATATTCACAAGCAAAGTTTCCCCTCCGCCCCTTTTACCCAGTGTAAGCCATCTCTTCTCAGATGTGGAATGCAGTCCATAGACCAGACAGATAACAGCAGGGGACAATCTACTTCCTATGAGAACAATGAAAGCCCTGTTTTTCAGGTTTTTCCCTTATCTTAATTGAAGATTGTCCCTCTCTGCAGTCTACCTGGGCACTTCTCTTCTGCTCTGGCTGAGCAGTGTTACATCAGTAAAAGGGGCGGGAGGAGGATACTCTGTCATTGAATTACTCTTGAACTACAACTCTGACAGAATTGAAATAACACTCTCCAAAGTCCAAATACTATGATGATTAATTGGAGCTGCTTTTATTATGAAACATTACTATCCCTTTAAATGCAAACATTCAGCCATTCAGATACTTAGAAGAACTACTGTAAAGCTACTGGCCTTTTATGCCACAAATATCTGATAAGAAGATAGAAAAAGGAAACGTGCATTTCTTATTTTAACAAGGAAATTTGAGGATTAGCAAATAAACAGAACAAACAGAGTTCTTGCAAAGTCTGGTAGAAAAGAGCTTTTGGAATAATTAAAAGATCTAAATGTGACCTTTATGACCTCCAGTTGTCCACATATGAAGTACTGCTCTTCAGTGTCAGTAAGAGCGTATGGGTATACTGAGAATGACCATGACTGCAGACAACCCATCACATACACACACATCTATCATTGAGGTACGGACTGTACCTCAATGAGTAGCAGCGGGATCGGGCTGTCACAATTAAAGGGATAGTATTGCCATGTATTTATAAATATTACTTTTTAGGTATTCAAAAATAAAACTTAATGCCCCCAGTCTCATCTCTCAAACCTTTATGGTTTGAGAGATATTCGGGACCAAGTTCCCATAAAGGTTTGAGAGATGGGTCTGGGGGCATTAAGTTTTATTTTTGAATGCCTACAAAACTAATGTTTATAAATGCATGACAATACTATCCCTTTAAACTATCCGCAACAGGCATGACAGTACCATTAGAAGAGCCCATTTGTGTCATGTTTTAGCGTTTAAAGTGGAACTTTCACCTAAATTCAAGCTTGCATATTTGAAAACGTCATTAAAAACTGCCTATTTGTCATGTTAACCAAAAGACCAGTAGATGTATAGTTTAGGAGGAAGTCACACTTTTATCTCTGAGCAAAGTGAAAGTGAGCACTTCCTGGTACTGCACAGAGCTGCTTTATCATATATACAGTCATTTAAATCTTCATTAGCATGTGACAAATCAATGAAAAGGCTTAATTAGCATATAAAACATCACTGATCAACATAATTAGCATATGAAAACATTGCTGATGTCGCACATTGCCGCAATTAGCATATGAAAGAAGTGTGAATATCTCCTGAACTGTACATTTGCTGGCCTTTTGGTTAACATGATATATAGGCAGTTTTAAAAGTAGTTTTCAAATATGCAAAATTTAATTAAGGTGATAGTTGCACTTTAAAGCGGAACTATCACCCCTGTACAAGTTTACCTCATTGATATCCACATACAGGGATAAGTTCTAATCGTTGTTTTTCTTTTGTATAAAATTTACATTATTAAAATTGAGCCGTGGCCTTATTTCCGGACAGACTGTGGTTACAGCCCTACACCGCAGCCTGTCAATCTTTGTCTGTTCCCTCCCCAAATATTGTCACGTTCCAACCAGCTTATATGGGGAAATCCTCTGTTATCAGAGGGGGATGGAACACGACTTCCTCTTTAATGGATTCCCTGTCAGGAACAGGAATCATGTGATAGCAATGCCATGTTCGTCTTCCCACCTCCTACAGATCTATGATATGCAAGGAAAATGTAACACATCATATCCTCCAACATTTATCCATATTTCCTTAAGAAACTGTCTCACAGAGCTAGTTTACTTAAGGATCTAGCTCTGACAGACATTGCTTCCGTTTTAACTGTTAGGGGCAAAATATTTTTACTGTGTTCAAATATTTTTGTATCCTCGAGGGATGTAAATATCATTTAACAATGGTAAAAGTTTAAACAACTGTTTAATCACTTAAACATTTAACCAACTACAAGGACACCCCATAGAAATCATTGTTAGAGTGCTTTGGCACACGTGTATGAGTAAGAATATGACATATGTGCAAGAAGGATTTGGGATTAATAAATCACTACCTATGCAGATTAATAAGCATACTTACACATGGGTAAATACAATTCTTGTATGTATGTTTGATCATGTTCTGTAGATTTGGAAAGCATTGTATCAGATACTTTGTTTTGACAGTTTCAGATTTAAATACTTACAAAAAATTGTAATGGTACTCTATCACCTTAAATAAAGAAATAAATAAGCTGGTGATTCTGAAAGAGATTTTAAAATCCCCTATATATTGCATTTCCTATTTTTGGTTTAGAAAATCATTTTTGGAGTTAGTTAGATATATAGATTATGCAGATTTAGGCATGGGGTGAAGGCAGTTTCTGTCAAAGGCCTATATTACCACCCACACTCACTGATTGGAAAGCATTACTTACCTCCCCTAAACTCAAAAGGGTTAAATGTCAGTGAGTGAAGGAATTCGCATACAAAACAGGAACTGCCCGCCCAGCATGCCTTAATTGGCATAATCTATAAATCACCAACTAGCTTTCTAAATGTATGTATAACATATAGGTGATTTTGAGAGCTCTGAAAATCAAATTTGTTTTTAGGTAATAGGGATCCGTTACCTGTTAAGAATCCTACCATAGATTAAATGATAGGTAGGTAGATAGGTAGATAGATAGATAGACAGATAAATAGGTAGATAGAGATCAATAGGTAGGTAGGCAGATGGATAGAGATCGATAGGTAGATGTAGATAGATCGATATGTAGATTAAAAGGTAGATAGAGATTGATAGATAGATAGATAGATAGATAGATAGATAGATAGATAGATAGACAGAATGTTATATATTCTGTATATCTATCTATTTATGTGTCTAAGTCAGTATAAGCAGGACTTGATAAATTGGAGTAACTATTCATACTATTGTTAAAGCGGAACTTTCATCCGCTATAAAGTCGCCCTGCTATAATTAAGCAGGTAGCGACTAGCTTCTGAATATATAGTTTACCTTTCACAAGTAGCCCAATCTGAAGAAATCCATCATTGAAGGAGACCGGAACCCAGGCTAAAGCGCAGACATCTTATCTGCACGCCTGCGACGTCAGTCCCTTCCAGTAACCATATGGTGCACTGCAGTCGACACAATGGAGACCAGGACTGACGGCGCAGGCATGCAGACAAGATGTCTGCGCCATAGCTTGGGTTCCGGTCTCCTTCAATGATGGATTTCTTCAGATATGTTACTTGTGAAAGGTAAACTATATATTCAGAAGCTAGTCACTACCCGCTTAATTATAGCAGGGAGACTTTATAGCGGATGAAAGTTCCGCTTTAAGAGTTATGTCTGCCTATTAATTACATAAAGCTGTAATCTGTTAGGCAGACTATTTCCAACACATGGGAAAGATCAGTAGCTAACTAGCTCAAAGTTATGCAAATTATTTTACAAATAAAAATAGTGTACAGCAATGACAACTGAGCAAAATAAAAATCTAATTATGTATAGAATAGAGAAGAGGCAAATGATCAACACAGATTTATTTAGAATCTGGAGATAACAGAGCCAAGTCTCAGATACATAAGATGAAAATGAAGGCTGGCAAATAAGTTTCTCTTTAAACTCGTCATCTACTCGTTGAGATATTGAGAAAGACGGCTTATGAAGACTTTACTCCAAATACCAATAAACACATCCATCACATGTGTAATTCATTCTTTTGAAATCCAAGATTCATGTTGATTTAGCTGGGAAAGTTGTCGCAAATTAAAGATTGTAATACTAGTACCTGGCACAAGTGACTTAATAGTGAAGCACTACAGAGCAACATGATAAATAGGACAAAATGTAAACAGACATGAAGTAAATGAGTCATCCATGATAATCACATGATTGTATTTCTATAAGAGGGGGGCGAATGGACATTGTAGCTTTCCTTCTGTTGTCTCACCCGCTCACATTCCAGACAAGCTGCCTGAATTAGCTTCTTAAGGGAAGAAGTTAAAATAACAAGTTGTTTAACGTTGTGAATGAATGAGTGTAGAACTATGCAATGTGTATGCACTGTGCGTGTATCTTGGTGACATTCATACACGTGTATGTACACATAATATATATATATATATATTGGCATCATGTATACGATTTGGTAGTTATATAGCAGTAGTTGTTTGTACAATATATAATCTTCATTTGTATAATGCATGAGTTCAAGATTGAGTTAATGATGCTTTGTTAGAAGTTACTATTATTAATGACAATTTAATTTACAGCATACAGCACACGTTGACTTTGCCCTGCCCTTCTGTAGCATTGGACATGGTGTTTTTTCCCATGATGGCTGCCTCCAGCCGGCAGCTTCGATCGCTAGTGTGCTTAGATCTATTGTCTGGCAACCGGCCGTCTATTGCCATGTGACGTCACCACTTCCCGTTGAGCGTCGGGGAACGCTCTAGTTATGCATTCCAGCGGTGGATTAGGCGGGGATCGGTGAGTCAATCCTCTTTTGTGTATATATATGGGAGTATAAGCGGGTTGTAACCCTTTTGCCCTGAGGAAGGTCCAGAATAGGACCAAAAACGTTTGGCTCTTCATGATGTTATAATAAAGGGTTATATATAGAAGAACTCCAGAAGTGTGCTGTCCTTGCTCACATCCAGGGGATCCCCAGGCTGAGTACATTTAATATAAATATATATATATATATGTATATATATATGTATATATATATATATATATATATATATATATATATATATATATATATATATATATATATATGTATATATATAAAATCCAAGATGACGGGCACTCCAAAACTCACAGAAAACACCTGGGTGCTCTTGCTAATTACAGGAACACAAAAAAGTGGTATCAAAAATGCATTTAGTACCAAAAGCAGGCACTCACAGGATTTTGTATATAAAAAAAGATTTTATTAATGTTGACGTTTCGACCCTACTGTGGGCCTTCCTCAAGACAGTATAACAAACATGTAGAAAACCTCAACGTTTAAACCTCCAAACTTGACCACATGTTTTACACAAAGCACTAGCCTACCCGGCTGGCAAAGATGATGTCATCGCATAATATATACGGTAACTATGATCAAATATTGTGATGCATCTTAGAAAAATTTTTTTAGACAGCTATCAAACTTGTTTTATAATAAAACCTGTAAAAAAACACAGTGTAACTCACAATAATACTTAACATCGAACTATAGAGTTTAAGGAAGCCGACTATTCTAGATATATGGTTCATTTGAGAAATGTCATAGCGGAGCATTCAATTCAAATGCACAAGTGTTCATCATATTGTTAGAGACAATCGTGTCAATCAAAGTCTACTGATAGTCACAATTTGCTTAGAGTAGTGGAGTCGATATCCACCATTCAAAGAAGTTGGTAGTCTCCTATGGGTAGATTACACTATACTAAACAAGCCAGTTCATTGTCTAAGTCCATGTAAATTACTATATTTCAACCTGCATATAGAAATAAAACATATTTAATACAGTAGAACAGTTGCTGGAGGGCCTCCGTGTGCTCTTATGAGGTTTCTCCGCATTAGCTGAAATACATTGTTTCCGCTCCTAGTGGCAATCATAGGGAATTCCCAGTTGGTAACAAAATACAGTGTATCACAAATTCTTGTCCTCTGATGACCCCGGGCTCTACCTCAGCCTACTTCATAGTAGAGCCGGGGAGCCCTATTACAGGGTATATAATAAGCTTGCCGTTGTATCGATGTATACACAATCCATTTACTTTTAAATGATTATTAAATTATATGAGTGTAAAGCTCTGCGGAATCTGTGTGCGCTATATAAATAAAGGATTATTATTATTATTATATTATTATTATTGTCAGCAATGTTTCCTCTGGGTTCTATTGGACCTATCTCCTGACAGAGTGCGGGAGCCCTATGACGAGGAAAATTCATGAGTGAACAGGCAGGCTCACTTCCAAGTAAGTGAAGACTCGGATTTATGCCTGTTTATTACTGTGAAAAAATAAATGTATTATTATATACATACACACAAATCCAGAAAGTTTGAGCATCATTGCCACATTATTTAATATATACACAACACACGTGATTCCAAATGGAAGATAGTTCCCTGGATCAACAACCTATCTGCACTGAAGCCCTGAACACATGTTGATCCAGCAAACTGCTTATTCTCTATTTATATGTGTATGTGTGTGTGAGTACACTACACAATACAGGTTAAATATTACAGCAATGCATACACATTCCTCCCAACATTTCAAATCGCCAAAGAGGGACACTTGTGTTTTAGGGGGTGTTGCTGGGGGGCTTGGCTGGTGGGTGGGACGTTACCATGAATTTTTAGCCTATTTCATGACCTATTGATACTTCCTTGTGTAACCTAATAAATGACTTATAACAAGACCAATGTATTTTAGTTACACAGAATAATTTATAAACACATATACTGACATTTAAACAAACAATAATGTGATTTTTATTGTTGTAGAGCAATATGATATACTTATATACACACCATGCAATCCGATCTCCTAAAAAGAGGGACAGAGGGATTTGGGTCCAAAAGAGGGACTGTCCCTCCTAAAGATGGACACTTGGGAGGTATGCATACAGGTGCACTGCCCATATAGTGTATACAAAATGTACTCAGCCTAGGCATTGCGAGAGAGATGACATTCAAGCATCTTGATAGAAGTAATGTGATATACCTGTATATGTGTGTGTGTGTGTGTGTGTGTGTGTGTGTGTATGTATATATATATATATATATATATATATATATATATATATATATATATGTATCTGTAGATACAATTCAGTAGAGAGAGACAACGTTTTGCAAAGAGAAATATTCAGTGTTTTATTGATCCGACGTTTCAGCCAAAAGTTGTGGCCTTCGTAAAGAACATTTATTATATAAAATAACAATATAAAGCGCTAGCCTGCGAAGCTCCCTGTGTGCGTAACCACACATGTGCAGTAGAGACTGGAGGACCACGCTGTTCTGGAGCGGGGAGCTCCAGGGCCGCTGGGTGGCACTTTAGCCCGTCTACACAGACTTTCATACTAAAAACTGTGTCTATGAGTAAGCGCTTTCTATAGCGTGAAACGCGTTAGACGGTTATTATACCTGTCTAGTAGCCTTGCCGATCTGTTGTGGGTCATGTTTATTCCATTTTATGTCTTCATAATAAAGCTGTTTGTTTTTAACGGATTACTACGCCTGTTGGTTTTTGGAGTGCCGCTCATCTCTTTGTTTGGATCTATCTACATTTCGGAATTGGAGAACCCGACTGCAGCTGTGCACCTATATAACTCCGGTGAGTTTGTTTTTTGACATTTGGCTCTATTCACTTGATCCTGGATGTTTTCATTCCTGCTAGCGTTGTAAGCACTTCATCTTTTATATTTACTAAAAACTGTGGACAATGTTTTGGCAAAGGGGGTGAATAATATAATTATTTTTATAAACATTTGCAATAAAAAAGAATTCTGATTTTGAGTGTTTAACTCTTTGAGTCCCATTCCATACCATTCTGGCACTCAAAGGGTTAACAAGTATTTAACAGGTATAGAAAAAGCCCCTCTATCATGCACTGCACCTAAATGAATGTGAAGTATTCCCCTGTTTTACTGTCCAGACACATTGGTAAAAGACCGAGATCCCTAAATGGAAAAAAAAAAAATGAAATACAAATCATGAACCCACTGGTTGCTGGAGTAGTTTCCAACACACTGCATTGCTTAGGACACATTACTAATAGCCAAGGGGTTAAATACAATTGCATATTTCAGTTCTATTTCTATTTATTTCACCCTATGAGTGCCAGAGGGGTACGCAACACATTACTTTGCCTAAGAGGTATCCAACAAACTGGTTGCAACACATTAGACTCCTCTTTGGCACTCAGAGGGTTAAATATTCCCCCAGGTATTAAACATGCTGGCGAATGAGTCAATTAAAATGTACAGTTCCTCCGAGGCTACTGGTGAACTGTTACCTAATGAGACCTCCCCACTACTGTTTAGCTCTGCTGACTTGTCATGCTTTGTAAAGGCTGGGTGGTCCTCAAATGCTTGCAGCTCTCACTGAGCTTGTAAATATCTTTTGCTAAGAGGTGGAACTTTCTGGTTTTCCCTTTCCTTGGACAAAGGATACAAATGCTGGTCTTCATGTTGCATAACCACCTCTTGCATCCAGGCAGTTCATGTTTCCTGGCCCTTAAACAAACAGTATCATGATGGTACTCCCCAGCTATTCCACTGGCAACAGAGTCTGACTACTCATCTCCCTAATCAATTCATGTGCTGTTGGGCTATGCTGAAAGGGTGCCACAGGGCTTTCTAAATGCTCATCCAATTTAAACAAGCTGTATTTATTAAAGTGGTTCCTTCAACATGCCTCAAGAACCATAGGAGTCCTGTACAAAGTCCTAATCACAACCAAATAAAGACGCTGGTACTGTCAGCAGAATAGAACACTGGCACCGCTCGTCTTAGTTAAAGGGACATTATACACATATATATACGTTAGGGCACAATAAGTCTGTGTACAGTCTGGACACTGCAATCATTTCCCTCCTCCAGTGGAATAGTAATTTGCTTCTCTTTTGATAAGTGACTATAAATGTTTATGTAGATTTACAGCTATTTTGCAAAATGCACAATTCTGCATCAGGATTACTAAAGACAATAACTCACTCAGGCCAATGTACTAAACACAACTGGAGCTCTTTATGACAAATCAACTAGAAAATAGGGCTTTTTTTTTTTTTTTTTAAATACTGTTTATTCATTTTAAAGTAAGATGCGCAATACACTAAACTAAGTCCACTAGCAGCATAGACTTCAAACAAGGCATTCAATAACCAGCACAGACATAACAAATATTAATAAGAAAAATCAAGTCATTCAACAATGTGGAAGAATAAACAATGTTCTAAGCAGCATATATATATGGACCCCAATAATCTAGATCAGGACTGTCCAAGTTCAGTCCTCAAGGGCCACCAAAAGGCCAGGATTTAGGGATTTCCCTGATTAAGCACAGGCACACCACCCAACATCTCAAATGGCCAAAGAGGGACACTTTTGTTTTAGGTGGTGTTGTTGGGGGTGTGGCTTGGGGACAGTCATTACCAATAATATTTAGTTCATTTTATTACTTTCTGATACCTCCTGGTGTGACTGAACAGATGATTTAGAGCAAGGATAAAGTATTTTATTTACACAGATTAGTATATAAACACATATACTGAGGTTTAAACAAACATTACTGAGAGTCTTATTGCTGTGGAGCAATGTGATACACTTGTATATACCACGCACAGTTTGATCTCCTAAAAAAAGGGAGATCAGGGTAGTAAAAAGGGACAGAGGGATTTAGGGCTCAAAGAGGGACTGTCCCTCCTAAATAGGGACACTTGGGAGGTATGTGCAGATGAGTTAATCAGTAGCTCATTCATTTTGATTGGCCCACCTGTGCTTAATCAAGGAAATCCTTAAATACTGGCCTGTTGGTGGCCCTTGAGGGCTGAACTTGGACAGCCCTCATCTAGTAGGTCAGTTGATCATAAATGAACAGTTCATTACATAATTGAAGTCCAGGTGGAAAAAAAAAGGCATTGGTACATCATAACCATGTCCATAGTCTTTCTGCACAAATGCATAGCTGGCGTCAACTTCGCACCAACATCTTTTCTCCTCTCTGGGACATGCCTTAGGCGTACAACTTGTCCCCATGTGCTGCCAGACTAACCAACTCTACAATAATCTTATCACTAAACACCAAAACTAGAGCTTATGCTAAAGTCTGAGTCCCCAGGACAATTAATTTGACAAAGAGCCACAGTAAAGAAAAAAAGCAAGTAAGAAGAAAAGAAAATGTCTCCCAGGACTAGGACCCTAACAGGACTCCTCTACCCAGGAACTGTATTTTTCTCTGGGTGTGAGAACTGTGTCCAATATGGACAAATGTGGACACCTCTCTCATGTCTCCATAATACCAGAGTTTCCTAGGACTATTCTGGATCTGAATAACCCAAAACTAGTGCCACTGGACAATGAACTAGCACAGTATACTACACAAGAGCCAAAACTACTGAACAACAATTGGGAGTAGAAAAAAGAGAATCTTAGACAGACAATGCTGCCCAAAGGTCCTTCTGGCCAAAGACCAAAACTTTGATGCAGTAATGCTTGATGAAAGCATTCAAGGAGGTTACCTTGGAAGTAGCCTGACCAACTCTGGGACCCTCAGGGATGACAAACAGAGTTGCATTGCAAAAAGGCTTAGTATGGTGCACAAAGAACCTAAGGAAATACACCACTTCCAACAGAGCAAGATCAGGACAAAAAGATGTGAATCTGGGAGAGTACCTTGGGAAAAACTCCTGAGAGGTACAAAGTACCGCCTTATCCTAGAGAGAAAACAGGAATGGTCTGCAAGACACAGCTTGCAATTCAGCTACCCTCCTAACAGAGACAAATGCCAAGAGAAAAGCAATCTTCAGAATCAACTGACACAAGGAGATGGAAGCTAGAGGCTCAAAAGAAGGTCTCTGAAGAACACCCAGGGCCAGACTGAGGTCCCCTGGAGGTCTGGGATCCTTAAAAGAGGGAAAGGCATGATCCACCCCATGAAGAAAAACCTTCACATCTAGAATGATAGCAATTCATCTCTGAAAAAGGACAAAGAGCGCCAAAATTTGAACATTGAGGAAGCTCAAACTGAGACCCTTGTAGACTCCATCCTGGAGAAATGATACTACTAAAGGGAGGTCAAAAACCTGTGGGGACATGTTCTTGCTCACATACCGCTGGTGGAAAATGGACCAGACCCGATGATACCCCTTAGAAGAGACCGGCTTTCACTCCTGGTTCATAGAAGAGATGACAAAACACTTTTCACATCCTCATACCAGAGATGACCCTGGAGAAAAAGATCAGTGTGGGAGGCAGCCTGATAGGCTTTCAAATGGACAGATTGACTAGGTCCCCATTCCATGCCTTTCTGGGCCAGAATGGAGCAATCAGAATGAACAGAGTGAAGATGTTGAGTACCGAAGCCAGGCCAAACTGCAGAGCCGAAAGCAAAATGCAGGTAGTGCTGGCTGTCCAGGTGGATTGGGACATATAGATGTGTGTCCTGAAGATCCAGAGAGGCCAGGTACTCCCCTGGGCACATTGCTGCAATGACAGAATGCAAAGTTTCCATCTTGAAGCACATACTAACCACGTACGATTGAGGCATTTGAGGTCCATAATAGGGCAGCAGCTACCATCCTTCTTGGGAACAAAAAGGTTGGAATCGAAACCTGAAAAGCCCTCTTGCATTGGGACTGGCACTAGTACCAGCTTTTCCAATAGATTAGCTATGGCCTTGTGGAACACCTTCACTGTGTCTAGGTTCTGTGGAACCTTTGAGAAGAAGAAGAAATATGGAGCAAGGAATCTGAAATCTATGTGAGTGTGACAAAGTCCCTTTGAATGTGTATTCATATTATTAATGTATTTGCATTTTACGTGTTTTTCTTTGCCACTGGCATTTCTATAAAATGAAATATAGAGGGTTTCCACTAATGGTATTTGTATCACAAGTACAAACACAGCAGACTGTACACACAAGTTCTCTGAATCAGCCATTCCCAAACCTCTGACCTTGACAGCCTTTGACAATATGCGGTTATGTTTCATATCTACTCAGAAGTGTGGCACTGAAACAAAGCCTTGCTTCCCCTGCCCCCCCCAAAAAAAGTTACTCACACCCCCTAGATTGGGAATCACTGCAAAAGATAATGATGAAAAAGCTCTTTTATCACAGGGTTTAAAATCAGAGATAAGCAGTCAAAGACACAAAGTCCAGATGGAACTCACATACAGGTGACCAGACACCATTGCTTCTGTGCCTATCCAAGGTCTCTGCACTGCAGGAGTTTTCTATTCATCCCACTGCTGCATCTCCCTGGTTTTTGATTCATCCACTTGTGCTTCCCCTTGCCTCTTGCATCTCAACTTGCCTCTTCCTTATTGGAAATCTTGTGTCAGTTTGCCCCCCTGCCCCCTCTGATTTTTGTACGCATCATTTGTATGGACTGTTGAAGACTCATGCTCAATATCAAATTAAGTGGAGGGAATTAAAGTCTCAAATAGATGTACCACTATGCATTAATTTGGCTCATCTGACATTCAGATTGGCAGAGATCAATTTCTGGCCAATGAGATTGCTCCAGCTTAGAGACAGGCAGCCTCTGTCATTGGAGGAGGCTGGAGAGAAGCTCAGACTGCGGTACAGATACGGTCAGTGCTGTCTGCTGGAAGTAGGTACAGAGGTACATTTTATCTTAGAATTTCTGCAAACGGGCGGATTTATTTTAAAAAAGAATACAGTTTCCATTATATATTATTGGTAATGAAACGATTTAGCCAAAGTTGTGAAGGGGGTAAACATCCTATTTAAAGCCCATGTACACGGGCCAACACTGGCAGCGCTGCAGTCATATCAGCAGTGGCGCGGGCAGTCTCTACTGCTCATGACGGCTTCTGACAAACATCCTTAGCAAATTAAAATATAGGATGAGTCATATGCACAAGAAAGTGGTACAATTTTAGAGTATTATTGCCACCAAACGGTACAAATAAAAATGCACTGGAGACAACAAAATTCAAGAGTTAAAATAAATGGGTATTTGGGAGATTTTTTTCCTCTTTCATAGTCCAGTTGAATTGCTCTGAATCTTCTTTGTGCACATGGCCCTAAGTCATTAAACCTCTGAGTGCCAGAGGGGTATGCAAACTCTTGGTGCCAAAACCTTGGAGTACCCAGAGGGGTATGGAACGCATTGTGAAGCAGTGTGTTGCATACCCTTCTGGCACTCAAAGGGTTAAAACAGTAACGCCCTTCATAACCAATACTCAATTTTTTGATAAAGTTGGCAAATTAATTGAAAATGTTTCCTTTACTGGGCGGGGTTTATCAATGTGCAGAAAAATCACTGGCAAAACCTCAATGATGTTGGATAAAAGAGATGTCTGTTGAGCCGCAGAAACCGAGCTGCCTCGTCTCACCAGAAATCTGTGGCTGTTTACTGTTTCTTTTGCATAAGCCACAACAATGATCTTTCATTGACTAAAGTTTCTGCAAGTTCCTAGAAACGCCAAGACGCTGTCTGAAAGGGAGATCAGGCTGAGAGGGCACATTACCAGTAAGGGTACTCTATTTACTGTGCCACGTACATGGCCACTAGATTCATCCAATATGTGGTATTATTTACTCACTGCACCCTCCAGATAGTTCTTACCAGTTGTCAGAAAGCTCTGTAAATTGTAGGAATGTAAGCTGCATGAAACCAATCTCTAGGCAGAGTGTACTGCGTAGAGAATAAGCATGCAGCCAGAATATTATATACAGATGAAACACCCCCACAAAGCAAGTGTGAAGGATACCATTAGCAGGATGAGGACACACAATATATCTACATATAACGGGCAAATATATATATGATATAGACTGTGTACCTGACTGCGAACCAGGAAAGCGGACTTCCAGACCCACACAGGAGGGAGCAGGAACATGAGATCCAGAGAACTGGAACTGGAGAAAGTTCAGGGAGAAGGCAGAGCTCCAGGAGACAGGCAGCCGGGGAAGAAGACAAAACCCAGAGTAACCATCAGCAAGTAAGGAGATGAGACATTCCAAGGACCCAGAATTAGGATGGAGAGCAGGTATGGAGCCAGGAACTCAGTTCAGGATGGAGAGCAGGTATACAGCCAGGCACTAGATTCAGGATGGAGAGCAGGTACACAGCCAGGCACTAGGTTCAGGATGGAGAGCAGGTATACAGTCAGGCACTAGGTTCAGGATGGAGAGCAGGTATACAGCCAGGCACTAGGTTCAGGATGGAGAGCAGGTACACAGCCAGGCACTAGGTTCAGGATGGAGAGCAGGTATACAGCCAGGCACTAGGTTCAGGATGGAGAGCAGGTATACAGCCAGGCACTAGGTTCAGGATGGAAAGCAGGTACACAGCCAGGCACTAGGTTCAGGATGGAGAGCAGGTACACAGCCAGGCACTAGGTTCAGGATGGAAAGCAGGTATACAGCCAGGCACTAGGTTCAGGATGGAGAGCAGGTATACAGCCAGGCACTAGGTTCAGGATGGAAAGCAGGTACACAGCCAGGCACTAGGTTCAGGATGGAGAGCAGGTACACAGCCAGGCACTAGGTTCAGGATGGAAAGCAGGTACACAGCCAGGCACTAGGTTCAGGATGGAGAGCAGGTACACAGCCAGGCACTAGGTTCAGGATGGAAAGCAGGTATACAGCCAGGCACTAGGTTCAGGATGGAGAGCAGGTATACAGCCAGGCACTAGGTTCAGGATGGAGAGCAGGTACACAGCCAGGCACTAGGTTCAGGATGGAGAGCAGGTACACAGCCAGGCACTAGGTTCAGGATGGAAAGCAGGTATACAGCCAGGCACTAGGTTCAGGATGGAGAGCAGGTATACAGCCAGGCACTAGGTTCAGGATGGAAAGCAGGTATACAGCCAGGCACTAGGTTCAGGATGGAGAGCAGGTACACAGCCAGGCACTAGGTTCAGGATGGAGAGCAGGTATACAGCCAGGCACTAGGTTCAGGATGGAGAGCAGGTACACAGCCAGGCACTAGGTTCAGGATGGAGAGCAGGTATACAGCCAGGCACTAGGTTCAGGATGGAGAGCAGGTATACAGCCAGGCACTAGGTTCAGGATGGAGAGCAGGTATACAGCCAGGCACTAGGTTCAGGATGGAGAGCAGGTACACAGCCAGGCACTAGGTTCAGGATGGAGAGCAGGTATACAGCCAGGCACTAGGTTCAGGATGGAAAGCAGGTACACAGCCAGGCACTAGGTTCAGGATGGAGAGCAGGTACACAGCCAGGCACTAGGTTCAGGATGGAGAGCAGGTACACAGCCAGGCACTAGGTTCAGGATGGAAAGCAGGTATACAGCCAGGCACTAGGTTCAGGATGGAGAGCAGGTATACAGCCAGGCACTAGGTTCAGGATGGAGAGCAGGTACACAGCCAGGCACTAGGTTCAGGATGGAGAGCAGGTACACAGCCAGGCACTAGGTTCAGGATGGAAAGCAGGTACACAGCCAGGCACTAGGTTCAGGATGGAGAGCAGGTACACAGCCAGGCACTAGGTTCAGGATGGAAAGCAGGTACACAGCCAGGCACTAGGTTCAGGATGGAGAGCAGGTACACAGCCAGGCACTAGGTTCAGGATGGAAAGCAGGTACACAGCCAGGCACTAGGTTCAGGATGGAGAGCAGGTACACAGCCAGGCACTAGGTTCAGGATGGAAAGCAGGTATACAGCCAGGCACTAGGTTCAGGATGGAGAGCAGGTATACAGCCAGGCACTAGGTTCAGGATGGAGAGCAGGTACACAGCCAGGCACTAGGTTCAGGATGGAGAGCAGGTACACAGCCAGGCACTAGGTTCAGGATGGAAAGCAGGTATACAGCCAGGCACTAGGTTCAGGATGGAGAGCAGGTATACAGCCAGGCACTAGGTTCAGGATGGAAAGCAGGTATACAGCCAGGCACTAGGTTCAGGATGGAGAGCAGGTACACAGCCAGGCACTAGGTTCAGGATGGAGAGCAGGTATACAGCCAGGCACTAGGTTCAGGATGGAGAGCAGGTACACAGCCAGGCACTAGGTTCAGGATGGAGAGCAGGTATACAGCCAGGCACTAGGTTCAGGATGGAGAGCAGGTATACAGCCAGGCACTAGGTTCAGGATGGAGAGCAGGTATACAGCCAGGCACTAGGTTCAGGATGGAGAGCAGGTACACAGCCAGGCACTAGGTTCAGGATGGAGAGCAGGTATACAGCCAGGCACTAGGTTCAGGATGGAAAGCAGGTACACAGCCAGGCACTAGGTTCAGGATGGAGAGCAGGTACACAGCCAGGCACTAGGTTCAGGATGGAGAGCAGGTATACAGCCAGGCACTAGGTTCAGGATGGAAAGCAGGTATACAGTCAGGCACTAGGTTCAGGATGGACAGCAGGTACACAGCCAGGCACTAGGTTCAGGATGGAGAGCAGGTATACAGCCAGGCACTAGGTTCAGGATGGAGAGCAGGTACACAGCCAGGCACTAGGTTCAGGATGGAGAGCAGGTATACAGCCAGGCACTAGGTTCAGGATGGACAGCAGGTACACAGCCAGGCACTAGGTTCAGGATGGAGAGCAGGTATACAGCCAGGCACTAGGTTCAGGATGGAGAGCAGGTACACAGCCAGGCACTAGGTTCAGGATGGAGAGCAGGTATACAGCCAGGCACTAGGTTCAGGATGGAAAGCAGGTACACAGCCAGGCACTAGGTTCAGGATGGAGAGCAGGTACACAGCCAGGCACTAGGTTCAGGATGGAAAGCAGGTATACAGCCAGGCACTAGGTTCAGGATGGAAAGCAGGTATACAGCCAGGCACTAGGTTCAGGATGGAGAGCAGGTACACAGCCAGGCACTAGGTTCAGGATGGAGAGCAGGTACACAGCCAGGCACTAGATTCAGGATGGAGAGCAGGTACACAGCCAGGCACTAGGTTCAGGATAGAGAGCAGGTATACAGCCAGGCACTAGGTTCAGGATGGAAAGCAGGTATACAGCCAGGCACTAGGTTCAGGATGGAGAGCAGGTATACAGTCAGGCACCCACAGAACTACAGCTGGAGAGCCATGAGAACTGAACCCCACGGAGCTCAATAGAACACTGAGCGCCCTCTGAACCGGGCGCTCAGTATTTATGTAAACTGTGGATGACGTCAGGGCGGCAACGCACGACGCCGGCTACGTGGTTGCTTAGCAACGCCATGTCGTGCGGAGTGGCGGCCGCCCGACAACCCGATGCCGCGGACCCGATGCAAGGGCCGACGCCGACACCAGTACAAAGAATCGGGGAACAGAGATTAAACATAAGAAATTATTTATTAACCCTTGGATTGTAGAAAATTGTCCATTGCATTGCAAAGTGGCTCTTATTTTAATCGACATTTACCTAAGAAGAAGTCCTTTATGTATACATGCTAGTAGAGAAACTGAGAGGTAATCCACTGTCTACTGCTAACAGAACCACACATATACTGTCTGAAACCCCAGTCATTTACCTCTGTCCACTGGCAGACACGGGGTTACACATGTACTGTCCAGCACCTTAGCCATATTCCACTGTCCACTGGTAGTTACAGAACATACATACACAATCTGAAACCTCAGTCATTTATCACTGTCCACTTGTAGCCATAGACTCATACATGCACTGTCTAGCACTCAAACCTTGTTCCACTGTACACTGTTAAATCCAGAACAATACACACTGTCTGAAAGGCTAACTTTCTTCTGTCCTAAATCTGACCCCCCAGTCTTGTTCCACTGGCCACTGGTAGCCACAGAATCACACATACACTGTCTGATACCCAGACTTGTTCTACTGCCCCCTGGTAGCCATACGACCACCACACACTTTATGAGACACCCATCCTTGTTCCATTGTTCACTGGTAGCCACAGAACAACACAAACACATCTGATACCACATATTTATTCTACTCTCCTGCTTGTAGCCTCAGCACCAAACCTAAACAGGAACTGACACAAACACCGGGCAGGGAGGTCACAATGAACGGGAAAAAGTCTCCCTTCAGAGAAGTCCAGAGCAAATGGCTTTTTATACGCTGGAGGGTGGACTCTGCTCATCAATGGGTTCATGGCTGATGGCAAAGGAACAGTCTCTCTCAACAAAAGAGAAGACCACGATGTTACAGAAATTATCTGCCTGTTCCGGCCACACCTGGGGGTGGCAGTAAGAAGGAGATATGCTAATATCTTCCATACTACCTCTCCAAGACATAGAGTGGGGCATGATTTTTGCAGGAGTGGCCATGTATCAAGTCTCTGCAAAGACTTTCACTTCCCACCCATTTACCGACATCTTCCCTGTCCTTCCTCCCTCTCAGATCACCTCACTGCCTTCTTCCCAGTCCTTCCTTCCTCCCCACTCACCATCTCCCCAGTCCTTCCTACCTCCCCATTCACAAACTGCCCAGTCCTTCCTTCCTTGTACCCTCACTGTTCACCACCTCCCTAGTCCTTCTTCCATCGAACCCTCCCCATTCACCATGTCCCCCAATCTTTCCTCCACTGTACCCTCACCATTCAACTTGACCCCAATAATTCCTCCATCGCACCCTCCCCATTCACCATGTCCTCAGTCTTTCTTCCCTCCCCATTCACCACGCATCCAGTCCCTCCTCCCTGTCATCCTCCCCATTTGCCATGCCCCCATCCCTTCTGCCCTTACACCCTCCTCATTCACCCTGTACACCGTCCTTCTTCCCTCCCTGTTTGGCATGTCCCCAGTCCTACTTTCCTCACACCCTCCCTATTCACCATGTCCCCCATTCCGTCCTCCCTCACACCCTCCCCATTCACCATGCCCCCAGTCCTTCCTCCCTCAAACCCTCCCCATTCACCATCTCCCCTGTCCTTCCTCCCTCACACTCACCCTATTGACCATGTCCCCTGTCCTTCCACCCTCACACTCACCCTATTGACCATGTCCCCAGTCCATCCTCCCTCACACCCTCCCCATTCACCATGTCCCCTGTCCTTCCTCCCTCACACTCACCCTATTGACCATGTCCCCTGTCCTTCCTCCCTCACACCCTCCCCATTCACCATGCCCCCAGTCCTTCCTCCCTCAAACCCTCCCCATTCACATCTCCCCTGTCCTCCCTCCCTCACACCCTCCCCATTCACCATGTCCCCAGTCCTTCCTCCCTCACACCCTCCCCATTCACCATGTCCCCAGTCCTTCCTCCCTCACACCCTCCCCATTCACCATGTCCCCTGTCCTTCCTCCCTCACACTCACCCTATTGACCATGTCCCCTGTCCTTCCTCCCTCACACCCTCCCCATTCACCATGTCCCCTGTCCTTCCTCCCTCACACCCTCCCCATTCACCATGTCCCCTGTCCTTCCTCCCTCACACCCTCCCCATTCACCATGTCCCCTGTCCTTCCTCCCTCACACCCTCCCCATTCACCATGTCCCCTGTCCTTCCTCCCTCACACCCTCCCCATTCACCATGTCCCCTGTCCTTCCTCCCTCACACCCTCCCCATTCACCATGTCCCCTGTCCTTCCTCCCTCACACTCACCCTATTGACCATGTCCCCTGTCCTTCCTCCCTCACACCCTCCCCATTCACCATGTCCCCTGTCCTTCCTCCCTCACACCCTCCCCATTCACCATGTCCCCTGTCCTTCCACCCTCACACCCTCCCCATTCACCATGTCCCCTGTCCTTCCTCCCTCACCCCCTCCCCATTCACCATGTCCCCTGTCCTTCCTCCCTCACACCCTCCCCATTCACCATGTCCCCTGTCCTTCCTCCCTCACACCCTCCCCATTCACCATGTCCCCTGTCCTTCCTCCCTCACACCCTCCCCATTCACCATGTCCCCTGTCCTTCCTCCCTCACACCCTCCCCATTCACCATGTCCCCTGTCCTTCCTCCCTCACACCCTCCCCATTCACCATGTCCCCTGTCCTTCCTCCCTCACACCCTCCCCATTCACCATGTCCCCAGTCCTTCCTCCCTCACACCCTCCCCATTCACCATGTCCCCTGTCCTTCCTCCCTCACACCCTCCCCATTCACCATGTCCCCTGTCCTTCCTCCCTCACACCCTCCCCATTCACCATGTCCCCTGTCCTTCCTCCCTCACACCCTCCCCATTCACCATGTCCCCTGTCCTTCCTCCCTCACACCCTCCCCATTCACCATGTCCCCTGTCCTTCCTCCCTCACACCCTCCCCATTCACCATGTCCCCTGTCCTTCCTCCCTCACACCCTCCCCATTCACCATGTCCCCTGTCCTTCCTCCCTCACACCCTCCCCATTCACCATGTCCCCTGTCCTTCCTCCCTCACACCCTCCCCATTCACCATGTCCCCTGTCCTTCCTCCCTCACACCCTCCCCATTCACCATGTCCCCTGTCCTTCCTCCCTCACACCCTCCCCATTCACCATGTCCCCTGTCCTTCCTCCCTCACACCCTCCCCATTCACCATGTCCCCAGTCCTTCCTCCCTCACACCCTCCCTGTTCTCTATGCCCCCACTCCTCCTTCCCTCACACCCTCCCCATTCACCATGTCCCCTGTCCTTCCTCCCTCACACCCTCCCCATTCACCATGTCCCCAGTCCTTCCTCCCTCACACCCTCCCAATTCACCATGTCCCCTGTCCTTCCTCCCTCACACCCTCCCTGTTCTCTATGCCCCCACTCCTCCTTCCCTCACACCCTCCCCATTCACCATGTCCCCTGTCCTTCCTCCCTCACACCCTCCCCATTCACCATGTCCCCAGTCCTTTCTCCCTCACACCCTCCCCATTCACCATGTCCCCAGTCCTTCCTCCCTCACACCCTCCCCATTCACCATGTCCCCTGTCCTTCCTCCCTCACACCCTCCCCATTCACCATGTCCCCTGTCCTTCCTCCTTCACACCCTCCCCATTCACCATGTCCCCTTGTCCTTCCTCCCTCACACCCTCCCCATTCACCATGTCCCCTTGTCCTTTCTCCCTCACACCCTCCCCATTCACCATGTCCCCAGTCCTTCCTCCCTCACACCCTCCCCATTCACCATGTCCCCAGTCCTTCCTCCCTCACACCCTCCCCATTCACCATGTCCCCTGTCCTTCCTCCCTCACACCCTCCCCATTCACCATGTCCCCTGTCCTTCCTCCCTCACACCCTCCCCATTCACCATGTCCCCTGTCCTTCCTCCCTCACACCCTCCCCATTCACCATGTCCCCAGTCCTTCCACCCTCACACCCTCCCCATTCACCATGTCCCCTGTCCTTCCTCCCTCACACCCTCCCCATTCACCATGTCCCCTGTCCTTCCTCCCTCACACCCTCCCCATTCACCATGTCCCCAGTCCTTCCTCCCTCACACCCTCCCCATTCACCATGTCCCCAGTCCTTCCTCCCTCACACCCTCCCCATTCACCATGTCCCCTGTCCTTCCTCCTTCACACCCTCCCCATTCACCATGTCCCCTTGTCCTTCCTCCCTCACACCCTCCCCATTCACCATGTCCCCTTGTCCTTTCTCCCTCACACACTCCCCATTCACCATGTCCCCTGTCCTTCCTCCCTCACACCCTCCCCATTCACCATGTCCCCTGTCCTTCCTCCCTCACACCCTCCCCATTCACCATGTCCCCTGTCCTTCCTCCCTCACACCCTCCCCATTCACCATGTCCCCAGTCCTTCCACCCTCACACCCTCCCCATTCACCATGTCCCCTGTCCTTCCTCCCTCACACCCTCCCCATTCACCATGTCCCCTGTCCTTCCTCCCTCACACCCTCCCCATTCACCATGTCCCCTGTCCTTCCTCCCTCACACCCTCCCCATTCACCATGTCCCCTGTCCTTCCTCCCTCACACCCTCCCCATTCACCATGTCCCCAGTCCTTCCTCCCTCACACCCTCCCCATTCACCATGTCCCCTGTCCTTCCACCCTCACACCCTCCCCATTCACCATGTCCCCTGTCCTTCCTCCCTCACATCCTCCCCATTCACCATGTCCCCTGTCCTTCCTCCCTCACACCCTCCCCATTCACCATGTCCCCAGTCCTTCCTCCCTCACACCCTCCCCATTCACCATGTCCCCAGTCCTTCCTCCCTCACACCCTCCCCATTCACCATGTCCCCTGTCCTTCCTCCTTCACACCCTCCCCATTCACCATGTCCCCTTGTCCTTCCTCCCTCACACCCTCCCCATTCACCATGTCCCCTTGTCCTTTCTCCCTCACACCCTCCCCATTCACCATGTCCCCAGTCCTTCCTCCCTCACACCCTCCCCATTCACCATGTCCCCTGTCCTTCCTCCCTCACACCCTCCCCATTCACCATGTCCCCAGTCCTTCCTCCCTCACACCCTCCCTGTTCTCTATGCCCCCACTCCTCCTTCCCTCACACCCTCCCCATTCACCATGTCCCCTGTCCTTCCTCCCTCACACCCTCCCCATTCACCATGTCCCCTGTCCTTCCTCCCTCACACCCTCCCCATTCACCATGTCCCCTGTCCTTCCTCCCTCACACCCTCCCCATTCACCATGTCCCCTGTCCTTCCTCCCTCACACCCTCCCCATTCACCATGTCCCCTGTCCTTCCTCCCTCACACCCTCCCCATTCACCATGTCCCCAGTCCTTCCACCCTCACACCCTCCCCATTCACCATGTCCCCAGTCCTTCCTCCCTCACACCCTCCCCATTCACCATGTTCCCTGTCCTTCCTCCCTCACACCCTCCCCATTCACCATGTCCCCTGTCCTTTCTCCCTCACACCCTCCCCATTCACCATGTCCCCTGTCCTTCCTCCCTCACACCCTCCCCATTCACCATGTCCCCTGTCCTTCCTCCCTCACACCCTCCCCATTCACCATGTCCCCTGTCCTTCCTCCCTCACACCCTCCCCATTCACCATGTCCCCAGTCCTTCCTCCCTCACACCCTCCCCATTCACCATGTCCCCTGTCCTTCCTCCCTCACACCCTCCCCATTCACCATGTCCCCTTGTCCTTCCTCCCTCACACCCTCCCCATTCACCATGTCCCCAGTCCTTCCTCCCTCACACCCTCCCCATTCACCATGTCCCCTGTCCTTCCTCCCTCACACCCTCCCCATTCACCATGTCCCCAGTCCTTCCTCCCTCACACCCTCCCAATTCACCATGTCCCCTGTCCTTCCTCCCTCACACCCTCCCTGTTCTCTATGCCCCCACTCCTCCTTCCCTCACACCCTCCCCATTCACCATGTCCCCTGTCCTTCCTCCCTCACACCCTCCCCATTCACCATGTCCCCAGTCCTTCCTCCCTCACACCCTCCCCATTCACCATGTCCCCTGTCCTTCCTCCCTCACACCCTCCCCATTCACCATGTCCCCTGTCCTTCCTCCCTCACACCCTCCCCATTCACCATGTCCCCTGTCCTTCCTCCTTCACACCCTCCCCATTCACCATGTCCCCTTGTCCTTCCTCCCTCACACCCTCCCCATTCACCATGTCCCCTTGTCCTTTCTCCCTCACACCCTCCCCATTCACCATGTCCCCAGTCCTTCCTCCCTCACACCCTCCCCATTCACCATGTCCCCAGTCCTTCCTCCCTCACACCCTCCCCATTCACCATGTCCCCTGTCCTTCCTCCCTCACACCCTCCCCATTCACCATGTCCCCAGTCCTTCCTCCCTCACACCCTCCCCATTCACCATGTCCCCTGTCCTTCCTCCCTCACACCCTCCCCATTCACCATGTCCCCTGTCCTTCCTCCCTCACACCCTCCCCATTCACCATGTCCCCTGTCCTTCCTCCCTCACACCCTCCCCATTCACCATGTCCCCAGTCCTTCCACCCTCACACCCTCCCCATTCACCATGTCCCCTGTCCTTCCTCCCTCACACCCTCCCCATTCATCATGTCCCCTGTCCTTCCTCCCTCACACCCTCCCCATTCACCATGTCCCCAGTCCTTCCTCCCTCACACCCTCCCCATTCACCATGTCCCCAGTCCTTCCTCCCTCACACCCTCCCCATTCACCATGTCCCCTGTCCTTCCTCCTTCACACCCTCCCCATTCACCATGTCCCCTTGTCCTTCCTCCCTCACACCCTCCCCATTCACCATGTCCCCAGTCCTTCCTCCCTCACACCCTCCCCATTCACCATGTCCCCTGTCCTTCCTCCCTCACACCCTCCCCATTCACCATGTCCCCAGTCCTTCCTCCCTCACACCCTCCCTGTTCTCTATGCCCCCACTCCTCCTTCCCTCCTACCCCTCCGTTCTTCACGTCCCCACCACTCCTTCCCTTTTAAGCCTTTAAGTACCAGAGAGGACTGCACTGCATTGCACCGCACTCCCCTCTGGTCCATCACCCCTTGGGGACCAAAAGAGCATTCAACACATTGGTTCAGAATGCTTTTCACAACCCTCTAGTCCTCAAGGGGTTAAAGATTGAAAATGTTACTTTTAAACTGATCAGTTAACTGGTAAAAACTAAATGGAAGAGGTGGTAAATAGCTTCAAAAAAATGTCAGACTGCAAAAAAAATAAATAAGTAAAGTAGAAAATAACCTGTCTCTTGCTACTTAACTTATGATCAACAATGCCTTTTGGGAACAAGTACATCAGATCCAGAGCTCATTAACTTAATGGGATAGTCACTGATTCTTAAATAATTTTAGACAGCTACGCCGAGTAATTTCCTAAGTCCATCATGTACCTTTTTGTTTATGTGTTTAAGAAAGAACATTCTGTGTGTAGTGAAAAACACGGCCACATTTTTCACAGCACATTGCTATAAAAACCTGCAATTGGCATTTCGGGTTAGTTTACGTTATCTATTTTTGAAAACAGAAATGATGTGGTTGAGAGACCAAAATGTAAGTCCTACTGCCGAATAATATGGAGGTATCATGTTTTCTCTGGCAAATCATACCTACTTTGTAGGTGGGAATGGAAAATAAAAGAAACTCTTTTTCTATTCACCCAAATAGGCTTAAGCTCCCTGGAGTTTTACACTGCTGCAACTAGTTAAGATATTTTGGAGAGTGAAAGATTTGGACACACATGAAGCCTCTGGAGATTGGACTCTGTCACAGGAAGGACATACATGGTTACAAAGAAGTGACTATCAGACACGCAGTCAAGATTATGAAAATGTAATACCATAGATACATAGTAAAACATAGTAACATAGTAAATTAGGTTGAAAAAAGACACAAGTCCATCAAGTTCAACCTTCGCCTCATACTTCAGTAACTGAGAACTTTATAGCTTTTCTGCTACCAATTAAATTAGTCTTTATCAGACCTTCCTGATCAGCCTACTGATAAACAGTATAACTCTGTATGTTCTCTTTTGAAAGAAATTTATCTAATCTTCTCTTAAATGTATCCATTGTATCTGCCATAACTACCTCCCTGGGCAATGAATTCCACAATTTGACAGACCTTACCGTAAAATAACCCTTCCTCTGCTGAAGTTTAAACCTCCTTTCCTCTAATCTCAAGGGGTGTCCCCTGGTCACCTGATCAGGCCTTGGAATAAATAGCTCACAGCAGAGATCCTAGATACCGTTTCTAGTATTTAAAGGGATGAAAGGAACACAAGACCTAAATTACAACTTGCTCTTGCAAGTTGCAACTTGAAATGGGATATTGTAACAATGTATTTATTGATTATGTTTTCCAGATCATGACGGGTCTTATGAAACATGGCTCTGTGTGTGTGCTTTTTGATCGGTCTGGGGAAAACATTTCTTGCTGAGACATTTACAGCAGAACAGGGATGTTCAACAGCGCTCCTTAACCCCTTAACGACCCTTGACGTACCAGGACCGTCAAGGGTAAATTTGCTTTAAGGACCAGTGACGGTCCTGGTACGTCAAGTGTTAAATGGTAGCAGTGCGCCGCCGTGCACGCTGCTACCATTCAATCCAGGCTGAGACTGAGCGGTCCAGTACCGGACCGTTCAGTCTCAGCCTCCGTCGGTTGTGCCAGGTCATGTGATCGCTGCGTCAGCAATCACATGTACCGGCATTCTAAAACAATGAATGAGGCAGTGCTACTTACTGCCTCTAGTGTCTCCTCTCTGCCAATGCGTCCCTTACATCAAAGTAAGGGACAGAAAGCAGGGAGGAGACACCTAGTGGAAATAAAAAATACAGCAGCTGGGGGTGTTAACCCCTTCACTGCTGGTGCAGGAGGATGGCTAGATGCAGGTCAATTTCTGACCTGCTAAACACTTTTTTTTTTTTTTTTTTTTTTTTTTAAATAAAAACAACACACTTTTTTTTTTTTACAAATAAAATATTTTATTTAAAAAAAAAAAAACATCTCAAGAAACAAAATTGGAAGTGTGACTGTTGTGGAGTCATGTAATACACTTACACACACCGCCAAATGTAATGAACAAAAAAGTGGGAAAATAGGGTGGGAAAAAGAGACATGGGGATTTTCACCCAGGGGGGACAGTGGCCACTTTAAACTACGCATTTTGTAGGTATGACTGACCGGTCATACCTTTCATGCAGTCTCCATAAAAATTTAACCCTTTGCGCCCAATTGATCCCAAGAGAAAAAACAAAAATGGTGGGTTTTTTACATTTTTTTTACCTTTTTCTTTAATTTTAATAAAGTAAATGGTGGGTTATCCATATAAATAGGGTATCAAATGAAAGCCCTATTTGTTTGTAAAAAAAACAGTATATAATTTATGGGGGTGGTATAAAAGCCTAAGAGGGAAAACACTGTTGAACAAAGGCATAGTCAAAAAGGTCAGAATTGCTCCGGTCCTTAAGTCAAATCCACCTCTGATTTTCCCAGTCCTTAAGGGGTTAAGGTCTTCTAGAAAACCATCTTTGAAGGACATCCGCAATTGACATTCCTGGGAACTCTGGTTATAAGACTTTATTACCGGGTCTCTGGGAACAGGGAACAGTCTCTGGTTTGCTGGGTTCCCTGGTAACCCTGCCTACGGCCAGTCAACTACTGTGCCTGTTCCACATACTTCCCTGCCCATTTCAAGATAAACCCTGCCTTTCTACCAAGTAATCCCATCCACCCCAATAAATCCCCACTCAAATTATGACATTCATTTTCATCCCTACTAGATATTCCAGGAGGGTTGAGCTTGACTGTTCCCAGGTATGCCAAGCTAGGCCTAAAGCCTAGATTCAGTAAAGTAAGAATTTAATTTTGGCTGGTAAAAGAACAGCAAAAAGGCTATTGTTTTTAATTTTGGTGACTTGCTGCTATATAGACCTCTCTGTACTCCTGCCTATGTCCATTTTGGATACATACGAAGTTCAACAAAAACACAGTAACAAAGCATTGGAAACTACCACATACAGCATGGCCTTTCCCTCCCCAGTGGAGTGGCCAATGAGCAAGCTTCCTAAGTGCAAAAAAAATGTCCATGAAACCGCCTTCAAAAATATAATAATTCAAATAAATGCCAAATCTACCTGCTTGACATTCAATCACGAAGGGGATATATTAAAGTATCAAGAAGTGAATACTAATTCATTTATTGTGCAAACGGAGTGCGAAGGTGGTTTAAAGAGGAGGACGGAGTACTCTGCCTGCAGTCAATGAAAGAGGAGGACACTGAATTGGCGGACCTGAATCTGTAGGTAACATATATATACATCGGGGAGTTATCCTCTGTTGCCATACAAGTGGTCTGACAGTATTCCGTTATTAAAGGAAGACGGGAGAGTCAAGTAGTTGAAGTATTATTGACTAAATAGCTGCACGCATTTCCATATAGCACCCCACTGCTGCTGAGAATTTTGTTGCACAAGAGAAATACAATATTGCGATACTTCTATGATACTGCTACTATGTTGCTATCAGTAGCATCCCCAGGAAGGTGTTTTTAGTGAGATTTTTGCAGCAAGACTTTTATTTTGTATGTCAAGTGCACTAACATCTATATAGCTCCAGAGAAGTATATTTCATTCAAGCGCTTTATCGTTGTATATGCACTTTTTGCTGTTGTCTCATTTATTGCTGTGTTGTTATATATGTTTTTTATAGATAAATTTTTTAATAAACAGTATATTTTATATACAGTCGGTTGTAGCGCTCTCCTGTTGTTGGAGTTGATATTTGGTTACTCGGTACACTAAACGAGTTTGGGATTGTAGCAATATAATCTACTGTATATGCGGTGAATGGTGGTGACTCTTTGTACACACGGATCGCCATGATCACAGGTTTTGTTGTTCATTTGATACATATACATATACATACAGGGTGCATTGTCCTTTTAGGGGGATCAGGCATCCCTTGGTGGGCCACCCACTCACATACCTCCCAACATTTTAAATTGCCAAAGAGGGACACTTGTGTTTTAGGAGGTGTGGCTGGGGGTGCGGCTGGTAGGCGGGGCATTACCGGGGATTTTTAGGCTATTTCATGACCTATTCATACCTCTTTGTGTAACCTAATAAATGACTTATAACAAGTCCAAAGTATTTTATTTACACAGACTAATTTATAAACACATATACTGACTCTTAAACAAACAATAATGCAAGTTATATTGCTGTAGAACAATGTGATACACTTATCCACACACCATTCAGTCTGATCTCCTAAAAAGTGGGACATCAGAGTGGGAAAGAGGGACAGAGGGATTTGGGTCTAAAAGAGGGACTGTCCCTCCTAAAGAGGGACACTTGGGAGGTATGCACTCATGGGTTGGTAGGGAGACCATATGATCTCACCTCTCGAGTCCACAACTCTGTGGATGTGAGGCACAACTCACTCACCAGAAGTGAAGCAGTGAACACTGGGTCCTCTCAGTGAAAAACCTTATGTAAATTAAAATAAAGCCCTTTTAGCAAAATTAAACTTTTAATTGTTTTAGGTCGATGTCTCTGTTCTGATGTTGAACCTGGAGGAAGGTATTAAATGGATAGTAATGGTTGCTTTTAACAAATGTTAATATTGTAGACATTAAAAATATTAATAAAATGAGGTATGTCCCATCTCTCAAACACGTAGTTTGAGAGATCTAAGCGTCTAAAGCGCTCTAGCTGACAGAAGCAGACCCTGGTCCTGGGACCGGCCAGTGGCTCTTAAGCAGAGCCGAAATAGCGTTATATAGAAAGAAATACTTCATTGGAACGGTCTACAAAGTGCGTTTGCAAACGAGGCACACTTTGAAGTATTTCTTTCTATATAGAGCTATTTTGTCTCTGCTTTTTTCTACTTTGATTTTTACTCCATGTAATTTGCCTTATTAAGCACAAGGGAAAAAAAAAAAAAAAAAAAGTATGAAAACTATGTTTACAGTCAAAATTGATTTCATAGTTAACGAACTCTAAGGCCTGTATTTACTAGGGAACATCATTTTATGAACAAAATAGGAGGGCAAGAACATATTTGCTCATTTTCTGTTTTGGTAATAAAAATGAGGATTATATGAAAACTCTGAAGAACTTTTGTGCATTTTTACTTGTTTCTGCTAACTGCATAACCTCATTTAGTAACTCCGCTATCTGAATGGAGGTACCACACAGAGAGACTACCGTACTGTGCTTGTTCCTATTTATTTTATATACTTACACGCTGATATGCATTTATTATTGCACTCCCCTCTGGTCCTTATATAGCTAACGATCATTGCATTAAATCGTTAGTGTAAAGTATTAAGATGCTTCCACGTTTTTTTAATAATGATAATACAGAGAGGAAATAATGAACTTCTCATTAACATTTTCAAACATAATAAATATCTGTCAACACAAATTTTTTGGCATTCAGTATTTTTTATTACCGTAAAATCTCAGGTATGATACGCACCTGTGTATAACACGCAGGTGTATATTATACACAAGATTTTGGGGAAAACAAGAGTGTCTATGTATAATACGCCCCCTTGTTTTCCCCATTGCTTCCAAAAAAATGTAATGCTGGCGATCCCTTCCCTCCCCCGGCGCTATCCGCTTTCATAATAAAACTATAAAGCTTACTGGGGTCTGTAGGCAAACTTCATGTGCATCTGGGTAAATCTCTGCGGGCGGCATGCTTGCATTTGCCGGCCGGCCGCCCGCCCGCTTCCTTCCATGGCTTTCAGGACCTTCTGCCTCTAGCCAATGGTACACAGGGCATTACTATTGGCTGGAGGCAGAAGGTCCTGAAAGCCATGGAAGGAAGCGGGTGGGCGGCCGGCAAAGGCAAGCATGCCGCCCGCAGAGATTTACCCAGATGCACATGAAGTTTGCCTACAGACCTCAGTAAGCTTTATAGCTTTATTATGAAAGCAGATAGCGCCGGGGGAGAGAAGGGATCGCCAGCATTAAAAAAAATTCTTAAAAAAAAATCTCTTGTGTATAATACGCACCCCTCACTTCACATAAGGTGAAGTGGGGTAAAATTGTGCGTATTATACCCGAGATTTTACGGTAAATCCTCCAAACATTATCTAATTGCTTCCATAAATAATGAGGGAAAAAAAGGTACATTGTTCAGTGAGCAATTTGTAAATCTATCTATATTATTTGAGATCATTTATAATAAACTTTATTTGTAGTATGTGCATTTCATAATATGAGACGACATATGCGTTTAATTATAAATCTGTTGAACACGTTATTTCCATCCTAATTTAACTGGAGTAAATCTCCAATCTACCACCTCCCCACCGAAAGTGAGAATAGATATGCAGTACAGTCAACAAGAGAGTGTGGCATTTATATATTATAAAAGAAGAAATAATGCTTTTAGTATGTGTCAGGGTGAAAAAAGCATAACAAAGACCATTTATTTGCAGTTCTTGAGGAGCCTATTAATCATTTTCCTAGTATTCAACACATTTATTTTCCACAATCTTGCCAAAGTGCTAGAAGGGGCCGGCTCTTCTTTCCTGTTTCGAGAATGCAAGATGCATGGGTTCAGAATATAGTGAACTCCTTTCTGCAGGGGCTTCGGTTTATTAACCCCTTAAGGACCAGTGGTCCTGGGACGTTTCCGTCCCATAAGGACTGCTTTGATCCTTGTCGACCCACCGGTACACGTGACCTGTTGTGTGTATTGGCGCGTCACTTTGAGGCCTGAAAGAGATCGCTCCAATCTTGGAACGGTCAATTATAGGCCATATTTTTACTATGACCGTCATTGGTCCTTAAGGGTATAAGGACCAATGACAGTCAGATTATGTCATGTAGTCCTTAAGGGGTTAAAGTAAATCGTTTATTTACATTTTTCAGCAAGTACAAAGAAATGTGAACAGCTCCGGCACTCAAAGGGTTAAACAGAGCAGCAGTAAAGTGGGAAGACCAACATTAAAAATAATAATCATTATTGTACCATACTTCTAAGGGAAAAACCCAACAGTAGAAGCATAAATCACTATGGTAGTGGTGGTGGTAGCAGGGTTAATGGACTTCCTCTTTTAACCCTTACCCTCTTAATTGCAGGGTGAATGGGAAAAAAGGTTTATGGGTCCAGGACCCCCAGAGTTTAGCAACCCTGGTTTTTTATTTGTTATTCGATTATTTAAATGCAAGAATATGCTATTTTAGTCTGTGTGTGTGTGTGTGTGTGTGTGTGTCTGTGTGTGTGTGTGTGTGTGTGTGTCTGTGTGTGTGTCTGTGTGTGTGTGTGTGTGTGTGTGTCTGTCTGTGTGTATCTGTGTGTGTCTGTCTGTCTGTCTGTGTCTGTCTGTCTGTCTGTGTCTGTCTGTGGGTGTGCTTCTGGTTAGCTGTCAGTCCCGACCCTGGGAGGCAAGTGGGCAGAGATCAGTCACTCTCTGAGAATCAATGGAGGCAATTTTCACAGGAGTGGGCAGCACGATTTATAGTGGTGGCAATTTTTGCAGGTGTGGGCAGGGAGGTGAAGCCCTTTTCCCACTCATGTGAAAATCGATGCAGTGAGATTTATTCATTCAGTGGTACAGTAGGTCCTCCATGTGCAATGGGCTGGGCAATGCCATGCACCAATCCCTTTTCAATACTAAAATGGCTAATGCCCATCCATGGTGTAGACCATAGGTGAGCACTGTAACTATTACAGAACAACTCCAAAGAAAAGCATGCAAGGGACCTCTGAACTGCAAAGAGGCTCATGAAAAATGCAAAGAAAAAAAAAAAGAAAAAATTAAAATGACGCCATATTGCGGCCAATTGAACCAAGCCCTTTGTGAGAAACATTTTATTCAAAGGGATGAGCAGAAAAAATGGAGCAAATTTAGCAAAGTAAAATATTTTTTCCATTAAAGGCCATACCAGGGAACTTCTGAAATGAGCTCACCCTGAGATGTTTGAAATATTAACCCTTAATACTCCAAAGAAAGTAGATATTAGGTGCTATATCAATGTTTGTTCTAGGTCAGAGATGATTCAGTCAGTTATCAAGGAACCTTTAACATACTACAGTTCTGATATATCACATCTTACACGCTATAACATATTAACAGTTCTGTGATATCACTTCTTATACACTATAACATTCTACAGTTCTGATATCACTTCTTATACACTATAACATTCTACAGTTCTGTGATATCACTTCTTATACACTATAATATTCTACAGTTCTGATATATCACTTCTTATACACTATAACATTCTACAGTTCTGTGTTATCACTTCTTATACACTATAACATTCTACAGTTCTGATATCACTTCTTATACACTATAACATTCTACAGTTCTGTGATATCACTTCTTATACACTTTAACATTCTACAGTACTGATATATCACTTCTTATACACTATAACATTCTACAGTTCTGATATCACTTCTTATACACTATAACATTCTACAGTTCTGTGATATCACTTCTTATACACTTTAACATTCTACAGTACTGATATATCACTTCTTATACACTATAACATTCTACAGTTCTGATATCACTTCTTATACACTATAACATTCTACAGTTCTGTGATATCACTTCTTATACACTTTAACATTCTACAGTACTGATATATCACTTCTTATACACTATAACAGTCTACAGTTCTGATATCACTTCTTATACACTATAACATTCTACAGTTCTGTGATATCACTTCTTATACACTATAATATTCTACAGTTCTGATATATCACTTCTTATACACTATAACATTCTACAGTTCTGTGTTATCACTTCTTATACACTATAACATTCTACAGTTCTGATATCACTTCTTATACACTATAACATTCTACAGTTCTGTGATATCACTTCTTATACACTATAACATTCTACAGTTCTGTGTTATCACTTCTTATACACTATAACATGATACAGTTCTGTGCTATCACTTCTTATACACTATAACATGATACAGTTCTGATATCACTTCTTATACACTATAACATTCTACAGTTCTGTGATATCACTTCTTATACACTATAACATTCTACAGTTCTGTGCTATCACTTCTTATACATTATAACATTATACAGTTCTGTGATATCGCTTCTTATACACTATAACATGATACAGTTCTGAGATATCACTTCTTATACACTATAACATTCTACAGTTCTATTATATAACTTCTTATACACTATAACATTCTACAGTTCTATTATATAACTTCTTATACACTATAACATTCTACAGTTGTGTGATATCACTTCTTATACACTATAACATGATACAGTTCTGATATCACTTCTTATACACTATAACATGATACAGTTCTGATATCACTTCTTATACACTATAACATTCTACAGTTCTGATATCACTTCTTATACACTATAACATTCTACAGTTCTGTGCTATCACTTCTTATACATTATAACATTATACAGTTCTGTGATATCGCTTCTTATACACTATAACATGATACAGTTCTGAGATATCACTTCTTATACACTATAACATTCTACAGTTCTATTATATAACTTCTTATACACTATAACATTCTACAGTTCTATTATATAACTTCTTATACACTATAACATTCTACAGTTGTGTGATATCACTTCTTATACACTATAACATGATACAGTTCTGATATCACTTCTTATACACTATAACATGATACAGTTCTGATATCACTTCTTATACACTATAACATTCTACAGTTCTGATATCACTTCTTATACACTATAACATTCTACAGTTCTGAGATATCACTTCTTATACACTATAACATGATACAGTTCTGAGATATCACTTCTTATACACTATAACATTCTACAGTTCTGAGATATCACTTCTTATACACTATAACATTCTACAGTTCTATTATATAACTTCTTATACACTATAACATTCTACAGTTCTATTATATAACTTCTTATACACTATAACATTCTACAGTTGTGTGATATCACTTCTTATACACTATAACATGATACAGTTCTGATATCACTTCTTATACACTATAACATGATACAGTTCTGATATCACTTCTTATACACTATAACATTCTACAGTTCTGATATCACTTCTTATACACTATAACATTCTACAGTTCTGTGCTATCACTTCTTATACATTATAACATTATACAGTTCTGTGATATCGCTTCTTATACACTATAACATGATACAGTTCTGAGATATCACTTCTTATACACTATAACATTCTACAGTTCTATTATATAACTTCTTATACACTATAACATTCTACAGTTCTATTATATAACTTCTTATACACTATAACATTCTACAGTTGTGTGATATCACTTCTTATACACTATAACATGATACAGTTCTGATATCACTTCTTATACACTATAACATGATACAGTTCTGATATCACTTCTTATACACTAACATTCTACAGTTCTGATATCACTTCTTATACACTATAACATTCTACAGTTCTGAGATATCACTTCTTATACACTATAACATGATACAGTTCTGAGATATCACTTCTTATACACTATAACATTCTACAGTTCTGAGATATCACTTCTTATACACTATAACATTCTACAGTTCTATTATATAACTTCTTATACACTATAACATTCTACAGTTCTATTATATAACTTCTTATACACTATAACATTCTACAGTTGTGTGATATCACTTCTTATACACTATAACATGATACAGTTCTGATATCACTTCTTATACACTATAACATGATACAGTTCTGATATCACTTCTTATACACTATAACATTCTACAGTTCTGATATCACTTCTTATACACTATAACATTCTACAGTTCTGTGCTATCACTTCTTATACATTATAACATTATACAGTTCTGTGATATCGCTTCTTATACACTATAACATGATACAGTTCTGAGATATCACTTCTTATACACTATAACATTCTACAGTTCTATTATATAACTTCTTATACACTATAACATTCTACAGTTGTGTGATATCACTTCTTATACACTATAACATGATACAGTTCTGATATCACTTCTTATACACTATAACATTCTACAGATCTATTATATATCTTCTTATACACTATAACATTCTACAGTTCTGATATCACTTCTTATACACTATAACATGTTACAGTTCTGATATCACTTCTTATACACTATAACATTCTACAGTTCTGAGATATCACTTCTTATACACTATAACATTCTATAGTTCTGTGATATTTCTTCTTATACACTATAACATTCTACAGTTCTGAGATATCACTTCTTATACACTATAACATTCTACAGTTCTAATATATCGCTTCTTATACACTAACATTCTACAGTTCTGATATCACTTCTTATACACTATAACATTCTATAGTTCTGTGATATTTCTTCTTATACACTATAACATTCTACAGTTCTGAGATATCACTTCTTATACACTATAACATTCTACAGTTCTAATATATCGCTTCTTATACACTATAACATTCTACAGTTCTGATATCACTTCTTATACACTATAACATTCTACAGTTCTATTATATAATTTCTTATACACTATAACATTCTACAGTTCTAATATATCGCTTCTTATACACTATAACATTCTACAGTTCTGATATCACTTCTTATACACTATAACATTCTACAGTTCTATTATATAACTTCTTATACACTATAAAATTCTACAGTTCTGATATCACTTCTTATACGCTATAACATTCTACAGTTCTGAGATATCACTTCTTATACAATATAACATTCTATAGTTCTGTGATATTTCTTCTTATACACTATAACATTCTACAGTTCTGAGATATCACTTCTTATACACTATAACATTCTACAGTTCTAATATATCGCTTCTTATACACTATAACATTCTACAGTTCTGATATCACTTCTTATACACTATACCATTCTACAGTTTTGAGATATCATTTCTTATACACTATAACATAACATTCTACAGTTCTGATATATCACTTCTTATACACTAACATTCTACAGTTCTGTGATATCACTTCTTATACAATAACATTCTACAGTTCTATTATATAACTTCTTATACACTATAACATTCTACAGTTCTATTATATAACTTCTTATACACTATAACATTCTACAGTTCTGATATATCACTTCTTATACACTATAACATTCTACAGTTGTGTGATATCACTTCTTATACACTTTAACATTCTACAGTTGTGTGATATTGCTTCTTATACACTATAACATTCTAGACATACTCAAAAGAACTGAATACCTTTCTTAACAAAAATAAATAAATAAATAATCAGGTAATTAGAATAAAATCAGTTGTCATTTTGAAGTTATGAAATCTATTTTCCACCTTAACCCTCTGGCACTCAAAGGGTTAAGTCAAAATTGGAAATGGCTTTAAACAGAATTGTTGCCTTTCTTTGGATCAACACATGAGGTATGACTACAACTCCCATCATCCTCAGATGGACAACTGTGGATCCAAAGCTATGAAACCAGTTTCACCGGTGGGATGTAGGCTACCCTCCCTTGTTAGAACCTGCTTGAATGTTAATTTAGTTATACGATATGGAATATGTTCACTGAGCCAACTGGAAACCAGATTATAAACCATAAGGAAAAAGTAAACATCTATATGCACATACAGAGTGGAAACAGCCTGTGTAAGTCTTCCTCTAATCATACTAAAAGTGTTCCTTTTAGAATTCATCTTCTGTAATGTTGTATTAAAAATGTGATCCTTTATATTGCTTTTTTATCTGAGCACAATTTACAAATGCAGCTCAGTAAAAAGCACACATGCAGTCACCTCGGGAAAGGACGGATAGGCCACTTTTTTTAAGGCGGGTGCACAGCAGGTCAGTCTCTGATGTGGGAGCAGAGAGGAAAGAAACAATATTATTCCTACAGTAATACTGTTGGATAAACTGTGTCAGAGGGCTTCAGTACATGGATCCAACTGGTAATAAGTCATCCGTGGATCTGATGAAAAGAGGGCTTTTTGTGGAAGTCTATTAAAAAATCAGCAACCTTTACCTACACTATTCTATATAATAATTCGCTACAATGTTTGTCAGAAGCCGTCATGCGCAGTGGAGACTGCCCAAAAACACAGAATGCTGGGACATGTAGGAATGCTGGGAGGTGTAGGAATGCTGGAAGCAGTCCCTTTAAAATGCTATTTGGATGAAAATTCATGTTTAAAGTGTTCCCTGCACCCTATTTCTGGACAGACTGCGGGTACAGCTCTGTACCCACAGTCCATCAATCTGCCTCTGCTCCCCTCCCTCTGTCCAGCCTCCTCCAATGATGGAGGCTTTCTGCCTGTAAGCTGGAGCGATCTTATTGGCCAGAAATCACTCCAGCTTACACATAGAAAGCCTTCATCATTGGAGGAGGATGGATAGAGGGAGGGGATTAGAGGCAGAGTGACAGACTGAGGTTACAAAGCTGGAAGTAGAGTGCAGGGAACTCATTAAACATTAATTTTCACCCAAATAGCATTTTAAAAAAACAAAAGAATACAGTAACTAATAAGACTAATTTGTATAGTGGTGATAAGATCCCCTTTAATTGCTTTAGGACTTAAGGTGATATACGAGCAAATAGTTTTTTGATTACCTAAGTGAGCAAAAAAAAAAAAAAAAAGCCAGCAAAAAATGTTTAACCCCTTAAGGACCACATGGTCTGGGGCTCACTATAGTCACTTTCTTTTTTTGCACGGCTGGGATCACAGAATGGTGTGCCGTCCAGCCTTGACCCCTTGCTCACAGTGCTTAGAGATAATCTGCACCTCACTGATGAGACCCAACAAGGCCAAAACGTACGTCTGGGCTGCTTCTCTTGTTCAGAGAGGAATTGCCTGGCATTTCATGGTTGGACTGCTGTTATGGCAGGACCAGTATGATATACTTTATGATATTTCCTCTCTGTACAAGGCACCAGTGAGCTAAGAGAAACTGCACCCTGTGTAGGACACCATTCCGATAGAACCTGCTCAATACAAGGGCAGGCTTGTTCCTAGATCAGTGTGTCTCTGGCATTAAGAGGGTTAACTCTGAATGGCAAAGGTAAAACCAAAGCATTTCAGAGCAATGAGTTGCTTAAAGGGATATGACAAATTACGAATATTGTAGGGTTCATCCGTCTTAGTAAAACAAGGGTACACCCGCTGCTAAGTGTTTTATTCAAAAGTTATTGCAGCTCAGTCTTGAATCTTTTAGATGCAGTATCTCAGTGTCCTGAAATGTTACAGTGGCGCTGTTGCTACACCATCCTAAGGAGATTTATGGCCAAATGACCAGAGATTTCCATAGGATGGTGTAGCAACAGCACCACTGTAACCTTTCAGGACACTGAGATACTGCACCTACAGAAATTAAAGTTTCAGCTGCAATAACAATTGCTCTCAGCAGTGAGGCTTGCCTTGTTTTACTCAGGAGGATAAATCCTACAATATGTTTTTTGAATATTATGTGTTACTATCCTCAAAAACATAAAGAGTCCGTGATATCTATTATGCAGTGTGTTTCTTTGAGTTTTGTGATGTCTGAGATGCCTGAGGGGTTAAACAATGGAGGAATCACAATATCCCCATTATTAGGTCTACTACTTCATGCTCGTCTATTTATCTTTCTAAATAAGATTTTAGTAAACTTCCTGTTCTCTCAGTCCACAGGGAACACAGGAACCATGGATAAAGTCTTCTCCTGCAGAAGGGCAAGGCAATTGTAAAAACAAGGCCTCTGAAAAGGAGACTCCCTTCTTCCCTCCAATTTACCTGAACATACTACATTCAGTTTTAATGTATAGTAAAGCCAGGATAAAGCTGACAAAATTGAAAGGAAAGAAGGACATCCCCTGAACAGAGACCCCAAGTGCCTGGAGAATCAAACACTGTTTTTTATTTTCTTCAGGAGGGAGTTCCATGTTCCACCAAGAGAAAAGGCTTTAATGGTAAGTTAATTAAAATTCTCTTTTCTCTGTTGTCCATTGTGGAACACATGAGCCATGGGGATACACCAAAGCTATCTGCCAAGATTACTGGGAGAGTAAAAAGTAAAAAAAACCTTAACTAGAGACCAGTTTACGCAGGACCAGCCAGTAAAACATGAACCTCCGATGTCAATGGACATTGAACGTACACACCAAAAAATAAACAGTAAACAAACCAGAAACCTTCTGATCTTCAGAGAAAAAACGACTCAAGAAGGAACCTCATACCGACACCACAGCCTGAAGGATCTCACGACCAAATCTGGCCTCAGTGATTGGTGAAAGTGTACAGAGATTACCACATGGCTGCCTTACACAATGCCTCAGCAGTGGCCTAATTCTTGTAGACCCAAGATGACCCCTCCACATTGTGGTCGATGCCATAGCACTCAAAAGGTTCAGTTTTCAGGTTCCCATTATACTATAGTAAGGAGTTTCAAAGAAGCTCACTAATGAGGTAAAGACCAAGAAGTCAAGTCAACTGCCACAGGTTTAAGGTCCTGAAAATGAAACCATTATATAGGCAATCTGTGAAAGAGGAAGCCAGTAAAGAAGAGCCAACCAAATGGGGGATTATATTAATATGTTAAAAAATAAGAGAGCAGGCCCATACACCCTTCTTCTGGGGGAAGTAATTTAAAACTGAATGTAGTAGGTAGGTTAAAGTGGAGGGATGGAGGGAGTCTCTGTCTCAGAGACCATGTTTTTAGAAGTGCCCTGCCCTCCAGGAGGAGTAGACTTTACCCACGGTTCCTGTGTTCCACATTGGACAACAGAGAAAATAAAAATGATAAACTGGTTGGATGACAGAAGTTTCTCCAACACATTGTGTCTCTAGATCCAAAGGGGTTAAACATGAGCTTAACAAAATGATATATACTCAGAGCTGATAAAATATCAGTGAGATTCACCAGTTAGAGAAAACAGTATAAGCCAGGAGATAAAAAGTTACTACCATGGTAACAAGAAGATGAATTCTGTTGTGTACATTAGCTGCTACAAACTCATGGATTCTAACAAAAGGGTGGGTGGGGGTGGGGGCCCGTATCTGAGGTTGACAGATCTGCCTTCTCCCACAACAACATCTAAGATTTCTAAAATTAGTCTAAGAGCAAAAAATAGCTTTCTTTCTATTCAAGCTCATTCTTTTCCAGATGAATACAAATTAAGCGCTAAAGCTGATGATCTCACCTTTTGTCAGCAAAACAGCCCAGTGAGACACCAACACAACAAAGAGGTCTCCGTAACCACTAACAGGCATCTACAAGAGTCACAGCTGTTCTCCAGCTCATCACATGTGGTACATTGTACTTCCCAGAAGGGTTCTGTAAGAACAGTGATAAACCCTTGTCACTAGAGCAGCAATACTTTAGTTAGTACTCTCAAGTACTAGACTGGAATCCAGATGCCCAACACATTCTTACAGACTGAAATTAAGACAGGCCCTGTCCGCTTACCTGATACTCCACCCCAGGGACCCTAAACTACCAACTACCTAACACCTCCCTGGCATAATACACTCACTCTGTAGAGAAGCTGTGCAGAACATTGGGTCCTATGTACCTCTGTTCTACAATACACGGGATTCTATGACACACACACATTAAGCGTGGACATTCCCACATTCACCTGCACATTCATTCAGTGGCACATTTAACCCCGTCAGTGCCAGAGGGGTACAGAAAGCAATGCATTCAGTACCCCTCTGGCACTCAAAGGATTAAACACATCTATCCACAACAGAAAAATATAAACAAGGAACTTTAAAGGGACAGTTATGTCCCATAAAAAATTCTTCTAGTTTTGTAGAGGATAGAAAAATAAACTATGTGCCACACATCTTATCTCTCAAACCTTTATGGTTTGAGAGATAATCGTATCTAAAGTTCCCCTGCTCCTGGTGTCAGCTGTAAAGCTGACAGCAGGAGATTCGAGTCAGACGACTCAAGGAGGCTCTTCAGTAGAACTGAAATAACATTATTTATAAAGAGCTACTTCATTGGAACGGTCTACAAGTCTGCTTGCAAACCAGGCACACTTTGTAGACCTTTCCAGTGAAGTAATTATTTTTAAATAACGCAATTTCGGCTCTGCTGCAGAGCAGCCAGCTGGTCCCAGGACCGGGATCTCCTGATGTCAGCACAGCGCTGATGTCAGGAAAAGGGGAGGGAGGGGGAACTTTCAATGCCTATATCTCTCAAACCAAATAAATTATTTTTTTTTAACCTCTACAAAACTAGATGATTTTTTATGGGACATTAGTGTCCCTTTAACGGAGGGTGGGGGTGCAGCCTCATTACAGAGAGATTACTGCTGCAATACAAGAAAAGCCATGAAGTTGTTCACTTCACTCATCGTCAATTCATTCTAACAGTTTGTACTGTGGGTTTACTAAGTAGATATGTGAGAAATAAACAGGAAAATTACATTTTAACTCAATAGATTTTATAAATTGATTATTCAGATACCAATAATTAGATTTAGTGAACAATTACAAAAAGCAAAACATATAATAGTTTCCCTTTAAAGGGATAGTAATGTTTCATAATAAAAGCAGCTCAAATTAATCTTCATAGTATTTGGGCCATGGAGAGTATTATTTCAATACTGTCAGAGTTGTAGTTCAAGAGTAATTCAATGATAAAGTATCCCCCTCCCACCCCTTTTACTGATGTAACACTGCTCACCTCAGAGCAGCAAGACTGACCGGATGGATCACAGAGAGGGACAATCTTCAGTGAGAATAAGGAAAAACCTGAAAACCTGTCAAGGGGGGCAGGGTTTTCATTGTTCTCACAGTAAGAAGATTGTCCCTTGCTGTGAGCTGTCCGGTCAAGTGACCAGATTACACATCTGAGGGGAGGTGGCTTACACTAGGTAAAAGGGGCGAGAGGGGGATACTTTATCATTCAATTCCTTTTTCACTACAACTCTGACAGAATTGAAATACACTCTCCGTGGCCCAAATACTATGAAGATTAATTGGAGCTGCTGTTTTTGTGAAACATTACTATCCCTTTGTGTGAATATAAGTTAAAGCGCCAGTAGACCCTGTTATTTCATTAAATAGCACTGACTTGAAGAAACCACTTATTGGCCAGAAAATCTTCCCAGAATGCCCCCAAATTGGTTTTTTTTTTTTAATAAGATACAAAAAAAATGTGGCACAGCAAAAATAATATCCTTTTGAGTGCCAGAGGGGTACACAACGCATTGCAAAGCAACATTTGTAGGGCTCTAGGAAGTAGTGTAGGGAAAACAGACCAGATACAGTGAGACAGGACTGGGTTAACTGCACATGTAAAGCAATGCGTTGCGTACCTCTCTGGCACTCAAAGGGTTAAGCACTGTCCATTCTTGTGGAATATTTTAACCAATTTTTGTTTTGTTAATTGAAACTCTTGGGGTGTCTTTAAAGGTAAATGACACTCCAGTTGTGCACCCCTTTCTTTCTTCCTAGAGAGAGAACCTGCACTTCAATGAGGACACTCGCAGAAGCCTACGTCTGGGGATTGCTAGGACTCTCACGCACAGTAAATTTGCCTACACGACTGCTTGGGAGTGGGTAATATCCTATAAAACAAGCCTACACGACTGCTTGGGAGTGGGTAATATCATATAGAACAAGCCTAAACGACTGCTTGGGAGTGGGTAATATCCCACAGAACAAGCCTACACGACTGCTTGGGAGTGGGTAATATCATATAGAACAAGCCTAAACGACTGCTTGGGAGTGGGTAATATCCCACAGAACAAGCCTACACGACTGCTTGGGAGTGGGTAATATCCTATAGAACAAGCCTAAACGACTGCTTGGGAGTGGGTAATATCCCACAGAACAAGCCTAAACGACTGCTTGGGAGTGGGTAATATCCTATAAAACAAGCCTACACGACAGCTTGGGAGTGGGTAATATCCTATAAAACAAGCCTACACGACAGCTTGGGAGTGGGTAATATCCTATAGAACAAGCCTACACGACTGCCTGGGAGTGGGTAATATCCCACAGAACAAGCCTAAACGACTGCTTGGGAGCGGGTAATATCCCATAGAACAAGCCTGAATGACTGCTTGGGAGTGGGTAATATCCCACAGAAGAAGCTATTGTGTGCTATTCTGTTACAATTTCAGTTTTTTAAACTTAAAGGAAATAATCTTGATTATTCATGGAGCAACACAACATTTTCTTCCATTCTCCTTTATACCCGGCGTATAAAACAATAGGCAATCTTGTACTATTTAAAACCAACTAACACATCACCAGATAAGTTATTTCATCCCTTAATGATAAAATTGGTGTGCGTACAAGACCAGAGTTACAACACTGAAAAACTGAAATGCAGGCTGTTCACAGTCTAGAGTGGAGATTAACTTTTCAATCATTCATAGACCAGATAACAGATCTGACAGGGCAACCACAGTCCACTGCTGGCACATACTGACCACGTTGAAACAATAGACTAATACCCTTCAATAATGGAGAGGGATAGGTAGAGAAAAGAGACAGAGAAGTGGAGTGGCATGAAGCTGGCAAAGTCCCCTTGCTTGATACTGTGAAAAACGCTGCAGGGGTCCAGCGGGTCCGCAAACTGCACAGTGTGGCCAAAGGCCCAGGAAACACTGTGAACCACTCGCCATTATGTGTGTATAAATATATATACACACACACACACACGCATTCATACACATAGACAAAGAGTGGCATAGGTTGTGATTTCTGAGAGGTTTCACAAACTACTAGACCTGGAATTACAAAAATGAAAAACAAGACCACTTTACACGTAATACAGAAAGTGTATTTGAAGGGATTTACTAACATTTCCATTAATTTAAATTCATTTGTATGCATGAAAACAATGTAGGTCTAAAACAGCGGTTGTCAAACGTTTTGCTGAGATGAACCGCATTAGTTTCAAATGAATTTCTGGTGGAACCCCGCCACTCAAAACCTTTAACCCATTCCAAACTAGAAAGCTATCTAACACAGTGTTCCAACTCATTGCAGACCACTCTAGTATACAAGGGGTCACATAGGAGAAATATCAAATGTATCTGAATGCTAGTTGGTACCAGTAACTTAAACCTTTCCTTCTCCAGTTGATCCCTTCTTCAATTCCTATGTTACTTATGGAGCCTATGCACTAAGATTTCTGCATCTTTGGACATCTTATTGAATAGGCTCCATAGAATAACGTAGGAACTTTAACTTTAATTAACCTTCTCCCCCCATATCCAAGCGGTCACTAGAACTTGTCACTTCTTCCTAAAAAATATTGCAAAATACGTCCATTCCTCTGCCTATCAACAGCTAAAACACTATCTCAGGCACTTGTTCTCTCTAGACTTGACTACTGCAACATTCTACTCTCTGGTCTTCCTGCTTCTCATCTCTCTCCACTTCAATCTGTTATCAATTCAGTCGCAAGAATCACCACATTTGCTCCCAGATACCTTCCATCTCATCTCCTCCTGAAATCCCTCAATTGGCTACCTATAAAGTACCGTATTTCTTACAAGATTCTCCTCCTCTCCTGTAAGTCACTCTGTTCTTCAGCACCCTCTTACATTTCTGCCCTTATCTCCCGCTACATCCCTTCCCGTCCCCTACGGTCTTCTCAAGGGTTCTTCCTGTCCTCTCCCTACACAACTCGAGCCATCTCTCGACTGCAATCTTTCTCACTGGCTGCTCCTCGACTCTGGAATGCCCTCCCCATCACCGTTCGCCAATCATCCACAATCATCACTTTCAAGCAACTCCTCAAAACCCACCTGCTCAGGGAGGCATCTCAATAGCAATGTCCTCCTTCTGCACACTGACAGCCACATCAGAATCCTTCTGCACTTCTTTCACCACACCTTGTACCTGCAGTTATAATACTCCTCCTACTGTCTCTGTTTGTCAATATGAATTCAGCCTAGATTGTAAGCTCCTTGGGGCAGGGTCCCTTTCCTAGTGTATGATTCCCTTGCTGCACTTTCCCTCACAAATAATGTAATGATTGTACTTAACCTTAATGCTCTTAACCCCAGTTCTGTCGTTTTTGTATTGTATTATTTCAACTTCTGTTAAGCGCTGTGTACATGTATGGCGCTATATAAAGATACATACATACATACAACTTGAGCAGTGATATCACTGGAGAAGTCATCTCCACTTTATCACCTCTTTATCACATCTTAGTGAATCTCGCCCCATGTCTTTAGGATTCCCCGGATTAGATAATAAAATGACTGAGCCTCTGATTCACTCACCTATGCTCAAGCAGGGAAATCCTAAAGACATGGCCTTTTAGACACCCTTGAGAAAGGAACTGGGAACCACTGGGATAAAGGACCAGTACATTTTTCTCATGGGAAAAAAACATATTGTAGGGCTTGCTTGCTTGTTTTGCTTAACAAAACTGCCAGTTACTTTGTTCAGAAGTTGTAACAGTTCAAACGGTCACAAGGTGGTGGAGCTGTTACTCTCATATTCTATGGAGAACTGTTGCCAGGGTAACCTCCCCAAATGGAATGCAGTTGAACAACTGTCTAATCACCTGACTGCACTGTTGATAACGGTTTATTAAAACAGAAAAACAAAAGTTTGATTTTATATTATATTTGTAAGACTTTTCATTCAGAGTAAAACATGGCTACCTCACTGCTGGGGGATGCTTTAATCTGACTTTTTTTAGTTTCAAACATTATTTTTTTTTTTTGGTGTTTATGGCAATTTAGAAAGTAGGGAGTAGGCAGACTATAGGAACCACTAGATTCTATCATTTAATTCTTTATATTAATGACATATAACATAAGATTTGAAAAATAGTGACGGTAAAAACCTCTAATGAATTTTTCTTAAAATACGGGCTCATTTCATCACTATGAAAAGTTGGAGGGCTGGTTCTTAATTCCATATTATCTGGCTTCATTTTAAGTTTTGCATTAGAATCATATTTCTTTGAAGAAAAAAAAATCAGAATAACATCTTTTTCAGTAAAAAAAAAAAAATGAAATATTGAAATATGCCTCCCTCATAGCAAGGTATGTTGTCCCATTTGTTGGGTCAGTTGACATTGGCTCGCTAATACAGTGGAGGAAAGCTTGGCTCCATCTGATGGAGAGGTAGCACTGAGACCATATGATGTGGCAGTTTCTGTGGTAAGAGCTCCTTCTTATTAAGTAAATAGTGCTGTGCATACCACCCAACTTGTCGAAATGTTAAGTTTGCCGCAGACAAATTCCTCCCTTTGGTGTTTTTTTCCACTTGTTTTTAATGCTAATGAATATGTATAAAGTTTGTGAAAACGAACTTACCCCCTTATCTGCTGTGTCCGTACAGCTCACTGCCCTGACACCTGGTATGGAGGACCATGCAGTTAATGCAGAGTCGGGCAACATGACGCCCTCCAGCTGCACTAGAACTCCCCTTGTTCCTTGCAAGCCAAGGCCCTGAAGCTACTGTCGAACTATAGCTCCCATCATCATCAGAAGCTATTTAATGCTCAGCGCACTGCGTACACCTCTGGCACTCCAAGGGTTAATTGGGAATATAGACTATAACATTATGAGACAGAGATGGATTCAAATGCAAATAATAATCGTTACTCTTGGTTTCATCTCACAGATTCCTCATGAAGTCTATGGGAGAATTAGTAGCTAAAACCAGTGATACATTTATCACCCACAGTGCAGTCCAGTCCTCAGTGTGTTGTTCTCTTTTACCAGGTCACTACAGCTCGGGTAGTCAACTGTCCAACATACAACTACTGGGTACATCAACTCCCATGGCTGAGGATGATGGAAGTTGTAGTCCCCGATCGCTACATTATTAAATTAGAGTTAAAAAGAATGTATTACATACTGGAAAGGACAAATTCCACTTAAAGTGATAGTAATACCATGAAACCATTACAGCTCCAACAGATCCTCCTATAAAGAGCATCATGTAAAGCTTAATTTCTTTATGCTCCATGTTGTAGTTCAAAAGAAATTCATTGCTGAAGGATTCCCCTCCCGCCCCTTTTACAGCCTGCAAGCTGCCTCCCCTTAGATCTGGAATCCAGGTGTGGGACCGAACAGCATGCTGCCCTCCATCCGGCCGGCTTAAAGAGGTAGACGTTGGTAAAGGAGGAGGAAGAAGGAATCCTTTAGCAGTGAATTCCTTTTGAACTACAACACGGAGCATCCTATATAATAATTTGTGTGTATGTCAGAAGCCGTCATGCGCAGTAGAAACGGCTGAGCGCTCTGCAGTCATGCGCAGTACAGACTGCCTGCGCCGCGGCTGATACGAAGTGGAGCGCTCCGAATTCAGACCATAGTCCTCTCTGCGCACCGAAGTCTGAATTCAGAGTGCCCCGCTTTGTATCAGCTGCGGCGCTGGTAGTCTCTACTGTGCATGACTGCACCGCGGCCGTTGCTGGGTGGCACTGTGACCCATGTACATAGGCTCATCAACTAGTATTGAAATAAAGGGTAACATAATCCTCTTTATAGCAGGATCATTTGTTTCAAGTTATTACTAATCCCTTTCAGATATAAACACATGCAATATAGTTATCCTACTGAGTAATAGGTGTACTTTTTTTTTTTATTTATACAGGCTCAAATTCCAGAAGGCAAATGTTACCTCTTAACCCTTAAGTGCCAGAGAGGAATCCAATGCATTGCAATAACCTGAATAACACTCTGGCACTAAAAGGGTTACAATTTTCTTAACCCATTCAGTGCCAGGGGGTATGCAATGTGTTGCGTATCCCTCTGGCATTGAAAGGGTTAATGCCAAACCCATGCTACCATATTTATTATGCGTGACGATGACAACACTGAACATAGTGTAAAGTAGGAATCCGTATCACTCTTGTTAAAAAATAAATAAAATAAAAAAATGGCTCTGCTAAGGACCTCTTTAGTACTCAAGGGGTTAAAAGACACCTTTGTATCAATGGAATTTACACACACACCTCCATGCTGTAGTTGGATTCTTCCAGAATCGCTTATTGGATTTCTGAATAAGCTCCTAAATTACGAACATCAAATGTATTTTCAAAAACAAAATTAAAATAAAAAAAAATATACAAAAGAAAATTCAGATATTAATGTATTTTATCCCAAGAAACAATCTACTGCAATTAGTAATCATCTTTTTTTTTTTTTTCCAGCTGTTTGATCAGAATATTTAACTAGAAAAGACATCACTAGCTATTGAACATTCATCTTCCAGCTCTCAAAAAATTGGTATTTTTTGGGGGCTACTTGTAACCCACACAAAGAGAAAAAATGGCAGATTACAAAAAAGCAACAGTCATTTGACATTTGTAATATAAAGAACATCGAAAACAATGGGGAATCTTCACTAAGCGGTGATAAAGAGGTGATAAAGTAGAGATGGCTTCTCCAGTGATAGCACTTCTATGAACAAAGATCTCCAAAGAAATCTTAAAGAGATAGTAACACTTGGTTTTGTCAAAAGTTCACCTTGTAGGTATTAAAAAAAAGAATTTCAATACCCCCAGTCCCATCTTTCAAACCTTTTTGGTTTGAGAGATATTCGCTGTGAAAGTTCTCCCCTACCTCCATTTCCCTGATGTCAGCGTTCTAGCTGACTGAAGGGGAATCCGGCCCCTGACCCTATGCATCACTGGAACAGTCTACAATGTGTGCTGGCAAACCAAGCACACTTTGTAGACCTTTTCAGTGAAGGATTCCTTTTGAAATAACGTCGTCTCAGCTCTCTGACGTCAGGGAAAGGGGAGAGAGGGGGATAATTTCACAGCGAATATCTCTCAAACCATAAAGGTTTATGAGATGGGACTGGGGGCATTTCAATTCTTTTAATACCTACAAGATGAACTTTTGACAGAGAGTATTAATCTTTTTATGTTGGCATGCATGAGGAGGATACTAGGGGAGATATAGGTAGACCGAAACAAGCTGAGATTAACCTCTAATTATTGTGGAAAATGAAAAAAAAAAATTATATTAGTAATATATAGCTATTCTCTCTAGTTCCAATTCATTCCTTATTTGTTTACTTGTTTACACACATACATACACACATATACAGGACAGGACAAGGAAAGAGAGAGAACCAGACACACACATTATTTTATATATATTTTTTATAAATAAAACTTTTCTGCTTCTTTATAAATCCTGTAATTGAATATACAGATTGGATTTTGTCATATGGATATTACAATTAAAATCCAATACTACTTCTTCTCTACAAACAAAAAATAAGGAGAACAGAAGCTGAGTGTTTAAACCCTTGGATGCTAGAGTTATATACAACACCCCAGTGATTAGAGTTCACAGGCAAAGAAAATAAAATCTCTATTTTAATATATAATTTTTCTAAATATACTCTTTCTAAGGCTGAAACCCCACTCTTTGCTAAAGGGCTTTCTTTTGTACCTGCATGCATATTTAACAAATTTGAGTTGGAATTCGATTATTATAAGATCCTGAGATCTTTGAATATTAAAGAATTCTTCAATGAAGACAAGGATGACAATACCAACCAGTCGAGACTCAAATTCAGAGTGAAAGGGATGTTTGACCACCAATGCTTCAATTAAGACCTTTGGCAGAATGGTGGAACATGAAGATCTTTTATAACAAAAATGATTCATTAAGAGATGATACATAATTATTAGAGCTGCAGGAAAAGGTGGGGCATAGTTCTCCAGGACTATTCTCATTACAGTGCCACTATGATCAAGTATTTGAATTGTGGGGCCACTTATGAAATGTTACAGAGATATTCACAAAAATTGTGTAGTTAATATATCTGAGCCTTACACAGGGATGGATTTCCGAGTCAGAGAGACTCTTGAGGGCACAACTCCCCACATGCCATATCATGTGTCTCTTACCAAAACTTAATAAAATAGCTGGAGAAACCTCAAATGAGACCCACTGTATCCACTTGAAATTGCCTCCTACAACCAAATGGCCAGGTTTTGGATGTCCATCTTAAAAGTCTGGATACCCCTGTCAGATGACCATGGAATATAGTCTGTCTGAAATTTGCTTCCATCATTTAAAGGTCTGTCAAGAGGGGAATTCCCTGGGATTCACATTATTTAGAAAACAGACTGATCACAATACGCTCCTACATAGGAGTAGTTTCCACCCTCCAGGCCTCAATAAATCAGTTCCTGAAATCACATTTGTTAAAAAAAACTCACAAAGAAAGACATGGTATTCAACTAGATGAGGACCACATGGTACACCATACTTTAACAACAGTGGACCAGGTCGATATTAAGAGCAGGACACCCAATACATTTGTTTCAACTAAACACACTTGTGGTAACTCAGAAATCAATTCAACTGAAAAACTGGATTATTTTTTAAAAGGATGACACCTGACTTCATTCTTGAATAAGAAACCAATGATGGGTTATCATACGGGTGCAGGTTTGAAGGATCTGTTGATGATACAGATGCACTGGTTGCACAACCTGTGGCTTTATGAGATGTATGACATTCATGCATCCTCACAACAATAAGACATATAACATCAAGCATTGGATAACTTATAAAACTTATCATGTTACTTATATGATTAGATTCCCATGTGGCTTAAGTTATATTAAAAAAACACACCATAGGAGAGAGGATGGCATGACATTGTTCTGCAACTAACACTGCTTATCGGGATAACAAATCTGATAAACCAGTTGCCAAACATTATCTGGCAATGAAACATAGCAGTACCAACTTAAGCTTTATAGTCATTTATCATGTGTCCCCACTGAAACGGGGGCGGCAGTTCTAGATTGCTGCTTCAGAAGGAATGTTTTTGGATCCAAGAATACAACACCTAGCACCCCTTTGGCCTTAATGTAAATAACATTCTCTTATTTTTTACCTGACAGATGACCGTCATCTTTTTAACTTGGGCTGTGTGTTTTTCCTGAAAGTTAAGCTGTTTATTCTGAGGTCCTGATTTTTGGATGTGTGCTGTATGGCCTACATATTGATTTTTCATCTTTGGCCTTTCCTCATACATATATATATTTATATGTAGCATAACTACTCTTATTGCCCTGGTTTCATGGACTGTTTTGGAATTCTTTTTTTAATTGTATACAGGGTTATTTTTTTGCATTTTTTATTTATTTGTTTAATGACTCCATTTTCAATTTTTGATTTTCGATTTTTCATGTTTTATTTTATATTTTTATTTTCCTTTTCCCACTATATATATATATATATATATATATGTATCATGTTTTTGTGTTATTTTTGGGGGTATTTTTTGGGGGTATTTTTTTTTTTTTTTTTTTAATAATTTTATCTTGTATATTGTTTATACAATCAACACACACCAACACACATCAATTTGTTTCCCATCTATATAGATAGAAAATAGTGTGCACTAGTGTTAACCACTGTTCTCTTTTGACCTTAATTTGGTTTCTCAACTTTTGCGCGTTTTATTTTGCTTCCCTGTATTCTGCATGCTACTGTTTTTTTTTTTCATCCTACTGGGATCTTCCTACGAGTGAGCCTATGATTATAGGCACAACCGTATTTGTCTCTACTTTATTTTTTGCTTTGGACGCATTTAACATCTCACTGTACCATGATTTATATCTTTATAGAGTTAATGATTTTTGTCCCATGCGACTATTGGGAATGCATCTGAATACCTGATTAGTCTACACTCACATCAACTGTTTTGTCACTTTCAGTTCGACTGCTGATCGCTGTTTCAGCTTGGTGGTACAGCTGCAACTCATGCAATCTTCAATACACGTGGTGAGTACACTTTTGAGATATATATATAAGTTCTATGTACACATTTGGCTTGACAAAAGTGTTGACCGAAACGCTGCTACTGCTAATTAAATTGTTATAATATCTAAATTATATTTTGACATGTTTTCATACAAATCGTGTGATTGAGTATTTGTACTATTTGTATTATATACACACACATACACACACACACACACACACACACACACACACACACACACACACACGAGCGAGTGGTGCACGGCGTTGCCACAGTTTGCACAGCAGAGGACAGGGGCGAGAGAGTGAACCAGAAGCCACTACTTATTTAGGGTCTACTGTCGACAGTGACACATTCATGACTTGGTTTTGATTATATTGGTGATTTTGGTGTAATTATTTATTTATTTATTTATTTTAATTATTTTTTTTTTCATTTTTCACATTTTATTTATTATCTTTATTAGTATCATTTTTATTGTATTTTATTTTTATTTTTATTTTATATTTATTTTTTCATGTTTATTTTCATTTATATTTATTTTAATTTTAATTTTCAGTTTTGTTAGATTTTTTTTATTATTGTGGCTCAGTGAGTTGCATAGAGAGTTTTGAGTTGTTTCTTTTAGAGTTGGTCATAAGTGTATCCAATGAGTTCGTTTATTTTAGGCTTTCTAGGATTTACTATATGTCATTATATCCCATTGTAGGATATTGAGCATGTTTTTAATATTTCACTGTGCACTTTCCGTTCAGGAATTTGAAGGCACTTTATCACTAGGTAAATAGAGCACATGATGTTGTCCCTGGTAACCAATTGGAACGCAAGCGTTGATACTGGGGAAGTTTGAGGACTCTAAGTGAACATGCGCAGTTTCATAATACATCAGTTTTGAGCGCTACATTCAAGCGCCCAACATCTTTACACAGCACTGGGTGTTTTTGTTATTGTTGGTGGTGGGTAAGTTTTCTATAAAATTATTTCAGTACTGATTTAGTTACTTTAGCCTGAGGATGGTCCCGTATAGTGGACCGAAACGTTGCTGCTATTTTCGATGTTTGAGAACATGTAGTTTAATACAATTTGTCTATTGCTTATCATGAGTGCTTTTCTTCCTACAACGCGACTATATATATATATATATATATATATATATATATATATATATATATATATATATATATATATATATATATCTTTTTTAAATTATTAGAATTTTTTTTTTATAATGAAACATGTTTCTTTAAATAATCCTTGAACGGACTATTCATATTGGATTTTGGCATATGGATATTACACTTAAAATTCAGTACTTTTTCTCCCCTACGAAACAAAAACCAGAGAGAACAGTAGCTGTGTGTTTAATTCCTCGGATACTAGAATTATATATACGACACCCCAGGGATTAGGTTTCCCAAGTAAAGAAAATAAAACCTCTTTATTTTACTCACTGACAGAGAAAGAATAACTAGGAAAAAAAAAAAAATATTGGTAAAAAATGAATGGTTAAAGCTGGAAAGATATGCCCAACCACTATGGAAATGTTATCTGTCCATTTCACCACCATAAATGTGTAAAACATCAGAAATGCATTGCTTTTGCAATGCGTTCGATCAGGCTTAGGCAACATGAGGTCCTCCAGCTGTTGTGAACTACAAACCCCACCACTCCCTGGCCAGCCGATACTAGTCCTCGACATCTGGAGGCACTCAGGTGGCCCACTCTAACATCACAGACATCTCTATCATCCAAGCGGTTAACGCTATACACACAGAAAAAGTATCTATTTTTTTTCTAAACACAGACTGATGGAAATTTACAGTCCTGCTATGAGGAAAATGCAGACGGGTTAGATAAAAAAAAATTATATTGAACGCTAACTCAGAATTAGTTGACAGAAGGATACATTATTATTCATTTATAAACACAAAATATTTAACACAGATACAGAACTAGGGTTTTGCATCAGGAAGACTAAGCAAACTAGAAAAGTGTTATAGATCCGCATAATAAGCACTGGGGTTTAGTGACGGGACCAGAGAGAGATACAATTCTTAACCCTTTGAGTGACAGAGAGGTAGCCAACGCAATGCGCTGGATACCTCTCTGGCATTCAAAGGGTTACTCAAACTACCTTCACCATCGGAAAAAACTGAAAGTCCCCATTGATTTCTATATGGGACTTTTAAGCTCTCTAATACTACAGAGGCTTACAACTCATTGCTTGCAGACCTCTGTAGCATTCAAGGGGTTAAAAGCACCATTTAAATTAATGTGAATTTGCAGGATATTCATTTCAGGCTTATGGCGCAATTGGTTTGCTCCGGAATTACACCTCTTTAATCTAATGTAGTGGTTCGCAATCTTTTTTTTTTTTTTCAAGCCACCCCTAATACACAATCTGTAACTTTCGGGGTACCCCTAGCACATGTAATGTAATTTATCAAGGGCATGATGAAGGGTACAATACATAAATATGGAGTTAATATTAGGTCTCACAATCACGCTAACAAAAGTAAACATTTTGTGCAAAATAATTTCCACATTTAAACATTTAAAGGGACAGTAATATTTCGTTTTATCTTTATTTTATTTTGTAGGCATTAAAAAAACATGAAAAACTATATAAATCTTATCTCTCAAACCTTTATGGTCTGAGAGATATTCACAAGCAAAGTTTCCCCTCCCGCCCCTTTTACCTAGTGTAAGCCATCTCCCCTCAGATGTGGAATCCAGTGCATAGACCAGACAGATAACAGCAGGGGACAATCTTCTTTCTATGAGACACAATGAAAGCCCTTCCCCCTTGACAAGTTTTTCAGGTTTTTCCCTTATCTTAATTTAAGTTTGTCACTCTCTGCAGTCTACCTGGGCACCTCCCTTCTGATCTGGCTGAACAGTGTTACATCAGTAAAAAGGGGCGGGAGGGGAATACTTTGTCATTGAATTACTCTTGAACTACAACTCTGACATAATTGAAATAACACTCTCCAAAGTCCAAATACTATGATGATTAATTAGAGCTGCTTTTATTATGAAACAATACTATCCCTTTAAAATTCTAAATTGACATTATTGTGAAAGTCTTCATAGAAAACATAGGGCACCCTAAGCTGATGTCCGTGGCACACCAAAGTGCCATGGCACCCTGGTTGAGAACCACTGGTCTGATGAATATGGCCAGTGGAATACGGGTGCAATGAAGCTTACAATAAAATGGCCTGCTGTTACGGAGGCCAAGGATTAACCCAGAAGTGTGCCGGGCACATTGCAAAGATACTCTAGCCAGAAATTAGAAAATAAGAAAGCCAGAATATTATAGGGTATCTGCAGCTTTTTGATGTATGGTTTTCTGGTGGAAAAAAAATCAGTTCTCTCTAATCAAGTTGTATTTGCAGTTGGCATCGACCAAAACTCACTACCCTTACAACAACAAATATAAAATGGTAACAAGCTGAAAGAGACTGACTGCCAAGAATGGCCACTGAGTTTATTAAATACAATTAGAGAAATTCTGGGTCAAACAAACTGTACCATAACTAATAAGTACACATTATCATGGATTTAAAAGGGGGGATTTAACCCACAGATGGGTGAATATGGCTCTAGAGTCTGGCTGGCTGTACGCATACAGGAGAGCTGCTATACCATGGGCATCCAACACGCGGCCGTGGGCCAGATCCAGCCCACCTGAGCCAAGATATGGACCACCTGAGATTTTTAACAAAAACATGTTTTATGTGATTAACTAGGACATGAAGTAATATGCCACTAGGGCCTAACCATCTGCTCGTTATTACAATTGTGTAACTGACAACCTATAGTTCTCCAGAATAGTTAATTCTGGAAGAAGCCAGTGTTTTCACTTACTAAAAATGTAACAATGACTAGCACCAAGCATTTAACACTGCACATTTCTAGGAATAAAATGCATTAGACTTTTTTTTTTATATATACCAGTTTGGTAATACTGCTAAAAATACACATTTCTAAACAGATAAATGTTTATAATTCACCGTTGTTACCCGTTCAAAAAAATAAATAAATAAATACAAAATTGAAAACGGCCCTCAGACATACATTTCTGATCATGTGGCCCATGGATGAAAAACCTTGGATTCACCTGTAGCTATACTGTGTAAAATAAAACTTCTGGTTTTTTTTCTGCAGGAACAATGATGCATTGTATAAAATGTATCATTCTAAAATTGCAGAGACCCAGACATGATACCTTGTCTGTGCACCTGTAAAGCTGTTAATGTATGATCAGAAGCACAAGGAACAAACCTTGCATTTCAGGAAAGGGGGACTTACTAATATGAATGGGGTATTAGTTAGGGATTATACACCTGTATATGACTTTGGGGTCTATGTGTTTTGAACAGAGATGTGTCCTTGAAGCCCACCCCCTTTTTACTCCTTATAATGTGAAGCAATGTTTCTCTTAAGAGGTTAAAATTCAGAATTAAATCAAAAGGTCTTTGAGAAATGTGTATTTGTTTTAGTGGACCTGTCAATCCAAGATACACTTAGTTCATTTTAAAGCTAATGAAAAACTGCCTTTATGTTATATTAGCTAGCCATTTGTAATATAAATAATTTCTGAGAAATTAACTTGTATTTGTTAGTGGCACAGTGTGCAGTTTATGCTAATTCATGTCCATACTAAGATACTATTAACCATGTCCTGTGCTATGCATTAATCTAGACTGAGCCTCCACACTGAGGACATTTCTGTTAGCACAATGAGTGGTATGTTTGGCCAATTAGCATACTGTGCAGAATAGTTTGCCACCATAGTTTCTCAAAAAGTATTTTTATTACATCAAAAGGAAAATAAAAAATATACAAAGAGTTTAATTATTTGTAAAATAAGCTAAACTTGTCTCCGAATGACAGGACCACTTTAATTGTCCTTTGTGGTACAACTGTTAAAGCTCAGAATTGTTTCAATTTGCTCTTTGTGGTCCAAAGTAAATTACGATTCATTTGGTCTTAAAGAGATAGTAACACAATATGGAAATGTGAATTTGATATATATCTAAAATACTTAGCTGTAGGAACCTGTGCGAGACAGCACACAGGAAGATGAAGTAGTCTTAAAAAACATCTTTAATCAGTCATCCATAACTCCAACATAGCCAAATGTTTTTGGTCCCAAACTTAGACCATGTCCGAGGAAGATCCAAGTTTAGGGTTGTAAACATTGGCTATGCTGGAGTTATGGATGACTGATTAAAGATTTTTTTCAGAATAGTTAAGCTTTCTGTGCGCTGTCTCGCACTGGTTCCTACAGCTAAGTATTTTCTATATTTTCTCTAGGGGACGTACACCAATATATTGTATCTTGTATATCTCTATCTATCTATCTATCAGGGTTTAGCCTGCTGAGTAAAATAATATTTTTAATTAAGTGAATGAAAAGGTTTTATTCAAGAGTTATCACAGTTCAAACTTGCATTTCTTGGGTGCAGGACCTCAATAGTCTGAAATGTTAAGGTGGCGCTATGGCTACACCAGTCTATAGACTGTTATGGTCTGTTCACCTCCATAGGATGCTGTTGCTACAGTGCCCCTTTAAAAATTTCAGGCCATGTAGGTACTCCACACCGAAAATGCAGGTTTGAGCTAAAATAACATTTTAATCCTGCAATACAGATTTTTTTCAACATTAAGGGCTGTATGCTCAACAGAAAACTGGAGGATACCTGGAGCAAACCAACTGCATTGAAGGGGAAACTAAAACCTCCCACAATTCTCATTTATGTAAATGTGGTTATTAACCCCTTGAATGCTAGTGAGGTTTCCAACGCATTAGACCTGACTAGCATTCAATGGGTTAAAAGTCTCATTTCAAATCAATGCAAATTTTTATTTCTCCTCTACAATGCAGCTGGTCTGCCCCAGACTGCCTCCAGTTTTGTTTTGAACATACGGCTATAAACGTTACTGTCCCTTTAATATGTTACCTCAAAATCCAGGAACCTCCTTGACTTCTATCACCAATCCACAATGTCAGACAGAGGTACCTGGGTTACAAAGCCTTTACTGATCAAGATCAACAATCCACATTTTGTAATCTGAAAACTATGGTGCGTATTACTTTTCTGGGCATACATTTGTAAACTATGGTTAATTAGTATCTAGGAATTAAAGAATGTGAATCGTTGAGGTTATGCTGATTGTACCAAAACCTACAGATGCAATTTCAATGTTAAAGCCAACAAAGCATTAAGAAAATAAGCAAAACCCTATTGCAAAATAAATGTACATTTCTTAATGAGGGTTACAAATGATATTAGAACGCCAGTTATCGTTTAACCCCTTTGGATGCAAGAGATATCTCTGAGGGTTTATGGATCATATGCAGAAATATTAAGAGGAACAATTCTGGATAAAATCAACTACACAACAAGGGATGAATTATATTTTCCACTTATTTGAATTGCATTTTTAATCCCCATACATTCTAGGGAGATGTTCAAATCATTGCCTTATTATGTGTTGGAGACATCACTATTATTCAAGGACGTTAATAGTCTCGTTTAATTTCAATGTATAAAATGTATTAGTCCTCTACGGTGTAGATGGTTTGCTCCATAATTGCCTCTCTCTGGCATCCTGAATACGACCGTGAGAAAGGGGCAGGCATCCACCAAATGTGTTATTTGTCCAAACAGATCATGGCATCCGTTTAACCTTTTCAGTGCCACAGGGGTGCCCAACACATTGTGAAGCAATGGTTAACACTTTGATAGCTAGAAGTACCCAACATAATTTACAGTCATGTGGTACAAATCTGGCACCCAAAGAGTTATTTTTTTTATTATTATTATTATTATTTAAATCCAATCCCCTGCTATGATTTGGATACCTTGCTGGAACCTGGGTGGGTTAGGATATGCCAACATAAGAAATATAATATTTTTATGTATTTTTTGACAGCTACAAATGCTACTCCTTGCCATTCAGCAAACATTTCATGTTTTCATAGACTCGTTTCCAAAAGTCTCATTCATATCCTTAAAAAAAAAAAAAAAAAAAAGTTTTGATTATATTAATTCAGCACTGTTTATGATGCAGAATGACCTGTTTAATTTCACGGATTAGGGATGCATTTCCTATTTTGTTTTACAGACACGGCTAAATGTTAAAATCCAGGATGCCTTTTATCCTTTAAAACCTTTAAGGACCAGAGAGAAGACCGTGCAGAGTAGCTATTCGCAATGTGGGTCCTTAAAGAGTTAATAAACAAACGCAGGTCTGTTTACATAAAATCGCACAGCGCAAGTATTTTAGAATACCAAGTAAAACCTGCAGGGTGGCCTTATCCATTTGCAACTAATCTTTAAAATCCCAACTCCTGTATGGAAAATCCTCTTTAAGGGACAGTAACGTCCCATCAAAAATCTTTCTTGTTTTGTAGATGAGAAAAAAAAATTTTTTTGAAGCGAATCCTATTTCTCAAACCGCTATGGTTTGAGAGATATTCGCATTGAAAGTTCCCCCCTCCCTCCCCTTTTCCTGATGTCAGCTGTAAAGCTGACAGCAGGAGATTCGAGTCGGCCGACTTGAGGAAGCTCTGCAGCAGAGCCGAAATTGCTTTTTTAAAAAGAATTACTTCATTGGAACAGTCTAAAAAGTGTGCTTGCAAACTTCCAGTGAAGTAATTATTTTTAAATAACGCAATTTCGAGTCTGCTGCAGAGCCGACGGCTGGAACCCACACCGGATCTCCTGCTGTCAGCTGGACGCTGACGTCAGGAGAAGGGGAGGGAGGGTGGAATTTTACATGTGAATATCTCTCAAACCATAAAGGTTTGAGAGAGAGGATTTGTGCCATATAATTTATTTTTTTTTAAACACTACAAAATGCAATTTTTTTAAATGGGACATCTCTGTTCCTTTAAAGGGTTAATAAACAAACGCAGGTCTGTTTACATATAATCGCACAGTGCAAGAATTTTAGAATACCAAGTAAAACCTGCGTAGTGGCCATATCCATTTGCTATTAATCTTTAAAGGGACTGTAATGTCCCGAAAAAAGTATAAGCGAAATAATAGGCGCAATAAAAAAAGACTTAATGCCCTTATTCCTAACTCTTGAACCGTTGTGGTTAGAGAGATATACGAAAATAAAGTTCTCCGCTCCCTCCCCCTTCTCATACGTCAGCTGTATAGCTGACGGCATGAGATCCTGTTTCAGGGACCAGACAGCGGCTCTTCAGGAGTGCCGACGTATTGATATCTAAAGAAAAATATTTCTTCGGAATGGTCTACAATGTGTGCCTGGTCTGCAATCACACGTTGTAGACCATTCCGATAAATTATTTATTTTTAGATCTATGTCAGCGCTCCTGAAGAGCCACATCTGGTCGCGCGACCAGCGTCTGCTTCTGACAGCTTTACAGCTCATCAAGCATAAAATGGAGGGAGCGAAGAACTTTATTGTCCTATAGCTCTCAAACCATAATGGTTTGAGAGTTAGGAATAAGGGCATTAAGTCTTTTTTTTATTGTGCCTATCATTTCGCTAATACTTTTTTCGGGACTTTACTATCCCTTTAAAACCTTCTGTATGGAAAATCGTCTTTACTAAAACCTTGGAATTGAAAACAGTTATAGTAAGACCAATGCAATGCGTTGGAGAAGTCCCTGGTAACCGAGTGGTTAAAAAAAAAAAAATTATAGAATTTGTAACAGTAATCCACCGCGGTTAACCATTTTAATCCCAAAGGGAAGAGTAACCCACTGGTTTACAATGTATTTCACACCCTCTGACATGCAAACATTAACCCTTTGAGTGCCAGAGAGGTATCCAATGCATTGCAACACAATGTGCTGGATATCTCCCTGTCTCTCAAAGGGTTAAAGGACAGGTAATAACAGCTGTAAAAGGGCAATCACATTTTAAGTCTTATTTTATAGTGCTGTAAGAGGCAGATTTAGGGACCTTATAGAGAAAGAAAACACTGAACAATTTTGGCGCACTCCAATTGTACCCTAAAAATGCCAGTGGTTTTAAACGGCATTTAACCTCATGAATGCCAGGGGTCTCAACTCACTGCTTCACAATACATCAAATATCTCTGAATCCTCGATAGCAAGGAGAAGAAAAATCCATCTCACTCAAAATTGCTTCATTTTAAAGGGACAGTAATGTTCCATAAAAAATGTTTAGAGTTTTGTAGAGATTAAAAAAATAAGCTAAATGCCACAAATCCTGTCCCTCAAACTGCTATGGTTTGAGAGATATCCTCTGTTAAAGTTCCTCTTCTCCTGATGTCAGCTGTAAAGCTAACAGCAGGAGACCCGTGTCAGCCGACACGAGGAGGCTCTTCAGCAGAGCCGCAATAGCGTGATTTAAAAAGAATTACTTCTTTGGAACTGTCTAAAAAGTGTGCTTGCAAACCAGGCAGACTTTGTAGACCGTTCCAAAGAAGTATTTCTTTTTACATCGCATTATTGCGGCTCTGCTGTAGAGCCACTTGTCAGTTCCTGGACCAGAAACTCCTGCTGTCAACTTACAGCTGACATCAGGAGAAGAGGAACTTTTGCGGAGGATACCTCTCAAACCATCACAGTTTGAGAGATAGGATTTATGGCATTTAGCTTATTTTTTTAATCTCTACAAAACTCTAAACATTTTTTTATGGGACATTACTGTCCCTTTAAAATCACTTCTTTATTCACAAGCTTGCAGAACACAGGAAATTACCATCTTGCGTTTTACACGGATGTGTTTAATCATAATCTATGGTTAAGCACATCCGTGCAAATGAGTGAGACAATCTGTGCATTAACTTCAATTCCACGGCATACTTCACAAGTGACAAGTGACGTTTCTTTTCTTGCCATATCCTTTGTTTGGTTATACCTACCATAAAGTATAATGTATGTATATCATTTTATTTTTTTCCTTTCTTCTCAACTAGTCTGGGACTCCCACAAACAAACAAAAAAAAAGAAAAATCAGCAGATGACAAAAATGTTTCTTATTTTCAATATTTAACATTGGATTCATTAGTAACTTTATCTTAAAGGGGCATTCACACCTCCCCAGACCCCCTTTGCCAGACAATTACATAACATTAATGTGCTTTAATATGTATATGTGTATACAGCCATTAATGGGACATGCTGTGGGAGGGCTTGGAAGGTTATGGAGCTGTTCCTGGTCCTACTTGGATGACATCACACACTGGGCGATGGTGCAAAAGCATTATGATGTCTTGTGGAAGTAGCGTAAGGCTGAGTTACCAGCAAGGGTCTTTAAAATAGGGCTCCCACAAACTCTTATCAAAAAATATACAAATGTGTATGAAATCAACTACACATTTATGAATATAATTATACTGGATGATCATGTGATCAACTGGTATTAATTAAATTCATCCAATGCCTTGTTGGAAAGGGGAAACTGTTCCCCCCCTTTCAAATAAGCCTGAGTTAAAGGGATAGTAATACTTAAATTTTACTAATCCCCATCTTGTAGAACTTATATATATATATATATATTTTTTTTTTTTTTTTCCCAATGCCCCCAATCACATCTCTCAAACCTTTATGATTTGAGAGAAAATGGATTTCAAAGTCCCCCCTCCCTCCCCTTTCTCTGAGATCAGTGTTCTAGCTAACTCCAGGAGTATTATGTCGTACGACCATCCGGGGCTCTGCAGCAGAGCCGAGATCGCATTCATGAAGAAAAAATCTTTCACTGAAACGGTCTACAACTTGTGCTTGGTCACACGTAGAAGACCATTTCTGTGAAGGATTTTTTCTTCATTAACGCGATCTCGGCTCTGCTGCAGAGCCGCCGGATTCCTCAGGATCTGATTGCCCTGCATACAGCTACACACTGATGTCAGGGAAAGGGGTGTGGGGGTTTGGAACTTTGAAATCGATTTTCTCGCAAACCATAAAGGTTTGAGAGATATGATTGGGGCATTAAAAATCTTTTTTTAAGTTCTACAAGATGGGATTAGTAAAATTAAAGTACTACTATCCCTTTAATAGGAGCTGGGGAGGGCTGACATAGCCCGAGCCCCATTCCAACATCCATTCAATAATCCTTTTTTTTTTATTATATCAGGCTACCCCACAAAAAAGACGATTTCACCCTTTGAGTGTCAGAGGGCTAACGCAACGCATTGCACTCAAAGGGTTAAGCGATCCCTCACCAGAGGAACCGGAAAGCATGTGACCCCAGCCCCCTCTTAATGCTGAGGACATAATGCGAAACATCCTTAGCAGTTTTGGAGGGTCTGCTAATCACGTGACTCATAACGACCATTGCATCAAAGTGGTAAGGTGAAATACGCTTTGTGATAAAGTTCTTGTCATCAACGTTTTTACATTTACTACGATTGTACTAAGTCCAACATAAAGAATCACAGTGATACAAAAACATATGGGATTCTACAGAGGCCGATGTTACATGTATCCAAAAGTCTGTCAAGTTACTGCAGCAGAGCTAAGCAGGGACCATTAACCCTTTAAGTGTCAGAGGGGAACGCAATGCATTGCGAACCCCTCTGGAGCTCAAACAGTTATGGAATAAAAGTCAGGGCCTGAAATGGTGAATACCATATACAGTAAAATCGTGTGTTTAATATGCACAATTTTGCCCCTCTTCACCTTATGTGAAGTACGTGTGTGTGTGTGGGGGGGGGGAGGTGCTTATTATACACAAGGGGAAAAAAAAAATAAATAAATGTCTGATTCCCTCCCTCCCCGCTTACCCTCATCCTTCTTACCCCCCAACGGAGTCCAATCCGACATCCTGACAGGGTCCCAGATGACAGTATGCTTGCATTTGCCAGCCGCTTCCAGCAATGCCCTGTCAGGACAGCACGGACTTTGCAGGGCAATAGCATTGATCCATGCGGTCTTCGCAGGGCAATACCATAGATGAAGTGCGTATTAGCTATGCACATTGGATCTATGGTATTGCCCTGCGAGGACCTTGCAGACTTCACAAGGCATTACGATTGGCTGAAAGGAAGAGGTCCTGACAGGGAACTGATGGAAGTGAGTGGCGAATGCAAGCATCCTGACTGCTGGGATCCTGTTATGCTGTCAGACTGGATTACGTTGGGGGTGAGAAGGATGAGGGAAAGCGGGGAGGGAGGGAATCAGAGTGACAAGATGACACTTAGAATGAGACAGGGGGAAAATAAGGGTGCATATTATACATACGTACTCTTGTTTTCCCCTAAAATCTTGGGTATAGTTTACACTTCCGAATTATACGCAGGTGCGTATTATACCAGAGATTTTACGGTAGGTTAGGGTGAGCAGTCGTCCAACACTGAATAAGCTGGATAGCACTGGTGTATAGGAACGCACATTGAACACAATTTCAGTTAGCAGGAAAATATAATATATTGGGAAGGTTATGATTCCTGGGGCACCAAAGGGGTTACAGTTTCTAGCAGAAAAGGTTCACTTAAGGTACCAGGAAAAAGAAAAACTTTGAATATGCAATTTCTAATCTAAAAATACGTGTGAAATGTGTAAGCAGCTATGAAACTGCCAGAAAAAAAGAGGAAAAAAAATACCTGTCAGGGCAGCTATCACACCAGGTCTAATTGATTACAAATGTTTGACGGTCCAGGCAATAAATCACCACTTTAATCCCACATTAGCCTCTCACCATCACCCAACCCCTGAGCAGGGCTGATGTCTCAATGAAAAGCACAGATTCCACAAGCATCTCACTAAATGTTCCTAACCCGATTCACAGCACAGCCATTAAATACAATGCTTCCTCTTTGATTAGTCGCCTAATAATTTTCTCTGACCCTTGACATAACTCCCGTGTTGTATCAGGAGCCATAAAATATTAAGACACACACTAACTAAAAATAAGTCTACAATCACTATTTTAAAGGCTGTGTGTGGCCTTACCCTTATATTTTTGGCAAGATGCTCTTTTCTCCGACCACAGCTATATTCATCCAAGACCAGTGGCACTGGAGAGTCTCTGTCTCACCTGTCAAAGCTGAGGAACGTTGTTCAGAAGACCACCAGGAGTCCATGGATTGGATCCATGGTTCTACCGCAGTTAGCCCTGATAAGCTCTCATTAACAAGAGAATAAAATGCACGAGGAAGGCAAAAGGAGAGACCATACAAGGGCACCCCCTAAGGAATTAGATATTGTGCCTTGGTCTATGTAAAAGAAAATTTATGAGACACAGCTACACCTGGTGAGAGATGCACTAAGGTATGAAAAAGAGGTGATAAATAGGTAATTAAGAGGAGATGACTTCTCCAGTGTGATAAAAACGCCAAGTCCTATGTTATTCTATGGAGCCAATGTACTGAGACATCTCTAACTTGAGAGATCTTGGTGTACAGGCTCCATAGAATAACATAGAACGTGTATACTTTAGAACACTGGAGAAGTGATCTCCACTTTATCACCACTCTATCAGCAGGGCTCAAAATTTCCACTAGCCACTAGCCAACGGTGAGTGAAAATTTAGCCTTGGCGAGTAGAAATTCAGCCCTGGTGGGTATGCTATGGCGTGCAGTGGCAAGTAACTTTTTAGGTCTGGCTAGTAGCAAAGGATTTAAAATTTTAAGCCCTGCTATCAGCTCTTTACAACACGTCAGTGCATAACCCCGGGAAGGTTTATATAACCAACATAATGATACAGATAAGTATCCGAGACCACAGTTACTGTCTGTGCATGAGGACACTGTATACTAGTTAAATACACAGAATTCAATTCAGATACAGAAAGAAAACAAGTCCATCTAGTTATGCTTGTGAAAGGGGAAATCTAGGTCAGGGAATGACAACCTTAGGCTCTCCAACTGTTGAGGACTACATTTCCCATCAACCCCAAACAGCTTTTGGATGGTTAGGAATTATGGGAGTTTTAGTCTCCAGCAGCAGAAGGGCTGAAGTTTACTTACTGCTGATCTAGGTGGATTCTTAAAATATTAAGGTGTGGAACCTTAAATAATTATTTAGAATTACTAAGAACTGAATCTAGTTTTGTTTAATTTAATTTAAAAATAAAATACCAAGAAGAGTCGCAGAAATTCTGCAAAAACATGCACCGTAGGCGGGGGGTAATACAACATTTCTTTCAAAGACCCCTTTGAATTAAAAGGGGAATTTAAACGCTTAAATGCTAGAGGTCTCCAATATATTGTAAAGCCCTGCATTGGAGAGATCGCCCACCATTCAAGTGGTTGAAAAAGACCGATGTACCCCTCTGGCGCTCATAGAGTTAAAATAATGGAAACTTACTTGCCCCCAGTTTGAGCTAGAATTTCTCCCGTTCTTAGTACATTAGCCTGCAAATGCACTATGTAGAGTAACGCAATAAACAGACACGCATTATTTTATATCCTTAAAAATAAATGCATTCATTAAAATATAGTGTATTATATATGTGTGTGTGTGTGTGTGTGTGTGTATGTGCAGAATATATTTGGATTAATGCATTTATTTTTACCGATAGACATAAATATTACAGTTTGTAGCAATCTTGGTATTTAAAGTAGTTTCTGCCCAGTTGCACATTCATAAAAATGAATAAAAAGGGAACGGTTTCAATAACACCACACCCATGGGGCTTATTACTGGTGGGAAAGAGATTTATTAGTGGTCAAGCTTTCTCGCACTCCATGTAACCTTTATTACTGTTACACAGAATAAATGAAATGTTGACAACCAATAATATTTTTCAACAGTAAGAAGTATAATGAGAGCAATTAATATAAAAACACATAACTATATATATAGTAAATTATCTCTATAAATGTATAACCTAGAGTTGACTTATTCCTTTTTCCTCGTCTAATGATTCCCACTTGACTAATGAAACTCAGTGGTATTATTACAATGCTTTCCCTTGATACACACAAAAATTAAACATTCACAAGGGAAAACATTAAGTGTATTATATAGATTAAAGTGTTAATTCAAACATACCTAAAATAATATTTATACATACATATATTATACATTATCTCTCATATATATATATATATATATATATATATATATATATATATATATATATATATATATGAGAGATAATGTGTGTGTGCGTGCAAATGGAGTACATAGATCCTACTTTGAATATTTTCAGTGCTGTAACATATCAGAATGAAAATTAGATTACTCCAAGTGTTACAAAAATGGTTGATGTTTATACACACAATAAATATATATATTCATTAACATTTTTTTAAATTAATATTATTAAAAAAAAATCATAATGAATAGGAATTAAAATTAATTCCAGATAATCTTCATAAAAACAGGAACCAAAGCCACTATCCTCTTTATAGCAAATAAGTGGCACAGCTTAATTTGTGACAAAGTAGGAATTTAACATTTATACCACAAACTGTATCAGATTTAAATTTTTAAATGCTTGGTATAAGTAATATAGTCTTTCAGTGGAATAAAAAAAGTTTCTTAAAAAGCAGCTTAAATAAACTACAAAATAAAATATTTTCCAAAATATGCAACACTCAACTTGTTATAGGAGAAAACAAATTGTGTGATTTCCTTAAACATGAAAGCATTTTGATCTTACACAAGCTAGGTTGATTTTTGTGATATTTAAATAGGCGTTTCATGGTTATAGTAATATATAACGGCAATACACTAGGGACACTCTGCAGTGAAAATGCAAACAGCAGCAGGATTTAACTACAAAGTTACATAGTAATACAGAGGCATTAACCAGCCGCTAGTTAGATTAATGCCGGCTTGATAAATACAGAGCACATGAAATTGTAAAAACATCTTTAAACCGTCAGGGCCTCTAGGAAGAAGTTGAGATGCTTTGGGGAGGAAAATATTAAAAAAGTAAAATAAAAATTAACATAAAATAAATTATAACATTTATTTTAATTACTGGGACAAAATCAGACTTACAAAGTTCGCATCCGATTTATTAAAAATACAGTAATTCGGGGAGGAAAAAAAAAGTCTAATGAAGTACAAAATGGTTGAAAAACTAAAGTTTTAGATCTATTTAAAAACGCGATATGGACAAAACCAAATGCATTACAGGGAATGATTAAAAATGTTCAAAATTCTGTTTTATTTCAAATAGGGCTTTTAAAACGAATGTGTTTAACCCTTTTGAGTGCCAGAGGGGTACGCAACGCATTGCTTTGCAATGCGTTGCGTACCTCTCTGGCACTCAAAGGATTAAGACCTCTCCGATTAAAAGACCAGTTTAAATCAAATGGTTTGGTCCAAAATTACTCAAACTCTTACTAGTGCACCAGCCTCTGTGTGTTTGATTCACCCAAAACTATTAACCCCTGAGGACCAGAGAAACATGCAACACATTACAAAGCATTGCTTAGTGCACAGTCTCTGGTCCACAAGGTTTAAACGTTTTAACTACAGAAGATTTGATTTAAGATCACGTGCAATCTCCAGTGCCTTGTGCGCCTAAAATTTCCAAAGTTGGACCATCAAAAAAAATTAATTTGAAATGCAAAGTACATTGTACAGTGTATACTGGCAAAGCTGCTCTTGCACAAACACTCATTACATACATTTTATAAATATATCATATTTATGAGAAATTCTAAGAAGTATTTTTTTTTTACATCTATAAGTTGAAATCATTGATAACCACTCTTCTGTATAGTGAGCACACACTCTATTTGTCCTTTTTTGTATTAAAAATAAAGAGTTTATACTTTGAATTAAAACATACTAAGGGCCGTATGTTCAAAGGGATAACGACAAAAAATTGTCGTATGAAAGACAAAAATAAGTAATTGAATGCATGTCCGACATATTTTCTATAGCGTATACGACAAAAAACTAGTAATGTCCGTTGTTTACGACACAACTCCAGAATTGACGGGCAAAGGGGGGGGAGGGCGTGGCTAAACTATTCTCCAGTGTCGTATAGAGGGAAAAAAAATGTTGTAACCAACGACAAAAAATGTCTTTCAAAAGACAAAATTTGTACTTTAAGAAAAAAGTGGAGGGAATGTGTTCTGAATGTGAGAAGTTTTGTCTTTAGTTAACCCTTTGAGTGCCAAAGGGGTACGGAATGCATTGCAAAGCAATGCATTCCGTACTCCTCTGGCACTCAAAGGGTTAAGACACTTTTGTCGTTGGTTAAGACATTTTTTTTGTCTTTACATTTGACAATTTCAGTTAGGACAAATGACATATTTCCAATCACAACCGACATTCTCTGAAACTATTAATGATCCCAACGACACTGTACTTTGAAAAGTCGTCACAAACGACAAAAGCTATTTCGCTACTCCTTTAAACATATGGCCCTCAGATGTAATTATGAATGTAAGAAGAGAAATTAATTAACTAAATAAATCTAATATTTATGTTTTACATTATGCTGGTCAGGATATTAGAAACTGATACATTTTTGAGTTTGCATTAATTTTCTGATAAAAATCAAGCTAAAAAAGGGGACATTTTGGAACAAATCATTGTTGTAATGGACAAAAGTAAATGTCCATTGATGCACATTGGACACATAGAAAATATTTTTTATGGGTTACAGGGGTCTCCAACGCATCGAGAGAATTTTTTAGCCCTCAAACGGGTTTAAAAAAACAATTTAAATCAGTTATTTCTCCCCTATGGTGCAGGGGTTTGTACCAGAATCACCCCTTTTTAGTTTACTGAATATGACCCCCATGCCCCTGTTAAATAAAGAAGCTTCCCACCATATTTACTATAAAATAAGACAATGATCAAGCGAACGTACGCACACTTTGAAAGGTTGATAACAGGATGGAATTAATCCACATTACACAAACTGTATAAATTAAACGAATTTCATTTTAAAACTTTAAAAGCAGCTCAATACTGTCTGAAAAATGTCTCCCCGGCATAATACAAATGGTTCTACCCATGTACATATATTATATATTTATATATATATGTGTACACACAAACACATATAAATATATGTAGATACACACATATGTATAACACTTCTAATATTTTTATATATCCTATAATATAAAAGGCCAGAATGTTTGTCTGATGCAGTCTGATGGGAGCATGGAATGCGGGGAGCATCCTGTGCATTTGGGCAGTCTCTACTGTGCATATATATATATATATATTACATACAGAGAGAGAGTTTAGAAGACAAATTGTTTTTTTTAACCCTTTGCAATGCTTTTCGTGCCCCTCTGGCACTCAAAGGGTTAAGCAATTACCAATTTCCCTGCTAAAATCACTAGAGGCCAATGTAAATCATATCAGCAGCATTGATAAAAGGGCTCTGTTATGCAGCTTTTCACACATACTGTGTGTGAAAGACTTTCACATGAAGAGGGAGATTCATGTCTGGACGAAAGTTGGGGTCAATTTGTTGAGAACCACAGAAACATAACAAAGTGGTATTGCTCACTACCCTAGTACACAAAGAGTTAACATGTTTATTTTAATATGACTGTGTAGATACACAAGGGGTGGGCAACCTACAGTCCTCCAGAAATTTCTGGAGTACCACTGGCATTATCGTCAGTCTCTTTCCTGCAATTTGATGATAATGTTGGCAACTACAGATTAACCATAGCTGGAGGGCCACAGGTTGCCCATCTCTGATGTATCCACACACTTACACACCAAAAGTGTGGTTCTCAATCTTTTTTGGGCTCAAGGCTCCCATGCATTCTGGAATCACCAGGCTTACTGAAGAGAACAATACATAAATGTATAATTATTGTAGGTCTCACAGTCAGAATGAAAACAAGGAGCATATTGTGTATAATCATTTCCGTAAATATATATTAGAAACTCAACCACAACATCTTTGTCAAAATCTTCAAGGAAAGATTGGGCACCTGGTTAAGAACCACTGCATTAGGCTGGCCAGACCTCACCTTTACCACACATATCGCAGGGTTGCTTGGATTTCAGTGTAGCCCTGAAATATGTATATTTCCTTTGTGTTCCTGGTTAACCATTTGAGTGCCAGCAGGGTATCCAATGAATTGCTTTGCAATGCATTGGATACCCCTGTGGCACTCGACGGGTTAAAATTGAGGTCTGGTCAGCTTAGCGCACACACATCCTTATAAGGCCAGATGTATGTTTGTCCGATGCAGTCATGCGCAGTAGAGACTGCCCGAACACACAGAATGCTGGGAGGTGTAGTTCTGTTCCGTGTACATGGGCTTTTACACTAGTTATGTTATATTACATGCAGGTCTAGACAAATCCATTGTGGGTCACCAGTGAAAGGAAAGAAGCAGGAGCAGTAGAGACTGCCCGAATGGAGGCGCAATAGACACTGCCCGAACGCAGGCCAGATGTATGTTTGTCTGATGCAGTCATGCTCAGTAGAGACTGCCCGAACACAGGAGCAGTAGAGACTGCCCGAATGGAGGTACAGATGTATGTTTGTCTGGTGCAGTCATTCTCAGTAGAGACTGCCTGACCACACAGAATGCTGGGAGATGTAGTTCTGCGGTAGTATGCCAGTGTACATGGGCTTTTACACTAGTTATATTATATTACGTTACATGCAGGTCTAGAAAAATCCATTGTGGTTCACCACTGAAAGGAAAGAAGTCAAGAGATAAAAATGTTACTAGTCCACCCAATGTTAACCCTTTATGCACTGGTGGCGTGTGCCTCTCGCATTGCTTTGAAACCTAAAGATTGATGTACTGGGAAGAACTGCTGGAAATAAACAATTACACTAAAGATATAAAATAGAAATTCTCACTGATTTAACCATTTGAGTGCCAGAGGAGTATGTAACGCATTAGAGAGCAATGCGTTGTGTACCCCTCTGGCACTCAAAGGGTTAAATTGGAGTTTTAGCCTTTAGAGTTTTAGAGAGCTGAAGCAGTATGTTGAAGACCACTTCTGTATTTAATGTGTTAACTCTTTGAGTGACAGAAGTGTATTGGATACCTCTTGAAAGCCCCAGCTATATCAATGGAAAATGTCTACTTTGTTCCCAATGCATGGTGCATTTGGTTTGACTCTATTGATCCTGTTCGTCTTAGTACATCAGCCACAGAGAAGAGCATCATTTTTGACTAAATAATTGAATTTGTATCAATAAGAGAAATGCTACAGTGTTATCGTTTTGGGCAAACCAGCTGCACCTCTGGAGACAAATAAATGTTCTTTAAAAGGACCCTATCACACACAAAAAAAAAATTGAGCTGTATGGTTTATGCTAATGAAGGTATGCTGTGCAGGCACTTCCTTTCTTAGCCCTAGCTAAGACAGGAAGTGCCAGTACAGCATAGTTCCATTAGCATAATTTATATAAATGTATGGAATTCTTAAATTAATTTTACTGAATAAAAAAAATGCTAATGTAACAAAAAAGAGATTTTGAAAAGATCTTTCAGAATCATCAACGTTCTTTTTAGGTGATAGGGTCCTTTTAAATGTGGCTTTTAACCATTTTAATGTTAGAGCTCAGAACTTAGAAGTTTAAAAGCTCCATTTAAATTGATGGGAATTTGGGAATTTAATTTTTTTTTTATTTGTTCCTTATGGCATTGTTGCTTTGCCTCAGAATTACTCCAGTAGTTCTTGGTGTATATTGCTTGCAATCAAGAATAAGAAACTCAGTATTGTCAATTCTGGACTTCAGATCTATGGTTAAGAACACACAGCTCTGTTGCATATGTTTCCATTTATCTACAGAGCCAGAAACCGATTCACAGACCTTGAAAATGTAACAATCATATTTGGGCGGCTATTAAATTAACCCCTTAAAGACGGGTGTGTGCATTGCATGGCTAAGCAATTCAAAGCACGCCCCTCTGGTCTTTAAGAGGTTAATATACAGACTACTAAAATCAGATGAAACGACTTCTGTGCAAATATCCGACGAGTCCAGTTTCTATGGGTCCCATGTTTAACCTTTTGCGTGCCAGAGGGGTATCTAACGTGCGTTGGATACCGTCCGTTCTGGCACTCAAAGGATGAAAGTTAAGTAGTGCAATTCTGAGGCAAACCAACGTTACCGTAGGGAACAACTGAAAAATTACAATTGATTTATATGGGACTTTGAATACCTTGAAAGTTAGAACTCTAGGGGTTAAAAACGCCATTTACATCAAAAGCAATATGAGGAACTTTTCTGTGTCCCCTAAATTGAAGGTGGTTTACCCCAGAAATGCACTAATCGACTTTTATTACATACGGCTATATTTTCCTTACAAAAACCTCGCAACGTCCACCCAGCAGGACTCGAATGGTTAAAACCATCTTAACCCTTTGAGTGCCAGTGGGGTACGCAACGCATTGCAATGCGTTGCGTACCCCTCTGGCACTCAAAAGGGTTAACAGACCATACAGAATTGCTCGGTTAGAATAGATATTAACTGTTCCCACATTCTGGGTTTTAGGAAGCAGAAATTAGGCTCCGACTTCAAAACTTGATGTAAAAATAGAGAATTAAGATACAAAGAACGCATTCTATTTTTGGGTGTGAAGTTTGCTCGACACTGCCGACATACTGAGCCTGAGCTACTCAAAGACCTGGAGTCATGCTGGGACAAACCAAATGTACTACAGGGGTCTAATTCAATTCCCATTCATTCAGATGGGGATTTTAACTCTTTGAATGCAAAAAAGAGATCTCCAACACATTGCAAAGCAATGCACTGGAAATTTCTCTAGCGTTCAGAATGTTAAAAACCCCATATAAATCAGTGGGAGATTCTGGGGGTGTTTTTATTAATTCCCTCATGGTGAAATCGGTTTGCCTAAGGAGTTCACTGGGGGGAGATTCACTAAGCGGTGATTAAGAGGAGATGACGTCTCCACTTTATCACTTAGCAACATAGTTGATGATGCTGAAAAAAGACATGCGTCCATCAAGTCCAGCCCATTCCAAAACACCCCAAAACTTCTCCAGTTCCTTTGTTATTCTATGGAGCATATGCATTAAGATCTGTTAGTGAATTGGCTCCACAGAATAACATAGGAACTGGAGAAGTCATCTTCACTTTATCACCGCTTAGTGAATCTCCCCATTTATATTTTTGGCTGTGAAGTTTGCTGGACACTGCTGACGTGGGGTACTTAAAGGGATAGTAATACTTCATTTTAACTTTATTTTATTTTGTAGGCATTAAAAAAACATTAAGAATTATATAAGTCTTATCTCTCAAACCTTTATGGTTTAAGAGATATTCACAAGCAAAGTTTCCCCTCCCGCCCCTTTTACCTAGTGTAAGTCATCTCTTCTCAGATGTGGAATCCAGTCCATAGACCAGACAGATAACAGCAGGGGACAATCTTCTTCCTATGAGAACAATGAAGGCCCTGTCCCCCCTTGACAAGTTTTTCAGGTTTTTCCCTTATCTTAATTGAAGATTGTCCCTCTCTGCAGTCTACCTGGGCACCTCCCTTCTGATCTGGCTGAACAGGGGGGGGGATACTTTGCTTGTGAATATCTCTCAAACCATAAAGGTTTGAGAGATAAGACTTATATCGTTCTAAATGTTTTTTTAATGCCTACAAAATAAAATAAAGATAAAACGAAGTATTACTATCCCTTTAACCCCTTTGATTCCCAGAAGGATGTGGAAAATAAATATCCCAAGGGTCAAAACATGTTTAAGAAAGAATTGAAGAAATTCTGGGGCAAACCAATTACATGCACCATAAGGGGCAAATGTGAACTCAAAATCTTTACAGTTTAAATTTAGCATTTAAAGCGGCACTTTAATCCTATAGCAAAATCCCCACACAATCATTACGCATATTGTGATTAGCTTCATAACAGTGATATTATCCGGCGCAAGTACCACAGCCTGAAAAAAAAATCCCTTTTTCTCAGACTGACGGCCAGGCTTCTTCCTGTAGAGCCGTCTGCGCACCTGCGATGTCAGTCCCTTCCGGTGCCTTAAGGCACAGTGCAGCGCCTCCTAGAGGAGATCGGGATGGACAGCGCAGGCGTGCAGACGTCTCTAAGACAAGATGTCTACGTGCATGCCTGGCTGCCAGTCTGAGAACAAGAAGGATTACTTCAGACTGGGGGACTTGATAAAGGGTGAAAGTTCCGCTTGAAATCTGTGGAGACTTCTAAGTGCAAAAAGAGGCCTCCAATACGTTGTTCTCTCTAAAAATTCAAGGGTTTAGCCCTGTAAGTGCCAGAGAGGTATCCATCACATTGCGCTGCAATGCTTTGGATACCTCTCTGGCACTCAAAGGTTTAACAGGTCAATTTAAATTAATGGGATTTTTTTTAATTATTTCTTGCCTATGATTCAGTTAGTTGTCCCACAATTACTTCACTTCAGAAGATAGGGCTCGAAGCTTCAGATAACCGGAGCATTTAGTGTTGGAACGGGCAGATCGGTGAGCATGCAGCCACCCTCTGAAGTGCTGCTACTTTATTATGTGGTGGAGCGGTGAAAGAAGCAAGTATTCCAGGCACCACGGAAATGGCTTCAGGCTGTAAAAGCAACCACAATCGACCACCAAATACATCAAGAGCAAACAGTCAAAAGTTCTAGATGATGAAAGAAAATGGTTTCCTCCCAGCCACACATTAACAGGATGGCAATATCAGGAGCCAAAAAATTCTATAGGACAAGCTAACAAATGAAAGAAAAAAAAAAGGCAATTTAGAATTATTCCTCTGTAGTCTAATGGAAGTCCCACATCAGGGTCGTTGTTAGGTGCTCGAAGCAGGGACTAAGTATCCAGGTCTCAATGTTAAATCCTTTGCTGTCAGCGTGGTGCATTTAATGGAAGTAAACTCTCTGCTAGTAATGGTGTGATTGTAGAAGGCACTAATAATGCATTAGGTGGGACACAGCCCCAGCTCTTTAGGGAAGAAGATATAATTCCCATTCCACATATTTCTTGGTTACAAGAAGCAGGTCTAATTCACATTGTAGATAAAAAAATAGTAACAAAAAATTTGTATTGTATGGCAAACAGTTTTTGTTTTTTCCTGAAATAAATGAACAAGCGGTATACATGTATAGTGTTTAACCGATCAGGGGCGGGGGCGGCTGTTAAGCACCACAAAGCTTCTTTTACATTTTTTTTCATTCTGCTCAATGCATTCTGGGATGGCAGAGCGGCGTGCAGCCCTGTTGCTATCCCAGAATTCCATGATGTGTCAGGACCATCACTAGTCTTTGACGTCTGGGACCGGCGTGACTGTCCTGCAATGTCACGTGTCTCTAAGGGATTAAAGTGACAAACAACCTCCCTTTTCACTTTAAATATTCTGCAACTGTATAATGTTAAGATACCTTGCCTATGCTTTTTTTATTTTATCGTCACATTTGTTTGACACATATGTCTCGGACAGTGAGATCCCTGAATTTTTGTTTCATTATCCCTACAGCAGAAAAGGTCTTCTCCACTACAGCATACAGAGTAGTTAGTGGTACAGGGATAGTGCAACATTGTATCACAGTCCCTGACAGAAAGCTCCCTGAAAACAGAAATTCTGCAAGCTCCCTTTCAAAAATAAATAAAAATTAAGATGGAAAAATAATAATAATAATAATATAAAAAAATAATAATATGTCACTTGACTTTATATATTCTGCAGGAGCATAATATGGAAAGTTAAAGAAGGGCTATATTTTGGAAGCGAATGAGAAGAAATCTTGGGGAAAAAAATCTGCTTGATTGGGACCAACAAAAATGATCAAAATTCCCACTGATTTAAATAAAAGATTTTAACCTTTTGAATGCTAAAAAAAAGTCTTCAATGCATTGCTTTGTATTTGACATCTCTTTAGAACTGAAAAGGTTTAAAGCCCCATAAATAAACAAAGCTGGGATTTTTAGGTCTCCCCTGTGGTACAGATGGTATGTGCCAGAACTGCATCTCTTAGCTGCCTGAATATGGACATTAATATGGACATTAATAATTTATTGAAACATTATTGTTCATTGTTTTTTTGGTTTTGCGCACACATTGAACAATTTTACATGCAACGAGACATTTATAGAAAAGTGGGGGAGATTTATAAAAGTGGAGTTAATAGAAAAGGCGTTAAAATGGCAGTAAGATGGTCTCCGATAGTTATAAAAGTATTAAACCCTTAACGTCCATGGTCCTGGGAAGTAACCTTCCCTTAAAGGGATAGTAATGGTTAATTTTAAGTTGATTTAATATTGTAGACATTAAAAAAAAGATTAAGATCAATGTAAGTCTTATCTCTCAAACCTTTATGGTTTGAGAGATATGACTTGCTAAAGTTACCTTTTCCTGGCTGTTTCACTCAAGTCTGCCATCTAGCTGACAGCTACAGATTCCAGTCATTTGACCAGACAGAGGCTCTTCAGCAGAGCTGAAATCATGCTATTTAGAAATAAATACTTAATTGGAACGGTCTACAAAGTGTGCTTGCAAGCCAGGCACACTTTGTAGACCGTTCCAAATTAAGTATTTATCTTTAGATATTGTTATATTGGCGCTGCTGAAGAGCCACATCTGGTCAAGTGACCAGAATCTCCTTCTGGCAGCTTTACAGCTCGTCAAGCAGAAAGGGGAGGGACCAAAGAACTTTATTTTCCTATATCTCTCAAACCATAACGGTTTGAGAGATACGAATAAGTGCAAGTACTCTCTTTTAATTTTATCTACCATATAGTTATACTTTTTTCTGACATTACTATCCCTTTAAGAACAACTTTGGAGTTTCCGACGCTCCGGTACAAACGACCTGTGACTGGGGAGTGAGAGAGACCACTCCAGTCTTGGAGCGGTCAATTTCACTCCCCATTTTTACTTACAGCTGTCCTGGAAGAGAACTGTAAGTAAAATGTACTTTATGTGCTATGACCGTCACTGGTCTTTAAAACAAAAATGCATAGCATGGCACGCAGTCGTTAAGTGGTTAAGAACAGTTTAGGACAGTGGTTCTCAATCTTTTTTTGATCGGGACACCCCTAACACGTAATCTAGAACATTCGGGGCACCCCTGACATATTTATTCTACTTTATCAAGGGCATAATGAAGGGTACAATACATAAATATACAGCTATTATTAGGTCTTATAATCAAAATACCAGAACTAAACATATTGTGCATAACAATTTCTATAAATCTTTATTTAAAAGTACATTTTAGTAAGTCTTTATAGAAAACACGGGGCACCCTAAGTTGATGTCAATGGCACACCAAAGTGCCACGGCACCCTGGTTGAGAATCATTGGTTTAGGAGGACATAACGCCATGTAGCACGTTTTTTTAAATGGAGTAAGGAAGTTTGTAAAAAGTGGTGCAGCGAATTTATAAAAAAAATTTGCTATTTGCGACAATTTAGAGACAGAATTTTCTCTAAATATTTAAGGCCATATCCGCCCTGTTCTTATTTTTTTACATTTATAAATGTAAATAGAATACTTTATAAATACCAACACTCATAATAAGGAAATTTTAAGGATCCGCTCACAAAAACGAACAAGAACAATTTTTTTTTTAAATCTTTAAAGGCACAAAGCAACTTTTTCAATAAGAAATCAATCACAAGGAGTTGTGATTGTTAAACACAACCGTACTACATTTGATGCACACAACGTATTTATGCTGGGATATCGGTGAATACATTTCCATCATTCGGGACAAACCATATAATGTACACTACTTCAACGAATTCTCCCCAAATATTTTTGCTTTCAATGTCAAAAATTAAAATATCAATAAAAATAAAATAGTCAAGTGAAATGTATAACAGAAATTGCTACTGATTCCTGTATAAATGGACAGGATTGAAACTGATAAAGTCTTACATTGGTTAGTAAAAGCATTTTGTGAGCTTATTCTTTTTTCCTCCTGTACATTTTATTAAACCGCATTTTTTTTTTGTTTTTTTTTAAGCTTAAACGTGATTTAAAAATTAAAAAAACGTTGCATTAGCGATAGTCATAGTCAAACGAAAATAATGTATAAACTAATCGGCAGACACCGCAATTAGTTAAAATTGAAACTGATTGTTATTAACCCTTTGGATGCTAGCGATATCTATAAGGGATTGAGGAGAAAAACTGAAAAGGTCACGGCATCTACTGGGATTAAGATACAAGAGGGATAGACAGACAGAGTGGGTGAGAGACAGACAGTGTGTTATACAGAGTCAGAAAGACAGAGAGGCTGATGTACTTTGATGAACTAAAAACAATTCTGTGCAAACTATAGCTACGACCAAGAACAACTAAAAATTTAGCATTAATTTAAAGGGACACTAACGTCCCATAAAAAATTATCAATTATTTGAAGCAAATCCATTCTCTCAAACTGCTATGGTTTGAGAGCTATTTGCATTGACACGCTGACACAGGAGATCCTGGGTCAGGGGACCAGCCGGCACTCTTCAGCAGAGCCGAAATAGCGACATTTAAAAAAGAATTACTTAATTGGAAAGGTCTACAAAGTGTGCCTGGTTTGCAAGCACATTTTTTGTAGACTATTCCACTGAAGTATTTCTTTTTAAATAACGCAATTTCGGCTCTGCTGAAGAGCCTCCTCAAGTGGGCCAACACGAATCTCCTGTGGTAACCTTTACAGCTGACATGAGGAAAAGGGGAGAGAGGGGGGAACTTTCAATGTGAATATCTCTCAAACCATAGCGTTTTGAGAGATGGGAGTTGCTTCGAATAATTTATTTATGAGAATCATTTTTTTTATGGGACATTACTGTCCCTTTAAAGGAAATTGAAAGTTAGGGAGGTCTCCAACACATCATTATTCCTGGTAACATTTAAGATGAGCTGACCCTAAGATCTATGAAGTAATGTCTGCATATCAAGTTAACCCTTTCAGAGTATTCATTATACTTTTTTTTTTTTTTTTAATATAATGAACTGTACCTTTGTAAATGTCCATATTGCTGTATTCTTTGTGTAGATTTTATTTTAAAGTTTCTCTCTGCCGCCACTCCTTCCTACGTCATGCAGAGTCGCCTCAGATGTAGAAGCCGGTCCGAATGGATCGGAATGAGGGACAATATTGTGTCTGTCTGTACAAGGAAACCCCTCCCCCCGACAAAGGGGAGCAGTGTTTTCCTTATGCTGACACAATATTGTTCCTCGTTGTGATTCATCCAAACCGGCTTCCAGATCTGAGGAGACTCTGCGTGACATAGGAAGGAGGGGCGTCAGGGAGAAAAAAATTACACAAAGAATACACCGATATGGACATTCCGAAGGTACAGTTCATTATAAAAAAAGTATAATGAATACTCGATCTTAACTTTATATGCCGATATTACCATCTCTTTAATGGGGAGTAATTATTTCTAATGACTTAAAGGTAGGCAGGCAATGTAACAAAGCTGTGGGGAATGCAAGCAGGCTACTGGGCTGTATAGCTAGGGGTATTACTAGCAGAAAAAGGGAAGTGGTCATACCACTCTACAGATCTCTAGTTAGACCTCACCTAGAGTATTATGTACAGTACTGGAGACCCCATCTCCAGAAGGATATAGATACTCTAGAGAAAATTCAGAGAAAGGCTACTAAAATGATGACTGGTTTACAGGAAAAGAAATATCAGGATAGACTAAAGGATCTGAACATGTATAGCTTGGAGGAGAGAAGAGAGAGAGGATGTGATAGAAACATTCAAATACATGAAGGGATTCAACAAAGTGCAGGATGGAAGTACATGTCAAAGGGGTAAAAATGTTAGGACAAGATGCCATAGTCTAAAACTAGAGGGACACAGATTTAGATGTAATGTAAAAAAGTTTTACTTCACTGAGAGGGTAGTAGATAAGTGGAATAGCTTACCAGCAGAAGTGGTAGAAGTTAATACAGTGATAGAATGTAAGCATGCATGGGATAGGCATAAGGCTGTCCTTAACATAAGAAAAGACCAAATAAGGATTGAGGTATTTACAGTAGTAAAATGATTAGACTAGATGGGCCGAATGGTTCTTATCTGCCGTCAAATTCTATGTTTCTATGTTTAAAGCTCCCCATAATGTAGATTTGATGCAGCAGGTCCCTGCTTGCTCTAACTCAGTGGCGCCGGTTGGTCCATAAGGAATCTCTGACATGCTATGATATAGAGATGTTATAACCACACGCAGGACAAGCAGGACATGTCCCCTGTCTTTCTGGTACAAATTGAGCCAATTTAGAGACTAGAGAAACTATTAACTGGGGCAAATCTTACAATAGGTAACTCTGGACTCCCTCACCCTCGGAATCTGGCATTTCATCCTGAGATTTGGGTCAAACCCTCAAAGTTCCCAGGTATGCACATCATGAAGCAAGGAGCTAGAAAGCTTTCTGGCATTCAATAGTTTAAAAGCTCCATTTAAATTCATGGGGATTTGGGAACTGTTTATTTGTCACTTATGCTACAGATGAGTAAATGGGAGAGACAGAGTGAGACAAAGCTGCTGTGAAATCAATGTGCTTGAGGTCTCTGACAGCAAAAAGGTAAAGCTGTATTTCACATTATCCTGGTGCATGAAATGCCGGAATATGCACCACTCTGGTACTCAAAGTTCACATTCATGTAGGCAATACCAATGCAGCAATGTGGCACTGGATGTGTCTCCCATGTTGAAAAGTAACATGCTGGATCATTGTGCGCTTCACGTGGACAACTATTACCTGGTGTGATCGCTTCAAAGTCCAGCATGCTGCAACTTAACTGCATTCCCTTTAATTGCATTCCCTTATGAATGCAGTAAAGTTGCAGCAGGCAAGCACTGTGAGCAGGGCTGGATTTACATCCTAGGCTTCCCTAGATAAGGCACTCTATATGCCCTTAGCCCTGCCCACACCCCACTCTCCATATGGCACCGCCCACAGACTCACATAGTGTTTAGCCTATAACTAGCTTTAACGCCTTGTTTGCTAGAGAGAGATCGCCAGCGCATTGCAGAGCAATACATTTGTGATCTCTCTAGCATCCAAGGGGTTAAATAATAGCCTTTCAGGGTTATAAAACTGGTAGTGTGACATTGAGAGTGCTCTGGCCACACCTACAACTCAGAATGTGGGTGTGGCCAGCACATATGAGGTGCCCTTCAAAATGTCTACACTGCCAACTGGAAAATCCAGCCCTGTCTGTGAGAGAGCATATAGGGCTAGAAGTTACGATCCTCACTGCAACCTCCAATGAATGGTCGGCCCATGTGGAGGCAGCCAGTAATATTGTTTGGAAATCATGTGGGACAGACAGAAGACACACCTCCCCTGTATCCTAATTGGCTGTTTAATTCAATAAAGAAGAGTGTGATAGACTACAGACAACTTTTTCTGTCGCCGTGTGAAAATGAGGCCAAAGGCTTAACCCACGATTAGGAAAACTAAGGGTGAGATGTTCAAAAAGTGGTGGTAACTGAAATTGTCTGTAATCAGAATAAAAAAAGTTCTAACACCATGGTTCATCAATTCTCAGACATATTACCGTCATTTTTTGCATCCAATTCCGCCATCTCTGTCAAAAGGAAAAAGCCGTCTTAAAAGTGGGAGTGGTTTAATCTACCGTCCTATTGTAAGGTGTTTTCAGAAAAAAATATTCTTTTAACGTTGCTTTTTGTCCGATTAACGTCATTTTTTCCCGACAAAATACAACTGGTCTGACCTTGGAGAAGACAAGTAAAACCACTGTTTTCAGGAGTGAGAACAGTATTATGGAGTTTACTGGAAAAAAAAAAGTATTACTTTGTTTGAAAATTTGTTGGTTTTAACCCCTTAAGGACCCATGACGGCCCTGACATGTCATGGGTTGGATGTGCACCATTCTGGGAGCCCTGAGTCGGATAGGAAGAAGTAAAAAAAAAAAAATCCTCCGTGGTACTTATGTGTCGGCCACAAGCATGTGTGGACGGTCCTCAAGGGGTTAAAGACAAAAAGTCTTTGAAATTAAAATTTTCAAAGAAACAAAGACAAAATCAAAAGACGTTTTTACCATGAAAATTTGTAAAGGTAATAGTCACCAAGGTCTTCTTACCATCATTTTTAATTATTTAGGACACATTTTGAAACATGACTGATTTACTTCTGAAAATATTGTCCCTCTTTTACACCAACTCATGATCCGACAAGGTTTGCATTATGACGACTTTTTTTTTTTAATATCTCGCCCTAAATTCTGTTGAGAACAGAAAAAGAAAACAGGAATACACTCACCTTAAATGGATACTAATGTTTCACAGTAAAAGCAGCTCCAATTAATCTTCATAGTGTTTGGACCATGGAGTGTGTTACTTCATTTCTGTCAGAGTTGTGGTTCAAGAGTAATTGAATGATAAAGTATCCCCCTCCCACCCCTTTTACTGATGTAACACTGCTCACCTCAGAGCAGCAAGGTGATGTCCAGGTGGATCACAGAGAGGGACAATCTTCAATTAAGATAAGGGAAAAAGCTGAAAAACCTATTGAGGGGGGCAGGGCTTTCATTGTTCTCACAGTAAGAAGACTGACCCTTGATGTGAGCTGTCTGGTCTATGGACTGGATTCCACATCTGAGGGGAGGTGGCTTACACTAGGTAAAAGGGGCAGGAGGGGGAAAATTTATCATTCAATTACTCTGACAGTATTGAAATAACACTCTCTGTGGGCCAAATACTATGAAGATTAACTGGAGCTGCTGTTTTTGTGAAACATTACTATCACTTTAAAGGGGAACTATCACCCCCCCAGCTAAAGTCCACCCTGCCTAATTAGGCATCTAGCGATAAGCGTAACAATCACACTGTTAAAGCGGAACTAACACCTCTAACAAACGTTGTCTGTAATAATTTCCTATCTGGCGACTAGCTGCTTAGTAGCGCTAGTCGCCAGAATTATTACCTCTTCATGAAGAAATTTGAAGTGATCCTCGGCTGACAGGCAGGACAGAGCGCGGACATCTTGCCCTAGTGACGTCCGCGCGCCTACGCTGTCAGTCCCTTCCGGAGCCAAATGGCTCCTAGCAATGCCTCCTACAGCCGTCTGGGACTGACAGCGCAGGCGCGCGGACGTCACTAGGGCAAGATGTCCGCGCTCCGTCCTGCCTGTCAGCCGAGGATCACTTCAAATTTCTTCATGAAGAGGTAATAATTCTGGCGACTAGCGCTACTAAGCAGCTAGACGCCAGATAGGGAATTATTACAGACAATGTTTGTTAGCTGTGTTAGTTTAAGTACAATAAAGACCACGTTAGTCATAAATCTATCCTCAGCCGACACTGACGGCCAGGCAATAGCGCTCTAGAGGCATCTGTGCGCCTGCAGGGTCAGTCCCTTCCGGTACCTTAAGGTACCATGCAACACCTCCTAGAGGAGACCGGGACTGACAGCGCAGGCGAGCAGACATCTGTAAGCAAAGATGTCTGTGCTGTTGCCTGGCCATCAGTGTAGGTTGAGGAAGGATTTATGACTAACGTGGTCTTTATTGTACATAACAGTGTGATTGTTACGCTTATCACTAGTTGCCTAATTAGACGGGGTGGACTTTATTTGGGGTGATCATTCCCCTTTAATAGAATAGCTTTATCAGAGAACTTTGAAAAAACTCTTCTTCTACTAATCAAGCCTCTTAACCATTTCAGTATCAGAGCGGTATCCAATGCATTGCAACACACTGCACTGGATGCCTCTCTGGCCCGCAAAGGGTTAAATCTAATAGTAGCTTTTAACTAACCTCCAGCTGGATTTGGGTGTGTAATCATTTGATTTATTTGAGCTATTTTTGTTTTGCAGAGGACTTTGTCAGAGCTCAGACTGAAGACAGGCGCTTCTAGACTATAAAACGTGCAATTTAAGGACACGGGGAAACCATGCAATTAAGACAAAGTGTTATTTTGGAGAACTTGGAATTTCACAGTGTCCTTCTATTTGCTTTGAAAGTACAGCGGAGGATTGTAAAAATCAGTTTACAGAACCAAACAGCGTTAAATCCTGATATAAAAGACAACCACAGAAAACTAATCTGCTGATTCTAACTCTACAATGTGTTGAACAACCATGTACTGATCCTGAAGCTACACTAGATACCGATATTCATACACAAGGCTGGTGTGACAACAACCCACAGGCCGTTTACTTAAACCCTTGCTGGCAAAAGACATACACACACACATTATATATATATATATATTTTTTTATTACACACATATCCTATATAATAATTTGCTAGGATGTTTGTCAGAAACAGTCATGTGCAGTAGAGACTGCCTGAACACACAGAATGCTTGAAGCACGGAATGCTGGGAGGTGTAGGAATGCTGGGAGGGTCTGTGCTAGGAGCATTCTGTACTTTCGGGCAGTCTCTACAGTGCATGGATGTGTCGGCAGCAGGACGCAGAGCACGACCGTCCACTTAACCCTTTGAGTGCCAAAGGGGTATGCAATGCATTGCGCACCCCTCTGGCTCTCAAAAGGTTAACATCACCCGGACCTTGGCCCGTGTACACAGGCTTTTACACTAGTATATTATATATATATATATATATATGTTTATACACACAGTTCCATGAAGGTTGGAATGCACTCTCTGTAGTAATATTACACTGACCTGGGTGCACATCAAAAAAGCAAGTAGCACATACAGTTTTTCAGGAAACAGACAGCACTCACAGGGACTATTTAATTGATCAAGTGAAGTCACATTTATTTGAAATAGATGTTTCGGCCACCACTGGAGCCTGGGACTGAAAATGTTTGGCCCAACGGAGATTTGACTTAATAAATCTCAGTGATTTTGTTGTATACTCACGTGTGCCATCTCTTTCTAGAAGTTGTGGTTAAGTATCCTATATTATAATTCGCTAAGTGTGTTTGTCAGAAGCCGTCATGCGCAGTAGAGACGGCTGCATGCGCTGCAGTCATGCGCAGTTCTGACTGCCCGAAGGCGCATCGGCCAATATGGAGCGGGGCGCTCAGAGAAGACTAAGGTCCGAATTCGGAGCTCCCCGCTCCGTATGAGCCCAGGCGCGTTCGGGCAGTCACTACTGCGCATGACTGCAGCGCCGCCTTTGTTGGCCTGTGTACACGGGCTTTAAAACTAGTACTTTATAATTTCTCTAGGGGACAAGCACCAGTTTTTCTCATTAGCCTATTATTTATAATTAATTGAGTACCTGTGGACACAAGCTTTATAACTAGTACATACACAATATATAACACACACATATACATACATACAAAATAACACATCAAGAACGTTACTAGTCCATGCAATGTTAACCCTTTGAGTGCCAGAGGGGTACACAATGCATTGCAAAGCAATGCGTTGCGTTCCCCTCTGGCACTCAAAGGGTTAAACATAAAAAAAATTCCCATTGATTGAAACAGGGGATAAGACGCGCTAAATTCTCAAGACGACGCCAGCTCGAGAGCAATCAAACATTCTAGGGATTAAAAGATCCATTTTAATCCACGGGAATTTTTATTTTCACCCTATAGTCCATTGGTGTGCTCCAGAATAGCTCCTCTTGCTTCTGCATAAGGCAATCCGTCATTTTACATTATTAAAAACTGCCACAGTGGGTACGTTGGCAAAGACACTGGACGCTAGTTAATAAGCTGCGAAAATAGTTGTGTGGTTATTTTTACTGCAGAGTGCAAAACAGCTGCAGATATCAAAGCTTGTATTCTTTAACCCTTTCAGTGCCGGGGCGGTATCCAACGCATTGGCCTTGGATACCGCTCCGGCACTGAAAGGGTTAACTCCTTAAGGATCAGCACCGCACTCCGCTTTGGTCCTTAAGAGTTTAAGAAAATTAAAACATTTTATTTATGTATTCATCTCTGCACAGACAAATGTAAGAAAACACCAGTTTCAATGGAGAACGTTATGATGGTGTCTAATTCAGCAGCACTCGACACAAGTAAAGATATTAATTCAAAGTCTAAACTCACAGTAGGATATTACAATCACCTTCAACTGAACTGAATTTCAAGTTTATGAGACACACAGCGTACAAAGGTGCTTTTGATTCAGGAAAAAAAAAAATAAACCTCGGGTGCCAGGTTTTGACACCTGTATGACCACCAAGCAGTTAACCATTTGATAGGTCCATCTAATTTACAGAACTGCCCCAGGAATACCATTTAATAATACAGTAGGTAAAATTGTAACATCTGCTGTATGTATTACCTTAAATGAGTAGCAGAAATAAAAGGAACATTAGCGTAAGATGGTGTCTGCAAACCCGTTTACTGATAAATTAGATTTTTGAGTGACGCTAGATGATGAACTTCTGCATCTACTGTATTCTTCCTTGATTTATTTTTGCTTGATGCTGTTATCGCATTTACACTCAATACAACAGTCTGCTAGTTATTTAAGTTTTATTGTTCCCCCTCTTTTCCCATTTATGTGACATTAATCCCTTCTCCTTGGAAGGGGCTGGCTGGTCAACTGATCACCGGCGCAGAGGTCAACCCTACGCAGCAATCCGCTGAATGATGCACTTCTCTGTTTCTGAGTCTTGTAAACAAGTCCTGTGCACTAGATACAATACAACTAGTGCTCAGTACTCATTTACAAAACCCAGAAACAAGAAAGTGTCACAGTCATCAAACTGTCGATAGGGTTGCAGTGGCAACCCCAGCTCCGGAAATCATTCTTCTAGATCAGCCCTTCCAAAACGAAAGGGTCTAATGTGACATAAAATAGAGGGAGGCGGGATAATAAAACTTCAACAATGAGCCAGCATTTTTAACCCCTTATTGACAGGTGATGTGTCACGACCATCACCGCTTTTTTTCCCCCTTATGGACCGGTGACATTCCTGGAACATTAGGTACTTCGTGCTTACAATGCTCCTGCAGGAGTGCTGTACACAATAACAGGGTCTAAAATTGACCTCTCCAAGACCAAAGAAGTGTCTCAGACTCCCATTTGGCACCCCAGTACACGTCATCGGTCACTTGAGCATCGGCATGGATCAGAGAGGTCCTTTTGGGAAGGTAACTTTCCGGGACCGCTTGTCCTGAAGGGTTTACCAATGAGACTGAGATCAGTCACACACAAACTGCACTCTATGAGTTAAAGGGATAATAATGTTTCATAATAAAAGCAGCTCCAATTAATCATCGTAGTATTTGGACTTTGGAGAGTATTATCTCAATTCTGTCAGAGTTGTAGTTCAAGAGTAATTCAATGACAAAGTGCCCCCCTCCCACCCCTTTTACTGATGTAACACTGTTCAGCCAGATCAGAAGGGAGGTGCCCAGGTAGACTGCAGAGAGGGACAATCTTCAATTAAGATAAGGGAAAAACCTGAAAAGCTTGTCAAGGGGGCAGGGCTTTCATTGTTCTCATAGGAAAAGATTGTCCCCTGCTGTTATCTGTCTGGTCTATGGACTGCATTCCACATCTGAGAAGAGATGGCTTACACTAGGTAAAAGGGGCGGGAGGGGAAACTTTGCTTGTGAATATCTCTCAAACCATAAAGGTTTGAGAGATAAGACTTATATCATTCTTTATGTTTTTTTAATACCTACAAAATAAAATAAAGTTAAAACAAAGTATTACTATCCCTTTAAGCAATGTTTAATCCAGACATCCATTGCCTGTGATAGACAATGGGTGTTCAGAGGGGAATCTCAGTCTTAAAAACATTACCAGTCTGCCGAGAGTTTTTGTTGTTGTTTTTATTGCTTTCTTTTTGTTTGTTTTTCCAGATTCAAGTTACATATTTACTACAAATACTATTCTCCATGGCAGAATGTGTTAGATAAACAGTGTTCACTGCTCCCTGGCACATATCAGTGATTCACACTTAGACTTATGATCTCATGTTGAATGAGCTGAGCATTGTCTATGGTTCCCACCTCATCATTCAGTAAGAAAGAAACATTGTGCAGGGCTACAGATGAACCACTGCACCCCCAGCTGAAGTTCAACAAGAGACGACGAGTCAAAAGCTGCTCATCCACATACTAAGACTCCAACAGAGTTTATGCAGCCCTGCAGTTTAAATATTTCACATGAAGCCAGTATTAACCCTTAGTTGCCAGAAGGGCATCCAACACTAACTAAAATGTTCTTTCCTCACAAGGAAAGCCTGTGCTAAACTATGCCACCAACCAGAGAGCTGGAACTGAACTGCACACACCAGCTGGAGAGCTGGAGTTGGATTATGCCCAACAACCAGAGAGCAGGAGCTGAACTGTGCCCACCAACCAGAGAGCAGGAGCTGAACTGTACCCACCAACCAGAGACCTGGAGCTGGACTGTACCCACCAACCAGAGAGCTGGAGCTGAACTGTGCATACCAACCAGAGACCTGGAGTTGAACTGTGCACACCAACCAGAGACCTGGAGTTGAACTGTGCACACCAACCAGAGACCTGGAGTTGAACTGTGCACACCAACCAGAGAGCTGGAGCTAAACTGTGCACACCAACCAGAGAGCTGGAGCTGAACTGTGCACACCAACCAGAGAGCTGGAGCTGGACTGTACCCACCAACCAGAGACCTGGAGCTGAACTGTACCCACCAACCAGAGAGCTGGTGCTGAACTGCATACACCAGCCAGAGACCTGGAGCTGAACTGTACCCAGCAACCAGAGAGCAGGAGCTGAACTGTACCCACCAACCAGAGACCTGGAGCTGAACTATACCCACCAGCCAGAGAGCAGGAGCTGAACTGTACCCACTGAAAGTCACTCCCTTCTGGGACTCAAGGACTGTGGATTTCCCTGACATAACACTGGAGAGTGACCCAAACTGATTACTCCACAACTTAACTCACCATTACAGTTGAAACTTGCATTTTATTAGGTGCAGCATATCATTGGCCTGAAATTAACAGTGGTGCTGTTGCTACATCATCCAATGTAGATTTATGGTCAACAGAGAAGAGCTGTCCATAGGATGGTGTAGCAACAGCACCACTGTACATTTTCAGGTAACTGTGATATTGCACCTAAAAATGTAAAGTTTGAGTTGTAATAACTTTTCAACCAAATACCTCTCAGCAGTATGGATACCCTTGTTTTACTAAGGAGAATAAACCATACAATAAATATATATATATATATACACCCAATATATATATACACACACACACAGTTCACATTAAGTGGTTAGTGTTACATGCTGTGTGGGGGATGTTGGACACCATCCACCAGGGAGTCCTTCGTTTCCAAGGGGTTCTGCTTTTCAGTCCCATGGCTCTCGGCTGAGTCACAGGTTGGCTGTACAATGCCTTAGTGTGTGGTCATATAAATCAGCTCTGCATGTGGCTGTTCAATCAGAATGATGAACAGGAGAGAATGACAAGATATGGCAACATCCCAAACTCCATGCCATGGGGCTGGAGTGGAACAAGACTCACTGAAGGTTAAGGAACCAAGGCCCCCACCCACATACCTTAATCTGTGCGTCTATGACATAAAAAGTGGACTTGGGGGTGAGGCCACAGAAAGAGTACAGAACTTTCCTTTTGTATTTTCCCATTTTTCTACCATAATCTACAACCAGTCTATAAGTACCCCTCAAAAAAGTACAGGTTATAAGGCTGGTGAGATGGCTCAGTTGATTAATGCACCCGCTGTAGAATCTGTTCAAACCTCAAAGTCATGGCTTCTAGTCCCACCAAGGTCAACTCAGCCTTTCACTCCTCTGAGTTAGATAAAATTAGTCCAGGAGATACTTGAAAACGATAGACAATCTTAATGTATTCTTCATGGTAAAAATACTTTCACAAAAAAATAAAATAAAAACTACCGCAACCATAATGTCCACCCTCCATGGACAAGACATCTAGGACTGATTGAAAATATTATATCTTGGACAGAGGCACGAGGGCAAAATTCTTAGGGACCTTAAAGGGATAGTAATACTTTGTTTTATCTTTATTTTATTTTGTAGGCATTAAAAAATATGAAGAACGATATAAGTCTTATCTCTCTAACCTTTACGGTTTGAGAGATATTCACAAGCAAAGTTTTCCCTCCCGCCCCTTTTACCTAGTGTAAGCCATCTCTTCTCACATGTGGAATCCAGTCCATAGATCAGACAGATAACAGCAGGAGACAATCTTCTTCCTATGAGAACAATGAAAGCCCTGCCTCCCTTGACAAGTTTTTCAGGTTTTTCCCTTATCTTAATTGAAGATTGTCCCTCTCTGCAGTCTATCTGGGCACCTCCCTTCTGATCTGGCTGAACAGTGTTACCTCAGTAAAAGGGGCGGGAGGGGGATACTTTATCACTGAATTACTCTTGAACTACAACTCTGACAGAACTGAAATAACACTCTCCAAAGTCCAAATACTATGATTATTAATTAGAGCTGCTTTTATTATGAAACATTACTATCCCTTTAAGGATTTTCTTGCAGTAAGGCAATTTGGGGGTATTAATAGGCAGCGTTACTTCCCATTTAATGTAATAACCATTGGCTGGAGTGAGACGTGCAGGAACTCAAAAATACTTCTCCAATAAAGATTTCAACAATAACAATTCAATTTAAGGTCACCGACATCTAGAAATAAATCATCAATAATGAAAGTGTTTTTCCAGTGGTACAAGCTTGTACACTTGCTGGTATAGGCGTGGAAGTAAACCATTGCTAGGAATGGTTATATTTTGTCAAAGTTGTGTTTTAACCCTTTGAGAGCCAGAGAGGTACGCAACGCATTGGGGTTAAGCATATTTAAAAACTATGAAGCTCTAGATCATTTTAATAATTTATGCCAAATGATTTAATCAATGCGTTAGCAATTATCTCAGGATCAAAGCTTCAGTATTACATAAAAAAAAGTCCAACGCCGCTTAGGACTAGGACTACAGAGGTAAGAACGGTTATCAGTTTTAACCCTATATGTGCCAGAAAGGTCTCCAATGCAAAGTCCCTGACACTCAAAGAGTTAAAATGGGCAAAGAGTTGCAAGGAATACTCGAGCCCCCCCCTCAAAAAAAAAAAAAAGCCTAAAAAAAATAATCACTACATGATAGGACTATTATCAGATGCTACAGAGTAGTGCATTAAGATAAAAAAACTTGGTATTATGTTGACAATACACACAGCATTTTTTCTGTGCCTATTATTATTCATAACTGGACACAAGGCAATTTAGGGCCTCATGCAGATAGCTAAAAAGTGTTGTAATTCTCGAGCATACCTTTTGCACTATAGGGCCAATTAAAAATGCCTCTAATTCTCATTTATTAACCCCTTAACGACCAGCGGTCGCAGGGTGTGTGGTCCTTTAATGACCCGATAGGGAATTTCGGTGTGCCGCCCCACGTGACTGATCACGTGGGGCAGCACGCCAAACTGAGGGACTGAAAGAGATCGCTCCGGTCTTGGAGCGATCAAATTCAGTCCCCGGTATTACTCACCGCGCTCCTGCAGGAGCGCGGTGAGTAATAGTACGTGACGTACCAAGACCGTCACTGGTCCTTAAGTACCGGACCAGCGTGACGGTCTGGGTACGTCACCGGACTCTAAGGGGTTAAAATAGCACTTATAAAGTGTTAGTAATGGCCACAAAAAAGTTTTTGCATTTAGAAGAGCTTAAAAAGCTGCGCTAAATGCAAAAAAACGTACCTCTCAAACCGCTATGGTTTAAGAGATACGGGCGTTTAAAGTTTGATTTCTCCTACTGACAGCTGTAAAAATCCGTGTCGGCCGACACGGAGGCGCTTGAGCAGGTCCGCGATCTCGTTATTTACCACAAATCCCTTCACTGGAATGGTCTAAAATGTGTCCTTGAAAACCAGGTACACATTTTAGACCATTCCAGTGAAGGGATTCGTGGTAAATAACGAGATCGCAGATCTGCTCAAGTGCCTCCATGTCGGCTGACACGGATCTTTACAGCTGTCAGTAGGAGACAGTAAACTTTAAACGCCCGTATCTCTTAAACCATAGCGGTTTGAGAGGTACGTTTTTTTGCATTTAGCTCAGCTTTTTAAGCTCTTCTAAATGCAAAAAACTTTTTTGTGGACATTACTAACACTTTACCAGTGTGAATGCTACAGAGGTCTTGCTTTGGAAATGTTTCTAGCACTCAGGGGGTTAAAATCACCATTTAAAACCAGAATACATTTTTACAGCCTCCCCCACCAAATGATGCATTTGGTTTGTTCAACAATTGCACCATCTTAACTAGCCCCAGTTCTGCACACTAACACCTAAACTGAACTGATGTTATTACACTTAACCCTTTGAGTGCCAGAGTGGCACGCAGCACTTTGCAAGGCGTTGCGTAGCTCTCTGGCACTCAAAGGGTTAAACACCCTGTACTTTGAAGGGAATCTATCACCTCTTTACAAGTTTATCCTAAAAGTTAGGTTATATAGCGAATATGTGGAATACTGTTATTCATTTATTTAATGAGTAAATGTTGCCCTGCTCCCTACTTCTGGACAGACTGTGGTTACCAGCTCTGTACCGCTGTTTGTCACTCCTCCTCTGCTCCCTCCCTCTATCCAGTCTCCTCCAATGACGAGGATTTCTGTCTGTAAGCTGGAGCGATCTCTGACCAATGGGAGCGCTCCAGCTTACATGGAGAAATCTTCCGTCATTGGAGGAGGCTGGATAGAGGGAGGAGAGCAGAGGAGGAGTGACAGACTGATGTACAGAGCTGGTAACCGCAGTCTGTCCAGAAGTAGGGAGCAAGGCAATCTTTACTCATTACATTTCGGCCAAATTTAAAAAATAAATTAATAACAGTATTCCACATATTCGCTATATAACCTAACTTTTAAGATAAACTCCTATAGGGGTGATAGATCCCCCTGTCTGTAAAAATTCTCACTAGACATTATAATAACCTTTCTCAATACAAGAGCATTGAGCACCAATCATCATCAGTTAATTGACTTTTGGTTTTATCTCTCAATACAAACAGCAAAGACAGCCATGACTTTTTTTTTCCCTCTGTATTTTTTAAGTTATATTAACCTATTTCATTTTTTGGTGTGTTTCTTTAAATCAGAACATTGAATACGATTGTTATAGATCAAGAGGCTGGTGTGTGTTAAAGAGGAACTATCACCCCAATTGAAGCCTCCCCTATTCATACAAAGATAAGCTTAGAAATAGAAGTATCATCCAGTATAAGTCCAGCATTAATAAGAAATCCTACTTCATCTGAGACTGATGTGACTGATGTGTAGCCTTCTTGCTGTAGAGGCATCTGCTCGCCTACACTGTCAGTCATTTCTTGTTACCTTAAGGTACAATGCAGCGCCTCCTAGAGGAGACCGGGATGGACAACACAGGCGCGCAGATGTCTCAGTACGATTTCTTAATAACGCTGGAATTTATGCTGGATAATAGTACTATTCCTATGCTTATCGCTATAGGAATAATTATTGGGGGGGGAGGACTTCATTTGGAGTGATAGTTCCACTTTAAAGGGATAGTAATACTTAATAATTACTAACCTCTGTATTAAAATCCTATTATTAAAAACAAATGTTTTGCCCCCAGTGTCATCTCTCAAACCTTTATAAACCTTTATGGTTTGAGAGATGATTGCTCCTCAAGTTGCCCTCTCCCTCCCCCTTCCCCGTAGTCAGCGTTATAGCTGACGGCAGGGAAGCCTGTCGTACGACTTTCAGGCGGCTCTCCAGCACAGCCGCGATTATGTTAATAAAAAAAGAAAACTTTCACTTGAAATGGTCTTCTACGTGTGCTTGGTTTGCAAGCACACGTAGAAGACCGTTTTAGTGAAAGATTTTTTTTTTTTTTTATAAACACAATCTTGTCTCTGCTGCAGAGCCACCTGATGATCGTAAGACCGGATTTCCCTTCAGTCAGCTAGAACGCTGACTACAGGGAAGGGGGAGGGAGAGGGCAACTTTAGTAGCGATTATCTCTCAAACCATAAAGGTTTGAGAGATGACACTGGGGGCAATACATTTATTTTTAATAGGACTTTAATATAGTGATTAGTAATTATGAAGTATAACTATCCCTTTAAGTGAAAGCAGGCCAAATCTACTACTCCATAAGAAATACCTAATAATGTAAAATATATCCATTGATCTGAACAGAAAAGTGTTTAACCCTTTGAGTGCAAGAGGGGTGTGCAATGCATTGTGCACCCTCTGCATTTCAGAGGGGGTTAACCCTTTGAATGCCAAATACCCCATTTAGATCAATGAAAAGTCGCATTTGTTCCCTAAGGTGCAGTTTGATTTGCATCAGAATTGCACCACTTTAGTCTGTATATCAGCCCTCAGGTGTCTCAAATATCCCAGTGAACAGGCTGTTTACAAGACAGTATCAATTACCAGTATCAATGTACAGGAAATGTCAGGATTAGGTCAACTAGGCACATCCAGCCATTCACACTGACCTTCCTGCCAGTGGTACTCAGGTTAGGCAGGGAAAGTGATGTTGCTGTTCACCAAACACCAGATAAGAATGTGTTGAATTCTTGCAGAGAAAAAGCAATAATGGAACTTCATACCATCGTCATAACAATTCAATATTGTCCTGCCTACAATAACGATAATCCAGAGAAGGATCAGTCACCTCCAGTGTGATATATTTGAACTGTGTGTATTTATTTGCTAAAAGCATTTTATGCCCTGTCAGATCTATAGTAGGTGCCTTGGAAAAGATATCAGATTGGGATTCTTGAATTATAAAGAAAGGTGCCATATTTGTAGTTAAATCACTAATTGACGTACCCGCCAACCTATTTTGTACCCATATGCATTTCTGCTCTGAAGGGGTAGAAACTGGACTGTTTCAATGTTTGTGTAACACTGATTTTATTAAATAATATTCACATTATCTAGTGGGATATTCATGGATTTTATTCTCATTAACCCCTTGAGTGCCAGAAGAGTACGCAATGCATTGCAAAGCACCCCTCTGGCATGCAAAGGGTTAATACTCGAAAGCAGGAGTGGACAGTTGTGGGAACTCCATCTTTTGGTTACCACAATTCCCGTCATGGAATCTATAGTCTCCAGTAACTGGAGGTTCAATTGACTAACCTCGCTACTACAGCTTGAGGTACAATTGACTAACCTCACTACTACAGCTTGAGGTACAATTGACTAACCTCGCTACTACAGCTTGAGGTACAATTGACTAACCTCGCTACTACAGCTTGAGGTACAATTGACTAACCTCGCTACTACAGCTTGAGGTACAATTGACTAACGTCGCTACTACAGCTGGAGGTACGATTGACTAACCTCGCTACTATAGCTGGAGGTACGATTGACTAACCTCACTACTTCAGCTGGAGGCACGATTGACTTACCTCACTACTACAGCTGGAGGTACAATTGGCTAACCTCGCTACTACAACTGGAGGTACAATTGGCTAACCTAGCTACTACAGCTGGAGGTAAAATTGGCTAACTTCGCTACTACAGCTGGAGGCACAATTGGCTAACCTCGCTACCACAGCTGGAGGCACAATTGGCTAACCTCGCTACTACAGCTGGAGATACAACTAACTAACCTCGCTATTACAGCTGGAGGCACAACTGACTAACCTCGCTACTACAGCTGGAGGCACAATTGACTAACCTCGCGACTACAGCTGATGGCACAGTTGACTAACCTCGCTACTACAGCTTGAGGTACAATTGACTAACCTCGCTACTACAACTGGAGGCATAATTGACTAACCTCGCTACTACAGCTGGAGGCACAATTGACTAACTCGCTACTACAGCTGGAGGCACAATTGACTAACTCACTACTACAGCTGGTGGCACAATTGACTAACTCGCTACTAGAGCTGGAGGCACAATTGACTAACTCGCTACTACAGCTGGTGGCACAATTGACTAGCCTCGCTACTACAGCTGGTGGCACAATTGACAAACCTCGCTACTACAGCTAGTGACACATCATCATCTGGCTTACCTCTTGCAGTCCTCCTATATTTCAAACCATATCCTACCATGAAAATATTCCCTGCTATTTGCCATTTGAATCTACTGGCTTTTAAATGAAGTCTTATTAAACATGTCTTAAATTACAATACAGCAGACAAAGTGATTCAGGATCAAAATATGTACAGTTGTTCATTTTTTTCTTCAAACATACTTCTTTAGAAACCTGAACCCAATGATTTCAGGGAGTCCTCAAACAGATTAATAAAAGAACATGAATAAATGTCAGTTTGATGCAGCTCTGTATAAAGAAAGTTTTAGGCACGGTGGGTCCCTGCCAGTAGAACTTGCAATCTAATGTTGGTGCTCTACACAATGGAGATAAATTGACCTGCCTAAGTTTGGAAAGAGATAATCTGGCAATTAAGCCAGTCCTTTCCTGCTCCAGAGTCAGTGGTGAGTAGGAATCAAGGCAAATTCTAGTAAATGAGGAGCAGAATAGTTGCACCATATGTATCAAGGGGGTTTGTGCTTTCAAAACGTGGTATAATAGCTTTGTTCCTCTTTTATTAAACTTAATACATGTGCACCAGTGTCTTAAAATAGAAGGGTCACCTGCCTGTGTTCTTACAACAGTGGGAGCAGCCAACAAGCAGGTAAGTGGGTGGGACGTATGCATTGTTGCTACTTGGCTGTGTGGGAAGCAGAGCAGTGTGGAATGTTGGTGGTTGGCTGGCAGTGAGTGGTAGTTGAGATGGAGTACAGTGTGGAATGTTTGCGTTTGACAGGCAGGGAGTGGTAGTTGGGATGGAGTACAGTGTGGAATGTTGCCGTTTGGCCGGCAGGGAGTGGTAGCTGGGATGGAGTACAGTGTGGAATGTTGGCGTTTGGCCGGCAGGGAGTGGTAGTTGTGATGGAGTACAGTGTGGAATGTTGGTTTTTAGAGGGCACAAAGTGCCAGTTGAGATAGGGAGCAATGTGGAATGATAGTACTGGTTGGCAGGTCTACCAGTACTATCTAATGTCCATAAAAAAAAAAAAAGCTTAATACCTTATAAACTATACTTCTTAATAAAAAAAACACATATAGGTGATTTTGGAATCTCATTCAAAGTCACATAAGCGATTAGAAGATGTTCGTTCCACTTTTAAGTAAATGAGCAGCATCCTCCATATGTGGAATATGTCATTGATATAGCTGGGAGCTCTCCGGATTTGCCCCGGAGACTCCGGTTTTTGCTGCTGATTACTGGATCTCCAGGGCAGAGGCTGATTCTACAGATGTGGTGAGTTTAATGAATCTCTGCCCGCTTCTTCTCCTTCCCACCTGTTCCTTCCACTCCCTGCCCACTTCTCCTCCTTGCCCTTCCTCGCCCTTTTCCTCCAACTTTTTCCATGTCTGTTAAGCCCCACCCCCACTCATAATTAAGCCCACCCCTTTTTTTTACACTGATCACATCATTTATCTCCCCCAGAGGCACCACAGGACTCCCCTCCAGGGAGTCCACAAGACAAAGTTCCCAGGTATGGTCAATGGGGTATATACATGGTATGAAAAGCAGAGCAATTCCCAGGCAAAACAATGTCATCATATGTAACAAAGGAAAATTCAGTTTGTGTTAAATGGGGATTTTAACCCATTGAGTGCCAGAGGGGTATGCAATGCACTGCAAAGCACTCAAAGGGTTAATTCCTTGAATGCTAATGGTCTCTAACACACTGAAAAAGCATTTGAGGCCTCTCTACTAAGGGGTTAATTTTATAAATATTGTGCTGCTGTTTTGCCCCAGAACTGCATCACTATTACTTTTGTCCATGTGGCCTATTGATTGATGTAGCACTGTGTTAACACTTTGCGTGCCAGAGAGGTATCCAATGCACTGAAAGGGTTAAAGACTTTTCTAGTGGCTAAAGGTACCATTTAAATCAATGGGAATTGTAATTCCTCCCCTATGGTGTAGTTGGTTGATGTCGGAATTGCTTATCTCTTGCTTTTTTGTGTAAGGCAATGTCAGTATCTCAGACTGCAGCCAATACAATTTCCCAGAATTCTCCTCGATTCAAATAGAAGGTTTACACCCTTAAATGCTAGTGAGGTTTCCAGAGCTCAAAGGGTTAAAAGCCCACTTAAATCAATGGGAATTTTTATTTCTTCCCTATGGTACATTTGGTCTGCTCCACAATCAGTCATCTTTTCGTTTGTGGATAAGGCCCCAAAAAGAATTATCCCAGTTGTCTACTTTATTTGAGGACCTTTGAGGTCATTCAGGCCTTTACTGTCAGAAAACAGCACGACAACAGAAGCAGCGTAGATTCATGCCTCCCAACAACTCACATGTCAAAGAGGGACACTCATACCTCCCAACATTTCAAATTGCCAAAGAGGGACACTTGTGTTTTAGGGTGTGTTTCTGGGGGCGTGGCTGGCGGGCCGGGCATTACCAGGAATTTTTAAGTTATTTCATGACCTATTGTCACCTCCTTGTGTAACCTAATAGATGATTTAGATCAAGACCAAAGTATTTTATTTACACAGACTAACGTATAAACACATATACTGACATTTATACAAACAATAATGTGAGTTTTATTGCTGTGGAGCAATATGATACACACCACACAATCTAATCTCCTAAAAAGAGGGACATCAGGGTGGGAAAGCGGGAAAGAGGGATTTAGGTCTAAAAGAGGGACACTTGGGAGGTATGGACACTTGTGTTTTAGGGGGTGTTGCTGGGGATGAGGCTGGTGGGTGGGGCATGACCGAGAATTTTTAGGTTATGTCACAATTTATTAACATTGCTTTGTGTACATGAATAAACGATTTAGAGCAAGATCAAAGTGTTTTATTTTCAGATACTAATTTATAAACATATACTGAAGTTTTAACAAACATTAATGTGAGTTTTATTGTTGTGGAGCAATGTGACACACTTATATACGCACCACACAATCTGATCCCCTAAACTGACACTAGGGTGGGAAAGTGGGACAGAACGATCATGGTCTCAAAAGAGGCAATGTCCCGGCTAAAGAGGGCCACTTGGAAGGTGTGGTGATTGCAACAGTTTATAATCAGCAATGTAATTGGACTTCCCAGGTGAAAAGGAATACAGCTTTAAATTTTACTTGGACAAGAACTCGGCTGTGCTTGCTGTGAGTAGGCTCACGCAGACAGACATGATTTAAACTCTGTAAAGGAATCTCCAGGCTAGCACTTCTGTGACAGCCAATTACACAACAAACCCAGCTATGCAGTTAGCTACCAGACCTTAAAGAGAAAGGTATAAAAAAAATAAGTTTTCTTACAATGAATTACAGATTCCCAAGTAAAGGAAGACAAGAAGAAAAACAGTGTGGATCCAACCACCCAGCAAATCCAAAGCAGACTTTGGTTCACAATGCAACCCAAAAGATGTGAAATATTATAAATCATCGCTGTTGTTCAGGAATATTATGCGGCCGCCGGTGCCAGTTTCACGCTTTCCTAGATACAATAATAAACGGAGAATAAAATGGGAGGAAATTTTTTAAAAAATGGCACGCTAAGCCTTGAACAGATTATTGCACAACTTAACCCCTTAAGGATCAGAGATGCTCTGCGCACACCTCTGATCCTTAATGGGTTAATTTCTGTCCTCCATATGCTTTAACAGTACAGCAGTTTGAGCTCTTGCTGCATTTGTACTCTCTCCAAATCCTCATGAGTCAGAAAAATTAAAAAGCTATATCCTACTGAATGCCAGGAAAGGCCTTACCACGATCCTTTTGTCAAAAAAAAAAAAAAAAAAAAAAAAATGAAGGAGCGAGAGAAAGCCACAGTGGAAGGCTGTCCCACTTTGAGAGCTCTGATGTCATCAACCACATGATTCTCCCTCTCCAGTAACGTAGCTAGCAAAAAAAAAAAGGACTTTTAAAGCTTTTGCTTTTTTGGATTGTGTGAATGCTTCATTCGCCTCACAAACAACCACAGAACCACAAGTGCGGTGCAAACTTTCTCCAAGAGGACAGCGCGGAGCCACTGGTTTTTAAATGGTTAATCTCCGCAGGTCACTACCAGCCTTCCAGATCCTCATTGTCAGTAAGTGTTCCTAAACCACATTATGTATAGTAATAGTCCATTAGTCTTTCTTTTTGGCTGAAGGGGGGGGGGGGGTATGGATTTAATAGATCTATTCATTTATGTTCTATAGAAGAATCGCTTGTTATAACTTATGCATGTTTGAATATCATCTAGAAATACGTATCAGTCATTAGGTCCTGCTATCCTGAGTGACTACTATCTATATTTTCAGTTTGACGCTTCCCGGAATATTTACTACTAGGACGTACAAAAGAAGAAAAAAAAAAAAAACACGCAGGGTACCACAGACAAGACTGCATGAAGAAGGACTATGGCGTCGAACAGCCTTTTCAGCTCGGTGACACCTTGTCAGCAAAATTTCTTTTGGGGTAAGTGACTTTGCTAAACCGGTGTTTCTTAAATGCATGGACTTAAATGGAAAATACTGTACACATTGATGCCAGGCTATTTTACCTGCCAGTCCACAGACGCAGAGTATTGTCTGCCTCTCTGGCTAGCCACAGTTTAACCGAGCACAAACTACAATTAGCACACATGAAAACACTGATAACCGTATTAACCCCTAGGGTGTTAACGTTGTTTCCAAATCATTGCGAAGCAATGCTTAGGAAACAGCTTTAGCATCTAAGGGGTTAAACAGTATTACACATTTAGCAAACACACAGTCACCTACCTGCCATCCTGCATTCAAGGTGTGCAGCGGAATATACACTGATGAGGACATAGGTCACTCAAAGACTGCTCCGAGAACCCTAAACTCACAGCAGTGTGCCAGGTGAACCACCTGGAAAGGTATTTAAATGCATGGTAGGGGCATAGCTGCGTAGAGAACCAAGTCTATTAAGTCACCTAATCATTTCACTGAAAAGTTCACTTGAATTGCCTTCCTACATCCAGGCACCCCACTGTTAAAAGGAAATTAGGAAAAATAGGATTTAACCGCAAAGGTCCTAAAACACATCAGTATATTTGATGCACTGTGATGTGACTGCTGTTTGGCAGAATAAGTGTACGTACAGCCAGAGCACTGAGCGACTATAGGTGAAATCCTTTAGGTATTGCCTACATCCAGCGATTGATTCATATAAACAAAAATTGGGGAAAATGATGTATCTGGATATTTCCATCGGTAGATTAGAAGCTTCACGTAGAAAGGAAAATCAGCCTTGCTTTGAGCAGATTGTTTCACAGCAGCTAACATGCCAAATCAAGCACATAAACACAGATGTCTGTGAGAAATAGTGTAAATAAAGTTAAGAAAAAAAACACCCACAACGTCATACTAATATGTATATACATACCACCACCTTCTTATTAAGACATTCGTCTTAACCCTTTTATTAACCCGTTCAGTGCCAGAGGGGTATGCAAAGCATTGCTTTGCAATGTGTTGAGTACCCCTCTGGCACTGAAAGAGTTAATCCTGAGTGCCAGGGGGTGCGCAACGCATTGCCTCGAAATACACTGCGTACCCTTCTGGAACCCAAAGGGTTAACAGCGCGTTGTCTGATAACTTCATGATGCTGTTGTACGAGGAAGAAATTGAATAATTCTAGGGCAAACCATCTGCACATTTCCACAAATTTCCAGTGACTTACACAGGAATTTTAACCACTTCAATCCAAGAGAGGTCCCCGGCGCATTGTTGAACAATGACCTGGAGACCTCTCTATCATTCGACTGGTTAACAGTCCCATTTAAATCAACTAGAATGTGTATTTCTCGCCTGCCGTGAATTGAGTTTGCTGTAGAATGACTTCAGTTCTTCTTAATACATTAGCCCCCTGTGAACGATATTGGTCCTCAAAGGGTTAATAGAGCATTATTTATATATATATATATATATATATATATATATATATATATATATATATATATATAATTTTTTTTTTTTTTTTTGCACAGTATCAATCCAAAACACACAAATTTTATCATTACCACTGAGAGGTAGTAAATCTGCCAAAAGGGATGCTAGAGTGAACAGTGCTTTTTTTGATGTGTGTGTGTGTGTGTAAACAGACAGCATAAGGGTTAAAAAGCGGTAAGGAACACACACGGTGTTAACAGCGGACAACAGTCGGAGACAATGACAAGACACGGAATAGTGCCTTGCTATTTAATTAATAGGAGAAAAAAAAATTTGATGGAAAAGAGCAGAACAAAGTTTTTCTTTTTGAGCAGTAATTGAGACAGATCCGTATTCATTCTAAGCTGAATCATCCTTTGACAAGTTATTTGCTTCTGTAACACTTACAACATTTTCTGAATCCTGTCCATGTTGGGAGGCTTGTGTTGGTACTGGAGTGTATACTTTTTCCCCCTTGGCTTCGCAAAGATGCTAAACAAGCTTTTTCAAAGACAGACAGACAGAGAGAGGACCCGTAATACCTGGTGGTATGGGAGATTTTCTTAGCCCTCCTACTAGTGCATTTCAATTGGTTGCCTCGAAACCCATTTGAATATAGATGGCAGAAGCATGGCGTGTGAAGAGCCACAACATAACCGGGGTGTTGGTTTCTAAAGTAGCTGTGTCTCAATCGGTCTTAACCCTTTGAGTGCCAGAGGGGTGCCCCTCTGGCACTCGAAGGGTTAACAGTATGAGCAAAATTCATCATGTAGGATTTTACAGTAAAAAAAAAAAAAGCGAGGTAAAATGAAAGACTTCATGATGGTCGAATGCAAACTTAAAGGAACCTTTCCACCTTACTCTGACTTTACATATTCAGTAAGCCCATAATATATAGTCAAATTCTATACTTTTTATAATTTTTTTCTCATCTTTATCTATTTTTATTTAGTTCACACTTTCATTTCCCTTACATTGATTTGTCATGGACCTGTTACCAGAGACCTTCCAACTGAGTCAGAGTAATCAGAGATATTTATACAATGTTGCACTCTCCCTGCAGCACGAGTGATCTGTATGGCTTTTCTACATTGTTTCACTGTCTCTTTTTTCATATTGTTGAACTCTCTGCTTTCACAGTCCCACACAGAAAACTCTGAAAACAAATTCAGATAGCAGCCTGTCACGGACATAAAAGTAGAATTAAAAAAAAAAAAGGTGAAAATGAAAAGAAAAATTATAAAAAGTACAGACAATTTGAATTTACGTGTTATGTTACTGCAGATTATGTATAGTTAAAATAAGGTGGAATTGCTACTGTCGTAGGGGCCAAAGTGAGAAAATGCCTACAGTGTGATAAATGTTATAGTTCCTATGTAATTCTGTGGATACCCTGTACCAATATCACTCCTGTTTGAGGCCCCATAGAATAACATGGGAAATAAAGTTTATTACCCAGTAGACGTTATCTCCTCTTTATCACACCTTAGTGCTTCTCCCCCTGTAGTCTAGAACTAAATCTGTTCCATAGAATAACATAGGAACTAGAGAGTTTCTCTCACTGGAGACGTTATCTCCTCTTTATCACACCCTGTAGTCTAGAACTAAGTCTGTCCCATAGAATAACATAGGAACTAGATAGTTTATCTCACTGGATCGCCTCTTTATCACACCCTGTAGTCTAGAACTAAATCTGTCCCATAGAATAACATAGGAACCGGAGAGTTTCTCTCACTGGAGACGTTATCTCCATTTTATCACACCTTAGTGCTTCTCCCCATGTAGTCTTTAAATAAAGCTCTCCCGTACAATAACATAGGAACTGGAGAGTTTATCTCACAGGAGAAGTGATCTCCTCTTTATCACACCTTAGTACATCACCACCACCACTGGATTAATTCTGAGAGCAACTACCTGTACCACAAGAAACAAAAATTCCTATTGATTTAAACTGAGCTTTTTAATCCTTTGAATGATAGAAATGTTTCAAATATCTCTAACGTTTAAGGATTAAAAGACTTACTTAAACTATTGGGTATTTAAGGTTTTTGTTTGTTTTTTTTCTCCCCTGTGGTACACATGGTTTGCTCCAGTTCATCTTAGTACATCAGCTTCATTGAGTCGGCATGACTAGAACATCTAAGTGACGGTGGTTAAAACGTATACATTCACATGATCTAGGTATCCTTCAAAAGAAAGACAAGTCAGAAGAAAGTGAATTAATGAATCACTGCATAAAGAGTAGCCAGACCACATTATCCCTGTGTTTACAAGAGGAAACACAGTTTACATGTATCGGGATTTTTTTCTTTTGTTTTTTTATTAACTTTGTTCCTACTTCCAGAAGAGATTACGTCTGGGGTGTATGTTAAAAAGAAACGGGGAGGAATTCTGGTACAAACCAAATATACCCTACACTAAAAATAAAAATTATCCAAAATTCCCATTAATTTAAATGGGGTTTAACTTGTGATTGTAACCCACTAAATGTTAGAGATGTCATCTCTAGCATTCAATGGGTTACAATCACAATTTAAATTAATAGGAATGTTTAGCTCGCCTCTCAAGTTTGCTTATTCTGCACTTCTCTTTTGCACATACGGCCCTTATAAGAGAAATGGCAAGCTATACAGATCCCGGTATGCCTGGTTGACAGTGCAAGGTCGAATCAAGGTTAACAGTGGATCCTTTGGGGTTACTGTGCCTTATTCAGGAAGTTCAATAAACCAACTGCACCCAGGACAAATAGAAATTCTGCAGAATCCCACAGACTCAGATCGATCTTTTAACCTCATAAATGATAGAGACGTGTCAACGCAATGCTTCACAATGCACTGGAGACCTCTCTGGAATTCAAGGGGGAGATTCACAAAGCGGCGATAAAGAAGTGATAAAGTGGTGATGACTTCTCCAGTGATATTGCTTCTCCAGTTCATATTTGTTCTATAGAGCCTATTTACTAAGATCTCCAAATCTGAAGAAGTGATAAATTGGATAAAGTCATCTCCACTTTATGGTATACAGATAAATATGAAAACTTCTCTTTTAAATACAAGTACACATTACATTGTTTATAATGGAAATCAGATTTCCATTACAAATAATGTAATGTGTACTTGTATTTAAGAGAGAATTTTTCATATTTATCTGTATAACATGCCTGAGGAAGAGCTTGCATTTTAAATCTCTTTGGTTAGCCAATAAAGGTATCAACTTTACTAAATTTTGCATCCTGTTTTTCTACGGCTAACATGGTACCAACTGTCATCTATCTCCACTTTATCACCTCTTTATCACCATTTACTGAATCTCCCCCCAAGATGTTAAATGTTCACTGGAGACCTTTTCAGCATTCAAAGGGTTGGTACTGTGAGTGCCTTGGAGGTATCCAAAGCACCGCAATGTGTTGGATACCTATCTAGAACACAAAGGGTTAATTAAATGACACCCCCCCCCCCCCATTTAAAATCACATGTAATTTTTTTCATTTGCTCCTAAAAATGCAGTTGGTTTGCACTAAAATTCCTCCGCCCTTTGCCTGTTATTCCCCAAATGGCGAAGGAAAAATTAATATTCTCAAAAGTCCCGTTGATTCAAATTGGTCTTTTAACCTCTTAAATGCCAGAAAGGCCCTTTGTAGCACGTTACATAGCCCACTAATATTCAGTGGGTTACAAGCTCCATTTCAATCATTGAGGAGTTGTATTTTTCCACTGTGTTTGGTTCACTCCAAAACTTTAACTCTTTAGTTTCCTGAATATGAATCATTCTTATTTCCCGTAAAAACACACTGAGACGGATGTAATACAAAGAACTGGATCATTTCTAGAGCAAACCAACAGCAGCACAAGGTACAACTCCACATTTCAACAATGTGCATTCATGTAAAAGGGCTGTATGCAGTAAACTGTACTGAGCAATCCAATGGCATTATAGGGAAGAACTTACACTTCCCATTTCATTTAAATAGGACATTTCACCCCTTGAAACGCGTTGCAGATTTCTTGGATTTTAAGATGTAAAAGGCCCCATTTAACTCAATATTGGGAATTTTCATTTGACCCCTGTGATGTAGCTGAAAACGGCCCTTAAAGGGATAGTAATACTTCGTTTTATCTTTATTTTGTTTTGTAGGCATGAAAAAAACATGAAGAATGATATAAGTCTTATCTCTCAAACCTTTATGGTTTATGAGATATTCACAAGCAAAGTTTCCCTCTACCGCCCCTTTTACCTACTGTAAGCCATCTCTTCTCAGATGTGGAATGCAGTCCATAGACCAGACAGATAACAGCAGGGGACAATCTTCTTCCTATGAAAACAATGAAAGTCCTGGCCACATTGCAGGTTCTTCAGGTTTTTCCCTTATCTTAATTGAAGATTGTCCCTCTCTGTAGAGTTACATCAGTACAAGGGATGGGAGGGGGATACTTTATCATTCAATTCCTCTTGTACTACAACTCTGACAGTATTGATATTAAACTCTCCATGGCCCAAATACTCTGAAGATTAATTGGAGCTGCTTTTATTGTGAAACATTACTATCCCTTTAAAGCACAGCTGTACAATCTGCTCAGACCGTGATGTCGCAGGTTCTAGTCGCAAGGTCAGTTCAACCTTTCACCCCTCTGAGGTAGATAAAATGAGTCCAGGACATAATTGAAAATGAGAGATAATCTCAATGTATTCTTCCTGGTAAAATACTTTCACACAAAAAAAAACCAAAAACCCATAGGAACAGGAGAAGCGATATCACTGGAGAAGTCATCTCCTCTTTAGCATGCCTTAGAGCATAACCCACCCGTCTCCACGGCTGGCGAAATGGGTTTTATTTTTACCTTATTCCGGTAACATAGTTATTACACAGATTTCAATTTTTATTTTTATTGCATTGCGCAAACCCTTTCTGGCGTTCAAAGGGTTTAAAAAAAAAAACCTGAAAAATAACAGATTAATGCCTCGCAAAACAAAAAAACAGCATATCTACAGACTTCGGTAATATAGTTATTACACAGCCTTTCATTTCTATTTTAACCATTCGAGGGCTAGAGGTGCATGCAACACATTTCAAAGCAATAAGTCCCCTCCGGACATGAGAGGCTTAGCCCTTTGAGTGCCGGAGGGGTACGCAAAGCATTGCAAAGGGCACTCAAAGGGTTAAATAAAACTTTATCGACATTTTCCACAAACCCGAACACTGCTCTGTAACCGAGCAGTTAAATGACCACGTACCCTCAGCCAGAGTTTATTTTCAGCCAGGTCAGTGAATTAGACCAGAAGGACAATGTACAGTTATATATACCAGCAACAAGGCGATACGCCATTACAAAATGACCTGGTTCCTTTCATCTTAGAAAGACGTTCCTGCTGTAGCATAGGAAAACAGGTACATTTTCCACTGGAAAGTCTGTTTTCTTTAACCCTCTGAGTGCCAGAGGGGTACGCAATGCATTGCAAAGCAGTGCGTTGCGTACCCCTCTGGCACTCAAAGGGTTACTATCACTTAGTGAAGTAATAAAGAGTTCAGTGCTAGTAGCATCCATTTTGTCCCTGTAGCTAACTTAAATGTGGTAGCAGCCCGTACAGCTTGCTGTGCCTTCACACATGTTCCTTACAAAGGATAGAAATGATAACCTTTGTTATGTCTTGTCCACGTTTCTGCAATAATCACATTAAACCCTGGACTCTCTGGTACACTCACAACTACCTTATTTGAGCTAACTTCAAGATCAGGGGTAGGCAAACTGAGGCTTCCCAGCCATCAAGGACCACAAATTCCCATCAGATGATGGGAGCTGTAATCCTCAACAGCTGTAGGGCCTCAGGTTGCCCAGCCATGGACAAGATGGATGCCCCCAGCCCTGAGGTTCTCGCTGTTACACTTAGTGATAAAGAAGAGGCACAATCCAGTAAAATAAGGTACTAGCATTCAAGGGATAACAGCCAACCATCTTAATAAAATAAGGCCCATAGTAACAGATACTGAAATAATATCCTTTGAGCAAAAAAAAAAAAAAAAAAAAAAAGACCAATTCTGGAACAATAAAAATTTTTCACTAATTTAAATGGGCCTTGAATCCTAGCTGTGTCTCCAGTGATTTGGGGTTAGCATTTAAGGTGTTAAAATGCACATTTAAATCACTCACAATCTGGGGTATTTTTATTTGTCCCCTATGGTGCAGTTGGTACGCTCCAGGATTGCTCACTGTATTGTTTCTGCACAAGGTCTTTGGTGCAATGTTGTACAACATGTTGGTGTTTTCCAACCAGTAACAAATAATTACGTTATTTACTTGAATATAAGGCATAGTCCTTTCAGTATGAAGTCGCCTTTTAGTTGGGCTTCAGGAGAAGTACGTGTTGAAGTTCTGGTAGAAGATGCAGGGCAAGAAGTCTGGATTTGCCTTCTGCTTGCTTCTCTAGTTTAAATGCCCCATAATACAATGCACAAGGATGCAACCAGACGTAATGTGTCACTTCCTCACTCACGTCAGGTTGCGGCAGTGCAAGTTCTGCCCATTGTATTATGGGGTGCTTAGAGAAGCAAGCAAATTCAAATGTGTTGCCTCCATGAATTGGATCTTTCTCCTTCAGCACATACACTTCCCTTGAATTACAAATACCAGTAAGAGACCGGGTGGGGGGGAAGAAATATGGACATGGACACTAGGACAATGAGGCAAAATGGATCTCCATCAATTCAGGCCTTTTATTTATTTTGTTGTGTTTTTTTTTTTTTTAATTATTAATATTATGATTGCAATTTTTTTTGGAGGTGGGGTTTAGGCATTATAATCATGGCTGCCTAATATTCAAGCAATACAGTAGGTGAATTAACCATGTGCAGAATTATTTGCTTTGACAACACACAGCAAAGAAAAAGATGGGGAAACGTACACAAAACAGAGCTGAGGCCTACATATATATATAGCCACATACAGACACATGCAGACGTTTGTGCTGGAAAGAAAAAGGTTAGGTAATTCAAACAAGGCCACTTGAAAGATGAAAGTACTCTAGTCCCAGTCTGACCCGTGTATATTTTTCCTGTCTGTCAGCCTTTTAAAACTCAGCTTCCAGTTTATTTAGGTTATTGCAACTGTGCTAATTGTTGGGCCTACTTCTGAAAATGAGATTGTGACTGATTAGAGTAAAAGAATGTTTATCTAGGGACGTGTAACCTGTTCATAGCCTTAGCTGGTCCTAATGTGGCTACTCAGGATTTCCGTGAAGCTCATAAAGTACCGGGAAATAGGCTACCATTTGTACCATTCAAAAATAATACATCAGTTCACAGTTGGTCTTGTTAATTACATGGTAATGGGACCTACAGGGATAAATGGTTCTTATATGTGTGCGAAGAAAGACTTTTCTAAGTTTTCGTCCTGCACTCATGAATCAGATAGATCAATAGATTTTTCTTTTCGCTTTACAATGTTGTTTTTGTGTATAGTTGGTCGCTTTCACTTGACAATCTGATCCTCTTAACCTAGGTCTGCAAACCCTGGATGGGGCGTTTCTCGATAGGATTTCTTATTGAGAGCGTTTCTAACTATTGTGTACTTCAGAGCAGGCAACGAAAGGATCTTCATCTCTAGTAGACTACAAGGTCATCATTCCCAACCAGCCGGCTAGTTGGGGATCATGAGAGTTGTAGTTCTCAACAGACGAAGAACAAAATGTCTGTTGTGGGAAGGTGTGAATTAAATTCAGTTTTCAAAAGGAGATCAATAAATGTATTGAGTTACAAAAATGCCTAAATTAATAAAAACAGACACACAGAAATACGGGTAGAGAGAGAGAGAGAGATAGACAGAGAGATAGATAGATAGATAGATAGATAGATTAAATAAACATTCTGGACTGTTGTATGAAAAAACACATACATAAGTAAGACTTGTTAAAGAAATTAAGTCAGTAATCCCACAGGTATAGCTACCTTTTCGTATGTAATATTACAAGCCCAAAGGCATAAGCATTTCAAAGAGGGCAGTCAGGAAAACTTGCATATATTAGAAAGGACTGTAAGCGACCACATCTTAAAACTTTGTGAGCATTTATTGCTGGAGATGCCTGGTTACAGGACCCTCAAGCAGTCAGTAGTGGTGCAAATTAAGGACATGACGTTTGGGTGAGAGAGAAAGTATGTGTGTGGGATGTGTGTGTGTGGGGTGTTCGTGTGGGGTGTGTGTGCGTGTGCGTGTATGTATATATGCTTGATTTAAAGCAATATTTTCTTTTGTTTCTTGCTTCAAAGACCTAATTTTAGGTAGCCATGTGACATTTATCTGCTTCACCTGATAACAATTAAATAATAATTATTATTATTAATTTAGCTGTTCAGGGCCCCCTTTCCTTTGACCATTATGCCAATGAATCTCTATGAGAACACATAACGCAGCCCTACCACAGACCAAAACTCTCTATTAGTTACAGCAATTCAGTAAAATAGAAAGCGGGAGTGAAGTAATCAGTGTTAAATGCTTCTATTTAACCCCCTGGTCCTTAGAGTTAAGGAAAGGTTAAACATTTTTTTTTTTTTTTTAAGAGCCAATAAGGTGAAGCAACAAGCACGGGATCATACTGGATAGTAGCAATGTCTCCAACACGTTGAGATGCTAGGAATTTCTTCAAAACATTGCATCCTGTGTTTTAAATGACATAGATTTCAATGCATTGCACACGCTCTGTGGCATTCAAATAGATAAAAAACCTCAAGTTAAAAAAAAATAGTAAAAAAATGAAAAACAATATCTCTACAGAATTTGGTGAAGGATTTTATTCAGGGTACAAGCGATAAGAATAGTACATTTTTTTAAATTTAACCCCGTAATTTAACACAAAAAAGCAAACAAAAAAAACAAAAACCAATCACTACAATATTTAAGGCCGTTTAATGTTAATGTAAAGGAGTTTCCCTTTAAGAGACAATGAAGAAGGAATCAATTTAAAAACTTTCAATTATTCTAGTTGTAAAACAGCTTCTGTAATAGCCGCACAGTGTAACGAGCTTCTGTGCATCTTTAACCCTTAGAAGTCAGAGGAGTGTGGAATGTGTTGCCTAACCCTCAAGCACACAAAAGGTTACAAGCCGCGCTTTTTTTAAGTGTCTTCCTTGACTCATCTTTCTATATTTAAGAGAGACGTTGTAACCCTTTGAATGCTTCGCAATGAGTTGCGCAACCCTTTGGCAATCAAAGGGTTAACACGATATACCCGCGTGTCGTGACAATGGAACCTTGTGCAGAAACCTAGAAAACTACCAATTCTGGAATGAACCAACTGCACCACTGGTTGGAAAGAAAAATTCCTGTTGATTTAAATTGATATTTTTAACCCTTTGGATGATAAAGGTCTGCGATATTCAAGAGTATATAAGCCCAATTTAAAATCAGTGGGAATCTGAGGAATTTGTATCCATCCCTTACGGTGCTCTTGGCTGCCCCAACATTTATCTTATTTGGCTTTCTGTGTGAGGTTCAAAGGGTGCAATTTAATAAACCAAAGAGGAGCAATTCTGGAGCAAACCATTGCCGCCATAGGTCTCCTTAGGTTAAATGGGATTTTAACCCCTTGTATGCCAGAGAGGTCTCTAAGTTGGACACCTCTCAAACACGCAAGGGGTTATTATAAAAAAAAAAAAAAAAAAAAAAAAAAAAAAAAAAAAAAGGGATCTGGAGATTTTTCATTTTCCCGCACAGCTCACTTGGTTTACCCCAGAACGGCACTAATTTAGGTTACTGAATTCAGCCCTTAGGTGCAATTTGGGAGCAAATTAGCTGTTCCACATGGGAAGATATAAAATTGAATTCCTTTTAATCTGATTTTAAAAGTAATCCTTTGAGTGCCAGTGGAGTGAGCAATTCATTGAGAAGCAATGCGTTGTTCGCCCCCCCCAACACTCAAAGGGTTAAGGGCCCTGACCAACAAATGCACCAGAGAGAAAAATTCCCCAAACCATTCAGATTTAAAAAGAGTTAGTAATACTTAAAATGTAAAAAAATACATGTTGTAGGGTTTATCCCCCTGAATAAAACAAGGGTACTTCCACTGCTGAGAGATATTTTATTAAAAAATTATAACAGCTCAAACCTGAATTTTTTAGGCGCAATATCACAGTGGCCTGAACATTTACAGTGGCGCTGTTGCTACACCATCCTATGGAGATTTATGGTCTACAGACCAAAGCAGTCAATAGGATGTGTAGCAACAGCGCCATTGTAAGTGTTCAGGCCACTGTGATATTGCGCCTAAAAAATTCAAGTTTGAGCTGTCATAATTTTTTAATAAAATATCTCTCAGCAGTGGGAGTACCCTTGTTTTATTCAGGGGGTAAACCCTACAACATATATTGTTTTACATTTTAAATATTACAATCCCTTAAAACCTTTGCGTGCCAAAGGGGTATTCAGGTGAATAGCAAGGCAATCCATTAGACGCTCATCTGGCATTCAAGGGGTAAACAGCCCTTTTTAACCCTTTGAGTGCCAGAGGGGTACGCAACGCATTGCATACCCCTCTGGCACTCAAAGGGTTAACCTAACGACTGCTAATTGTAGGAGATCTCCCGAAAAT